>LR999963.1:113529939-114104221 GCA_905220375.1 Tachina fera
GGCCGATTTCAAACTTTTAGATGTTTTCGTTTTCACTTTTGGCAAAAAAAAATTTTAATCTTTTCACTTGTTAAAAGTCTTGTGAAACGAGTTTTTTCCAAAGTGAAATCGAAAAAATCTAAAAGTTTGAAATCGTCCATTTAAAAATTGTTTTCATCTAAATTCGGATGCTATAACACATACTATTAATTTTTATTTTCTAAATTTCAACATAAACTGGTGTAGCATTTGTTTGAACATGCGATCCCACAAAAAACATGTTAAAACGATGTGGAACACGAATATGATTTTTGTCACATTTTAATAAAAAATAAACAAATATAATAAAGGTTTTCATGTGACTGTTCAATAGTCTCGCAAAGTGTACAATTGCACATTTTTACACTCGTAAATAAAATGTCAAACATTTTATAGAAATTTATTTACACAAACCTGTTAAGTTTGCCCAATAATTTTGAGTCCTAAACTTAAGCTGCGCAATGTGCATTTTGTTAACATCAACTTTTTGCTTTTTTGGACTTCTTTAAGCACTTTTAGACACACACACTTTTTTGTTTATATAAATATGTTTTTTAATTAAAAACTGCTTTAAATTTTATTATTTTATTTTTATTTAATAAATTTTTTTCAAATTTACATAAGTTGTTTGCACAAAAGCTTAAAAGGGGCTTCATGAAACAAGTCTCGCAAGTTTGCCCAATTGCACAAATGGCAATTTTAAGAGTTCTCATGAAAACCCTTAATATAACATTAAAACTTTCTTTTTTATGTGAGGACCAGCAAAATAAAAAAAATTTTTGATTGGGGTAGAAAATTACCCCACCAATGTAGTAACGTAAATTGAAAAAGCCAATGTAGTTAAGGGTTAAGTATAAAAAAAACGATACTATCCGCCAAAAGTACTTCACGCAGTCAGATTTGGGTAAACAGATTAAATACATGTAATGAAAAAAGTTAATTTAATAAAAATGTTTGTGTCGAAAACGAAAAAGAATTACAAATTATGGGAATTTCTTCTGCTTTCTATATCCATTTCCAAATATGTAATTGCAAATAAAAAAATTTTTTTGTTAAAAGAGATACAATTAAATTAAATGTAATAATTTATTAACATATTTCAGGTCCTTTCTTCAACAGTCATCAAAGTTTCGGGAACATTATTCAACTACGCCATCGGAAGATTATAGCACAGTTTCATCTGTTGAACACAATATTGCAGCTATGACTCTACCGAGTGCAGCTCGAGTCTATACGGATGTGAATTCACATAAGCCGGATGAGTATTGGGACTATGAAAACTACGTAGTCGATTGGGCTAATCAGGATGATTATCAGTTAGTACGAAAATTGGGTCGCGGCAAATATTCTGAGGTGTTTGAAGCCATAAACATTACCAATAACGAAAAGTGCGTGGTTAAGATATTGAAGCCTGTAAAGAAGAAGAAAATCAAACGCGAAATTAAAATTTTGGAAAATTTACGCGGAGGCACCAACATAATTACATTACTGGCTGTGGTCAAGGATCCTGTTTCTCGCACTCCAGCACTCATCTTTGAGCATGTCAACAATACAGATTTTAAACAGTTGTATCAGACACTTACAGATTATGAAATTCGTTTCTACCTGTTTGAATTATTAAAAGCACTTGACTACTGCCACAGCATGGGCATAATGCATCGTGACGTAAAACCTCACAATGTCATGATCGATCATGAAAACCGTAAATTACGGCTGATCGATTGGGGTCTGGCTGAATTCTATCATCCCGGCCAGGAATACAACGTTCGTGTTGCCTCCCGCTATTTTAAGGGTCCCGAACTGTTGGTTGACTACCAGATGTATGACTATTCGTTAGATATGTGGTCGCTGGGATGCATGTTGGCCTCAATGATCTTTCGCAAAGAGCCATTCTTTCACGGCCACGACAACTACGATCAACTGGTGCGTATAGCTAAAGTGCTGGGCACTGAAGAGCTTTACGCTTATCTGGATAAGTACAACATCGAATTGGATCCCCGGTTCCATGACATCTTGCAGAGACACTCTCGAAAGCGATGGGAACGCTTCGTTCACTCCGACAACCAGCATCTTGTATCGCCAGAAGCCCTTGATTTTCTCGACAAGCTATTGCGCTACGATCACGTCGAACGACTAACTGCTCGTGAGGCTATGGCACATCCGTATTTTGCACCAATTGTTAACGGTCAGATGAAGTCGAATAATCAGCAATAGTGTTAAAAAGCCGTTACTAGCATGGTTATAGAGTAGATGTATTGTGTTAGCTATTCATCATCATACCGTATTATTTAAAAGTTGGAGAATTCTAAGAGAATTTATTATAAGAAAATTAAATTCAAATTTATACTACACATAAACCATCTTACTGACAAAAACAAAAATAACTAACAATGATAAATAATATTAATAACACAAAAATGGCAAAACCAACCTAAGTATATTTTACATAGCCATGAACATACCTACGTACTATATTCGTATATGTAATTGTTGATATGTATGATAGTGATGATTATGTTGTACCAAACTATAATAAATTTAAATTAAGGGCAATAACTGCATTAAAAAAGAAATCCCTTTAATTGATACTATTTATACAAAAATAAAATAATTCAAAATCAATTTCATGTTAAGCAGAGTTTTCGAAGGCGAGAATGATTAAATGCAAAACTCAATTTTGTCATCATTAGGAGAAAAGGGAAAAATTTGGTTGCTTATGTATGTTTAGCAAATATTTGCCATGAAGTTATATCATTGATAATTAATAAATCACTGTGTAATCAAATGCCAATGAGCAGTTTAAGCGTTGCTGCTGAACTGACAACCGTTTGCTAATTTGTAAACAACTAAAAAATTTCAGTATAGACAATGTGAAAAAAGGACAAATTCATATTCAAAATTTCTAGGCAACCTACTAATTTGACAACACGGAACAAATCTAGTTTAGGGCACCTCCCCAAAATTAAAAAAAGTATCTCATCCTATAGTAAATTGAAAAATAAGAAAAAAAATAAATAAGGCTTAGTTTCCGAGTTATGAGTCTTTGAAGTTATAGTACAATATTTTACGGTATTACGGTATTTTTCAATGAATATGACCAATATTGGTATCAAAAAAATTAAAAAAAAGTACCGTATCTAATAGAAAAGTGAAAAATAAGAAGAAAAAATTAAACCCAAAAGACTGACGGCGAGGCTTAATTATATGTAATTTAAAATTACTATAATTTAATATATAATTATGGTTTTATGGCTTAAGAATTTTCTCCACCATGGTGTTTCCCCTAGACGGCGTAGCCTAGTAAAGATTTTTTGCTTTGGAAAGTTTTCTTTTCTAATAACGTCTTCTTGCATTACCGGCCTTCGGCTGAGCTTAAGGATTTTCTCCACCATGGTGTTTCCCGAGACGGTGCAGCCTAGTAAAGATTTTCTGCCTTGCAGGGGAGGTGCCCCTAAACTGGACTTAAGCCGACAACACTTTTTCTCATATAAAGAACTAAACAGATATCCACAATATTCATATATTAAGAAGGTAAAAATATTGCCAAGTTAGCAGATTGCCTAGAAATGAGATGACACCCTTACGATGAAAAATGTATTTGATGCATATCAGATTGTAGTAATAGGTATTGTGCGAAACAAGAACTTGGTAAAAATTTTAATGTCATTAATTTTTATGGCTGAAATTTCGGATAGGAACTTCGCTATTTTCACATTTTTTTTGTGAGGATATGACTAACTTCAAAAAAGAAGTAAGTATATTTTGCTTATGTATGTGTATCAGTTCTCGTTTAACCTTTATAGTGAACAGACTTCTTAGCGAAGTTTTTCTTATAAACATACTAAAGAAAATAAATCACAAGAATCATATCTTTAGTATACAATATTCGTAATACATATTAAAGGTATTCAAGTCAACTCTCAACTGTGCAAAATGTATAATTGCACTCTGACATGAGCAGCCCATTTTGTTTAGTTGTCTATAAAGCTGGGCGAAGCCCGAATTCTTCAAAAATTTCATCCGCTCCAAAGATGTCTAAGAATAATAGCGCATCCTCAACTAATCGCCAAAACCGTTTTAAAATTTTGCAAGATGAGAACGACAAACCCGATGTATCCTCGAATAAAACATCCAAGCCGCCACCAATCTACTTGAGAGAGAAAAATTCAAATGCCCTTATTAAAAAATTAATTTCGGTCATTGGTGAAAATAAATTCCACATTGTCCCAATAAAACGTGGCAACATCGATGAAACGAAAATTCAAATTTATGACGAAAAGGATTTCCGCAAAATGGTTTCTGAATTTGAAACAAATAAAACAAGGTTCTACACATACCAGCTTAAGAGCGCTAAGCGCCTGCAGATCGTATTGAAGGGCATAGATTCTTATGTTGTCCCTGAAGAAATAAAAGATGCACTCGTCCTTTAGGGATTTAAGGTAAATAATGTATCTAACATAATGAACAGAGGTACCCCAAGCCCTATTTCGTGTTGAACTGGAGCCGAATGATATACTGTTGAAAAAAAACGAGACTCATCCTATTTATAGCCTAAGATACCTTTTATACAGAAAAATCACAGTTGAAGAGCCACATAAGCGTGCAGGTCCCGTGCAGTGTCATAATTGCCAAGAATATGGCCATACAAAAGCTTACTGCAATTTACCTACAGTGTGTGTTATCTGTGTGAATTGCACGGTACTGCAAGTTGTACCAAACCAAAAGATCAAGCGGAAAAAAATGCAGTAATTGTGGAGGTAATCATACCGCTAACTACAGAGGATGTCCTGTGTACTCTTTCGTGAAGCAGGCTATGGTGCAAAAACCCAAATCAGATCCATCTCAATCAGCAACGCTTCCTCCGCCACTTTTGTGCAAATGAGCCAACCAGTTACTTCCCGTGTATCGTATGCCGATGCTGCTAAAACAAATTCTATTCCCCCACAAAATGTTCCACCTCCAAATAATTCAACGAATGCAAATTCAAGCTTTAACTTTAGTCGCCTTGAAGCTACTATTGACAATTTGGTGCAAACTATAAATAATTTCAAGCAATAATTAACAAACCATGAACACGTTAAAAATATGTTTCTGGAACGCAAACGGCACTCGCCAACATAAAAATGAACTTGAGCACTTACTTACGGAAAAAAATATTGATATAATGTTGGTCTCTGAGACACATTTGACTTTGAGAAGCTTTTTCAAAATAAATGGCTACACTATGTATGATACAAAGGACCCTAGAGGGAGAGCATGCGGTGGATCTGCAATTTTAATTAAGTCAAGACTCAAGCACTATATCCTTAACAATATTAGTGAAGAATATATGCAAGCTACGAATATTTTTGTAGAAAACTTTTGTTCTAATTTCGTGATATCATCAATTTACTCACCTCCCAGATTTTCAATCACTGAGGACCAATACGAAAAATTCTACAAATCTCTTGGACCTTGTTTCGTAGCAGCTGGCGACTACAATGCTAAGCATTCGTTCTGGGGTTCGCGTCTAATTACGCCTAGAGGTAGGGCGTTGTTCAACACAATTTCAAAAATGGGCTTGGATGTTATTTCGATGGGGAGCCTACTTACTAGCCTACTGACGTACGAAAAATTCCGGATGTTATAGATTTCGGCGTCATAAAAAGTATTTCTAGGGAATTAATTCACGTTGAAGCTTCCCTAGATCTCTCGTCCGATCACTCTCCCACGATCGTTACAATCTGTAGCCCACTGAGAAGCGCTTTACCTCACCCATATGTCAAGATGATAAATCGTGTTAATTGGCTGGGATTGAAAAAATATCTTAGTAGTCATTGCACGGAAAATATTACGGTAAGAACACCCAATGATATTGAATCGAACATTGCAAATCTTAACGAGAATATTAAACAAGCTTCTGAACATGCCACTACCTCCCATCCGCATACTGGGTGCAATAAAATTTATTCTACAGACGTTGAACATCTCGTACGTGAAAAAAGAAGAGCTAGAAGGTAATGGCAACAGCACAGATCACCTCAACACAAAATCAGATTTAAAGAGTGCACTAAACGACTCCAAGAGTTGCTTGCATATGAAAAAACTGCATCTTTTAAAAATTATCTGGAAGGTCTTCATGTCACACCAGCATCTAATTACTCTTTGTGGCGCGCTGCTAAAAAGCTTAAAACACCCGTTGAGTTTAAGCCACCTCTGCGCACATCTACCGGGGGTTGGGCAAGAAGCGATACTGAAAAAGGTAACATATTTGCTGAGCATTTAAAATCCGTATTTACACCAAATACATGTACCGGTGTTGCTGATTTGCCGAGTGTAGTTGCTCTTCCCCCTCGACCTTTAAAATTTACGGTGTGTGATGTACAAAAACTAATTGCCGAACTCAAACCGAAAAAAGCTCCCGGTATGGATAGAATTAGCAACCAGATGCTGATTAAGTTACCTCGTACTGCAATTAGAATTCTGTTATTCATTTTTAATGCCATTTTACGACTGGAGTATTATTCAGACTGCTGGAAGATTGCCAAGGTTAAAATGATTCCAAAGCCAGGTAAAGATCTTACCAAGGCTGAGTCATATAGGCCAATATGTTTACTGTCAACAGTGTCAAAGCTTTTTGAAAAGCTACTCATGACAAAATTGTCTTCAATTTTAACTGATAATGGGTGCATCCTGGACCATCAATTTGGTTTTAGAAGCCAGCATAGCACCATTGAGCAAACGCATAGATTGGTTCAATTCATCAGAAAAACATTTGAGGAAAAGAATTATTGTTCTGCCTGTTCTTGTTCTGTTTATTGATGTTTCTCAGGCATTTGATAAAGTGTGGCATGAAGGCCTGATTTTGAAATTGAAGACATACTTACCAATAAACATTCTAAATCTTTTGGAAAGTTAAATTTTTGCACGAAAATTTAAAGTTGTGGAAGGACACTTTATGAGTATGCCTGAAACTATCTCATCCGGTGTGCCACAGGGGAGTATACTGGGGCCATTTTTATATTTGATTTACACTTGTGATATGCCTGTGAGCAGTAGTATCCACACTTCTACATTTGCCGACGATACCGCCTGCCTTAGTATGCACGAAAACCCTGATGAGGCATCCCGAAAACTCCAGGAAAACATTAGCCAGATGGAACTATGGTTAAACTTATGGAGAATTAAGGTAAATGAACAAAAGTGTGTCCATATAACATTTACCTTACGAAGAGATACTTGTTCCCCCATTCGGATTAATAATCAAGTTGTTCCTCAACATTCACATGTGAAATATCTTGGTATACACCTCGATCGACGGCTTACATGGAAACATCACATTGACTATAAGTTAACTCAAATGAAACTAAAATTAACTCAGGTACATTGGCTGATTGGCAGAAATTCAACACTCAGCCTAGACTGCAAACTTAATATACAAGTCGCTTTTAAAGCCAATATGGTGTTACGTTATGTCCAGTTATGGGGCACTGCTTCTGCTTCCAATGTAGAGAGAATTCAACGACAAATTCAAAACAAAATTTTAAGGTTAATAACATCTGCTCCATGGTACATTAAGAATTCAAATATACATCGTGATACAATAAATAAAAAACATGCATAAAAAAAACAATATGTATGTATGTAGATATATTGTACTCGCACGCTTCTTTATTTTTAAATGCTGAAACAAAGTGTCAGAACTTCACTGATCAATTCTGTAATTAATTCACTAATAACAATATCATTATTAATAATATTGGTGTTATTTAACAAAATTCTAAAAACAATTTTAGCCATCTCTTTTGAAAGTAACAAAATTATATATGTACTTTACTTTACCTTACTAATATATTACTTAATAATATTATCTTGCTATGAATTTTTAAAATTTTTTAATTATTTTATTTGTAACGAAGTCATCTTCAACAACTTGTTTTTTTTTTGATTTAAAAGAAAAACCATGATACAATTATACTAGGTACATGCACAACTACAACACCAAAAAACACATGTATTTTGTTGTTATAAACAAATGAAAAATTTTCAGAAATAACTGTCTTTTGTTTATAAAAATAACAATTACAGGGTAACTAAAGTACAATTGCAGACGCGGCATTCCTGCATGATTATAGTTATTCAGTGTTGCCAATCTGGGTGTACTTGGACAGTGTATAATTTCTACTCACATGTGTAGGCCATGTAATTAAATTCTTGTATTATCTGTGTTTAGGTATTTCTGCGTTGTAATTTGATGTATGGTTGATTTTTTAAGTACTTTTTGTAAATTTTTATGGATTGGAATGCCGTAAAAAGTTGCACAACTTTGCAAAATTTATTCTGACAATTTTGCACTTACTAAGACCCTAACAATTTTGCATCATTTGTGCGAAATAATTTTCTATGTGGTTGATGTTATATTCTTTGAAAATTTTGCAGTTTTGCTTTTCCGCAACAGTGCAGTTTTTGCCGTTAATACCTTTATTGACTTTGAAAAAAAAGCTTTATTTGCTTAACTAATATAATTTGCATAACGAGAAGTAACAAAAACAAAATAAAAAAAGCAAACAAAGTGATATTGAGGAATACTTAACGTGACCAGCAGCCGTATTCTGTAACTCGCTTAGCTAAATCTAAATCTCCATCGCTAAAATGCTTAAAAAAAGTAGGGCAAATATTTTAGCGATGGCGCTATTCTGTTTTCTGTAAGTCTAATAGCTTAGCTAATATTAACTATTTTCGCCGCAGCTAATTTGCTATCTTTATTAGACTATTTCTTCTTTCTCCTTTGATGAACTGCTGCGAAAAAGAGATAAACATAATGGTGGCTATTCTGTCGAAGAAGTGAAACTTTACATTAAAACAAAAACAAATTTTCAAAAATTGTTTTTGTTTTCTATACTTTTCTAAAATAAAATAAGCGCTAGAATTTCAACGCGTTTCTCTCTTAAAAAACCAGTTAATTTTGTATGAGAAACAAAAACAAATTTGTAACATTTACACATTTTCACCAAGTCGACGCGTATTTCAGAATAGACACCAATGTGTTTCTTTTTTTACAACTCAGTATAGTGTTACTATATTTTATAGCTTGCTTTCCTTAAAAATTCTTAACACTTTTCTTCTTCTAAAACATATGTTAAAAAATCTTAATTTTAAAAAGTTATTTTAAAAGCTCTACTCTGAATAAATTTAATTTTTGCCAAGTATGTATTTGAGTAACACTTAAGTGGATAATTTACACGTGGCATCACTTTGTTTATTTATGTTTGTTTACTTTATGTCCATAAAAAAATAGTGTTTTGGAAAATTAGGGTATTTAATTTACAGCAACATTGTTGAAAAAATTATTATAATTTAAAACATCGAAGAAAATATGAGTGGCTTTTATCGGCAACGCATAATAGATTTCAGCTTCTCTGCTAAGACGTCCCATTGCTCAGTAAGGCTTTTAGCTCTGGCGGAATTAAAAAATGTTAAAAAAGTGAAGTTTTACATTTTACCTGATAAATTTTAAAATAACTTTTACCTCAAGATACTTGCTCCCTTGTCACCTTTTTAGTTATTTCTTCCATTGTACCGTTAAAGTGATTTTTTTTTACAAGAAACAACGAACTAAAAACTATACTGATTTTATATGGATCTTTATTTATTTTATAGATATGGCCGGCGCTCAGGCGCCGCTGACCAGGATTCTTAGGTTTATATGAGAAATCCCTTAATTTTTGATTTTTCAGTCATACTTTTAACTTATCAATCTATTTCCAATTTAGGTAGATATAAAACCCTTTTCACTAACTCAGCAGTTTATTGAACTCAGTTTACTGTTGCTAAATATTTAAGCTACAAAACGTTTATTAGCTTATTAATAAGAGTTTGTGTGTCAGTTCGTTCAATGAAAATTTATCGTTTTGTTTCGTTTGCTTTTTTTCAAGAAACAAAAGAAGCAAAACAAAACAAATTATTGTTTTTTTTTGAAATTTTTGAAACAAATATATAGGACCAGGGATGCATTTTCGTCAAAAGTATTAATACTTGTATTATAGTCTGAGTGACCCTTTAGCAAGATTGCAAAATTTTAATTGTTGTTTTGTGCATTAATATGGTGACTGTTTGATATAAAATATAAATGGAAAATTTTTTATTGCTTAATCTGCTGAATATATGTATGTGTATGTGTATATTATGTTTTGTGTTGTAACTGAGACGCTTTGCTTGTTGTTAAAATACGATTGATTTATTTTATTCCACTCTTTCACTGTACAGGGTAACGTATGCTGCATTTACATATACATACAAACATAATGCGTATAACATGTGTGTGTTATAAGAACAATACATAAGTACATATATGACAAAATAACATATATGACAATTCTCTCCCTCCTAGATTGTGGAATACTGAATCATTAATTATGCAAATATAAATTACAGAAGGATAATTTATGTTTACAATGTTATTTCATAATTCATTTATATATATATACAGTTTGTAAAAAATATCTTTGCACTTCAAAATATGCATTGATTTCATATAAAAATAAACATTTGTGTGAGTGTATAATATTGTAGACCTTTATTGTAACAACTGGCGTGTATACATATGTATGTGTTCGGCTTGAGGTCCGAAAAATATAATAATACTGCTACCAATTTTATCACCAAAGTGTTAGATACAAGTAACACACAGTTTCATAACAAGAATAAAGAAATAATAAGAAATATTTTAAGTAAAAATGATTTTCCTACGGAATTAGTAGACAAACTTATAGAAAAAACTATTACAAAACGAAGACAAATTAATAACAACACTGAGAATAGTACAAAGGTCTACAAATCAATTAACTACATCGAAGGATTATCGGAAAGGTTAAAATACTCAGACATTTATGATAAAGACAAATACATTCTAGCAATGAAATCCAACAATACAACAAATATATTGTTTAACAATATGAAATCAAAGATAGATATTATGGATGAATCTAATGTTATATATGAAATAAAGTGCAATGGCGACGACACTGATATATGCCAAAAAGTATATGTCGGTACGACAAAAACAAAATTAAAAACAAGATTAGCATCGCATAAATCAGACTTAAAAACAAATAACAAACCGCTGACACAAAAAACTGCACTTGCTGCCCACTGTGCAAAAACTGGACATAAACCAGAACTTAATAAAATTAAAATATTAGAGAGAGAGAAAAACTATACCAAGCGATACATGCAGGAGATGTTACATATAATAAATGTACCAAATGATAAAAGAATCGACTATAAAACGGATACTGACAATTGCGCACACATATACAGACACATAATAAACAAACATAGGACTAAAAGAAAACATATCAACAGTAGGTGACAGAACTTAAAGGGAAATAGATCCACTGCTAGGATCAAATTTTACAAAATAAAAGTAATTATAATTTATAGTGATAAAGCTAAATATTATTTATATATTAAATCATTATTGTTTTTAGTTTAATAATACCCTGAAGATGGCCAACAAAGTTGGTCGAAATATCGGAAATAAATAAACAAAAATTAATAAAAAGTAATTTTATTTATTTATTAAAACGGACCTCAAGCCGAACACATACATATGTATACACGCCAGTTGTTACAATAAAGGTCTACAATATTATACACTCACACATAAAAAACGGAAGGCACACCGAGCAAAAACATCGATCATGACTCTATATAAGAATATTAAACAACAATACAACAAAAAACAAATGATTTAATTAAAAAATTTTCTAAGCATAATAAACAAATGGCTAATTTGAAATCATCTACATCATTCCTTATCAGATGCCGACAATCTGGAATAATACCCAAATTCATTTCTAACACTACTCTAG
Source organism: Tachina fera (assembly GCA_905220375.1). NCBI lineage: Eukaryota > Metazoa > Arthropoda > Insecta > Diptera > Tachinidae > Tachina > Tachina fera. Next base: position 113,541,810 of record LR999963.1, read on the forward strand.
AAATATACAATATTTTCACTCAGAACGGTAATGTTACATTAAATTTAGATAGAACACTACAAAGAAGGATTTACCAATTTCATAATATTATTTTAAGATTGTTAATACAACACAAACATAAACAAATATGTAAAAACAAAGACACACTAAACAAACTAAAAAACAGTATAGATGAAAGTTTAAGAGAACGAGACAACAATTTACTTATGCTAAGTGAAAAGACAATTTTTAACAACATAAAAAACAATAACAACACTAGACTTGACCGTAAGTTCGAAAATTTAAAACAAGAACAAGCCGAAAAATTAAATATGAAATTTAACAGAGATTGGTTTATCAACAACACTCAAAAGAACATACCAACAAACATACAGTGGTTATTATCACTTGGCGCTAAGTTTGGATTACCATATACAAACAACAATTTTCCATTATTTAAATGTATTACTGACGGAGAACATTGCATACAAACAATTAACGAAAAAGAACAACAAGAAATTTCAAGAGCAAAATTTGTAACACTCTTAGAAGATCACAAGAGATAAACAGAAATAAATATGAGAGATAGATTTATACTAAGCACAGTGGATCATACAAAGAAATATTTGAAAGAAAATCCAGATATAATTATATTAACTTCTGATAAAGGCAATAAGACAGTCGTCATGAATAAAAATGATTACAATGTTAAAATGAAAGATATTTTGGGAAATATTTGCGCATATAGACGCATGAGAAAAGACCCTACAACCAGTTTACAAAACAAGAATAATATTTTAGTAGAAAAGCTATATAATTTAAATGTAATAGATTCAAATATGAAAAATAAGTTGACCACAAGAACTGCAGTAGCACCGAGACTTTATGGTCTACCGAAAATCCACAAAGAAAATACACCCTTGCGTCCAATATGCTCATCAATAAACTCACCGTCATATGAACTTTGTAAATATCTAATTAATATCCTAAAAGCTTTGACGAAAAATTCAATATATAATGTAAATGATGGAAAAGAGTTTAAATCAAAAATAGACAATGTACGTATAGAAGAAAATGAAATACTAGTTTCATTTGACGTCGTATCTTTGTTTCCCAGTGTCCCTGTAAACTTAGTCATAAAAACAATAGAAAATAAATGGGATATATTAGAAAAACATACAAATATACCAAAGAAACTTTTTATGGAAATACTGACGTTTTGTATCAAAGATTGCCGATATTTTAGATTTAATGATCATTATTATGAACAGAAAAAAGGAATGCCAATGGGCTCCCCCGCGTCCCCTATAGTTGCAGATATAATAATGGAGGAATTGCTAAATACTGTGCTAGGCAAAATGGAAGAAAAACCAAGATTAATAACAAAATATGTTGACGACCTTTTTGGTATAATAAAATGTAATAGAATTGAAGATACACTTAAAGCTTTAAATGAATTTAACAGACAAATTCAGTTCACAATGGAAAAAGAAAATAACGGCCAATTACCATATTTGGACACATTAGTAAAAAGATCCGGAAAAACAATAATAATTAATTGGTATCAAAAGCCCTCAGCGTCTGGTAGATTGGTTAACTTTTACTCCAAACACCCGAAAAATATAATAATTAATACTGCTACCAATTTTATCACCAGAGTGTTAGATACAAGTAACACACAGTTTCATAACAAGAATAAAGAAATAATAAGAAATATTTTAAGTAAAAATGATTTTCCTACGGAATTAGTAGACAAACTTATAGAAAAAACTATTACAAAACGAAGACAAATTAATAACAACATTGAGAATAGTACAAAGGTCTACAAATCAATTAACTACATCGAAGGATTATCGGAAAGGTTAAAATACTCAGACATTTATGATAAAGACAAATACATTCTAGCAATGAAATCCAACAATACAACAAATATATTGTTTAACAATATGAAATCAAAGATAGATATTATGGATGAATCTAATGTTATATATGAAATAAAGTGCAATGGCGACGACACTGATATATGCCAAAAAGTATATGTCGGTACGACAAAAAAAAAATTAAAAACAAGATTAGCATCGCATAAATCAGACTTAAAAACAAATAACAAACCGCTGACACAAAAAACTGCACTTGCTGCCCACTGTGCAAAAACTGGACATAAACCAGAACTTAATAAAATTAAAATATTAGAGAGAGAGAAAAACTATACCAAGCGATACATGCAGGAGATGTTACATATAATAAATGTACCAAATGATAAAAGAATCAACTATAAAACGGATACTGACAATTGCGCACACATATACAGACACATAATAAACAAACATAGGACTAAAAGAAAACATATCAACAGTAGGTGACAGAACTTAAAGGGAAATAGATCCACTGCTAGGATCAAATTTTACAAAATAAAAGTAATTATAATTTATAGTGATAAAGCTAAATATTATTTATATATTAAATCATTATTGTTTTTAGTTTAATAATACCCTGAAGATGACCAACAAAGTTGGTCGAAATATCGGAAATAAATAAACAAAAATTAATAAAAAGTAATTTTATTTATTTATTAAAACGGACCTCAAGCCGAACACATACATATGTATACACGCCAGTTAATAAACACATTTTTTATGTTTTTCGAACAGTATTTTATAAACATGTGATTTGCTAATATCATAATGAAAAAAAATTTTTAACAATGAAAAAATTCTAATGTAGAATATTAAAAAATAAAAATAATTCAATTTCTAAACTGTAAAATAAATGTTTGCACACTTGATAAAACATATACGGCCTGGCCCACTATGTCGACAAGAAATTATCTTTCGCTTACTTATATTGAAAACAAAAACAAATTTTCTTATTTTGTTTTTGTTTTCAGTATAACTAAGCGAAAGATAATTTCTTGTCGACATCGTGGGCCAGGCCGTAAGTCTTTTTTTTGTTTTTTTTTTGTTTTTACATTTATTTATTTATTGTATCTTCAATTATGAACTAACAATAAGTATTCAAATCTTAAATCTAAAATATAAGTATTAGGCCCGACCACTGTCGGACATAACTTAGTGATAGTTATAAATAATACATAAGTATTGATAATCAAAAAAAAGAGAAAAAAAATCTTTTCAAGCAATCCCATCTGGAGTGTTGAGTATAAGAACCCTTGTGTCCTTCTTTTTCAAGCGGATGTGGCCAGTAAAATTCAAGATGTTACGAGCAAGCAGATTAGGATGTGACTCGAGTTTTGTTAAATATTTGCCTGCGTATTTTGCTATTTCTTCAATCACTAGCGGCATATTCAAATCACGATGTATATTTGAGTTTTTAATGTACCATGGAGCCGATGTTATCAAACGTAAAATTTTGTTTTGCCTTCGTTGGATTCTCTCGACGTTAGAAGCTGAAGCAGTGCCCCATAACTGAATTCCGTAGCACCATATTGGCTTCAAAAGCGACTTGTAAATTAAAAGTTTGCACTCTAGGCTGAGTGTTGAATTTCTACCAATCAGCCAATATATCTGAGTTAGTTTAAGTTTCATTTGTATTAGCTTTGAGTCAATATGGTGTTACCATGTAAGTCGTCGATCAAGGTGTATACCAAGGTATTTTACATGTGAATGCTGAAGAACAACTTGATTGCTGATTCGAATTGGGAAAGAAGTATCTCTTCGCAGGGTAAATGTTACCTGAACACACTTTTGCTCGTTTACCTTAATTCTCCATAATTTTAACCATAGTTCCAGTTGTGTAATATGTTGTTGTAGATATCGGGAAGCCTCATGAGGATTTTCGTGCTTACTTAGGCAGGCTGTATCATCGGCAAACGTAGATGTATGGATATTGCTGCTCAAAGGCATATAACAAGTATAAATCAAATACAAAACTGGCCCCAGTATGCTCCCCTGTGGCACACCGGATGATATAGGTTCGCACACACTCATGAATTCTCCTTCCACAACCGTAAACTTCCGGGTAGTAATGTAACTTTCTAATAAATTCACCAAATTTATTGGTAGATATGATTTTAATTTTAAAATTAGGCCTTCATGCCACACTTTATCAAATGCCTGTGAAACGTCAATAAACAGTACAGAACAGTACTTCTTTTCTTCAAATGTTCTTCTTATACATTGAACCAATCTATGCGTTTGTTCAATGGTGCTATGCTGACTTCTAAAACCAAACTGATGGTCTGGGATGCACCCACTACCAATTAGAATTGGGGACAATTTTGACATGAGCAGTTTTTCGAAAAGTTTTGACATTGTTGATAGCAGACTTATTGGCCTGTATGATTCTGCCTTGGTAAGATCTTTGCCCGGCTTTGGAATCATTTTAACTTTGGCAAGCTTCCAGCTGTGGGGATAATACTCTAGTCGTAAAATGGCATTAAAAATAAATAACATGATCCTAAATGCAATACGAGGCAAATTTATTAGCATTTGGTTACTAATTCCATCAATACCCGGTGCTTTCTTCGGGTTGAGTTCAGCAATTAGATTTTTAAATCACACATTTTAAATTTTATGGGTCGAGGGGGTAGCGCAACTACACTCGGGAAATTAACAACACCAGTACATGTGTTTGGGGTAAATACGGATTTTAAATGCTTTGCAAACAAGTTACCTTTTTCAATATCACTCCTGGCCCAAACTCCGGTAGAATTGCGCAGAGGTGCTTTAAACTCAACGGGTGTTTTAATTCTTTTCGCAGCGCGCCACAAAGAATAGTTAGATGCTGGTGTGACATCGAGATTTTCCAGATAGTTTTTAAGAGATGTAGTTTTTTCATATGCAAGCAGTTCTTGGAGTCTTTTAGTGCACTCTTTTAATCTAATTTTATTTTGGGGTGATCTGTGCTGTTGCCATTCTCTTCTAGCTCTTCTTTTTGCACATACGAGATGTTCAATATCTGTAGAATATATTCTGTTAAACCCAGTCTGCGGATGGGAGGAAGTGGCATGTTCAGCTGCCTGCTTAATATTTTCGTTAAGATTAGCAATATTAGAATCAATATCATCATGAGTTCTTAGCTTAATGTTTTCAGTACAATGACTACTAAGATGTTTTTTGAATCGCAGCCAATTAACACGACTGACCATTTTCACATATGGGTGAGGTAGAGCACTTCTCAGTCGGCTACAGATTGTAACGATAGTGGGAGAGTGATCGGACGATAGATCTAGGGAAGCTTCAACATGAATTAATTCCCTAGAAATATTTTTCATGACGCCAAAATCTATAACATCCGGATTTTTATGTATGTCAGTAGGCCAGTAAGTGGGCTCCCCACTCGAAATGACGTCCAAGCCCATTTTTGAAATTGCGTTGAACAACGCTCTTCCTCTAGGTGTGATAAGACTCGAACCCCAGAAAGTATGTTTTGCATTATAGTCTCCAGCTGCTACGAAACCAGGGCCAAGAGATTTTTAGAAATCCTCGTATTGATCCTCAGTAATTGCGAATCTAGGAGGGGAGTAAATTGATATGACAAAATTTGTGCAAAAATTTTCGATACAAATATTCGTTGCTTGTAGATGTTCTTCACAAATGTTGTCAAGAATATAATGCTTGAGTCTTGACTTTATTAAAATTGCTGATCCCCCGCAAGCTCTTCCTCTTGGGTCCTTTGAATCATATAAAATGTAGCCATTAATTTTGAATAGGCTTCTTGAAGTCAAATGAGTCTCAGAAACCAATATTATATCAATATTTTTTTCCGTGAGGAAGTGCTCAAGTTCATTTTTATGTTGGCGAATGCCGTTTGCGTTCCAGAAACTTATCTTTAACGTGTTCATGGCTTGTTAACTAATGCTTGAAGCAGTGTAGACTGCATTCGTAGCATTTCTTGCATCATGCTAGTCATATTTGTTGTAAAATTATTTATAGTCAGCACTAGATTCTCAATAGTAGCTTCAAGGCGACTAAAATTAAAGCTTGAGTTTGCATTCGTTGAATTTTTTTGAGGCGGAATATTTTGCGTGGGAATAGAACTAGTCTTAGCTGCATCGGCATACGATACACGTGAAGTGACAGGTTGGATCATTTGAGCAAAAGTGGCGGAGTTTGTGCTGGAGCTAATTTAGGTTTTTGCGCCATAGACTGTTTAACGAAAGAATAGACAGGACATCCTCTGTAGTTAGCGGTGTGATTACTTCCACAATTAGTACATTTTTTTCTGATCTCTAGGCTTAGTACAACCAGCAGTACCGTGCAATTCACCGCAGATAACACAAACTGAAGGTACCTTGCAGTAAGTTTTTGTGTGGCCATATTCTTGACAATTATGGCACTGTACGGGTCCAGAACGCTTGTGTGGTTCTTCAACTGTTATTTTTCGGTATAAGAGATATTTCAAATTGTAAACTGGATGAGTCTCGTTTTTTTTAATTTTATATCGTTTGGCTCAAGTTCGACGCGAAATAGAGGTTGAGGAATCTTCTCCCTATTTATTATGTTAGATACATTTTTTACCTTAAATCCCTGGAGGTCGAGTGCATCTTTTATTTCTTCGGGAGCAACATAGGAATCGATGCCCTTTAATACGATCTGCAGGCCTTTAGCACTTTTAAGCTGATATGTGTAGAAACTTTTCTTACTTTTTTCAAATTCATTAATTAGTTTGCGAAAATCTTTTTCTTCATAAATTTGAATTTTGGTTTCATCAATGTTACCACGTTTTATTGGAACGATGTGAAATTTATTCTCACCAATGACTGAAATTAAATTTTTTATAATAGCGTTTGAATTGTTTTCTCTCAAATAGATTGGTGGCGGCTTGGATGTTTTGTTCGTAGATACTTCGGGTTCGTTGTTATCATCTTGTAATATTTGAAAACGATTTTGACGGTTAATAGAGGATGCGCTGTTATCCCTAGACATTTTTGGAGCAGATGTAATTTTCGAAGACTTTTGGCTTCGTCCGCGCTTTACCACTGTTATATATCTCTCCATTCCCACTTTGACCTTGGGTTTTGGGCTGCTCTTAACTTCAGTAAAAACTTGGTTAAGTGATGACCACGAGCCCGAAGCGGATGATATCGCCGAGTTAAATGTAGAAGTACTAGGCAACGGTAGTGTTAACGAATCACTAGTTGGCATTGGACAAAGCGAAGTTGATCGCTGACGAAAAAGTGGCCTCGCCGTTAAAAAAAAGTCTATTTCTTATTTATATTGTTATCATTAAGAGCGTCAGAGCTCAGTAAGTCTATCATGAGATTTTTTATTTTTATTATTTTCATAAAGAGCTTCAGAACTCACAGTAAAATAAGCATTTCTGCCATTAGAACTCACTTCACAGTTATTTGTTTTTGAGGTACTCATATAGAGTATTCCTCAAGGGCACTTTTGTTTGTTTGTTTGTTTTTTTTTATTGCGGTTTTTTTGTTTTTGTTAATTATGACTATGTAAAAAATATTTGCAATGCAAATAAAGCTTATTTGTCAATAACAATATGTATTCCGAATATTTTTTCGTACTATTTTTTTTTGTTTAGTATGAAAATAAAAACTCCGTTAAATTGACTGTTCACTTTGAATGTACAACGAGAACATGAACATTAAGTCTGATGTAAATTTTTGAATTTTTGTCTAATATTTTGTGTGTCCACCTCGAGCATCCATTACCGCTTGCAAGCGTCTTCGCATCGATTCAATTAGCTTCGGAATATCATATTCTAACGGTATTTTTCCCCACTCTTCTTTAATGAACCATATCAAATCATTTTTGTTCGTTGGCGATCTTTCTCCTACATTTTTCTTTAGATGAACCCACAAATTTTCTATAGGATTTATATCCGGACTTTGGGCAGGAGTATCAATAACTTTGGTACAGTTGTATAGTATTGGGATCATTGTCTTGGTAGTATTTGTATTTTAGTTTATTCGGATTATCCGGGTCTATAAAACCAAATTTTTTAACGCTGGCCGTCAGTTCAGTTTTCAAAATATCAAGGTATACTTCTTTAGTCATTATTTCGTCTAAAATCTGGATCAGACTAACTCCTTTGCTGGATATACAGCCCCATACCATTACGGACAGTTTTCCAAACTTTACAGTAGGAATAAGATTTTTATTTTCCAGTGCAGTTAGGGGCTTGCGCCAAACTCTTTGCGGTCCATCATGATAATAAAGCATAATTTTTGTTTCATCAGAGAAAATAACATCGTCCCAGTACTCTGGAGGGAGTGAAACGTGTTCGGTGGCAAATCTTAATCTCTTTTCAATATTTTGTGCTGAGAGCAAAGGTTTTTTCTCGCCACTCTTGATGAATATTTATGCTTTTGAAGCACATTTGTTATGGTTGCATGGGAAACTCGTAGCCCAGTCTTTTTCCACTTGAAGAGCTAATCTTCTCGTGCTGGATTGGGGGTTATCATAAACAATTCTAATTATTTTTCTTTCAATTCGCTGCGTCACCTTTTTCGGCCTGCCTGTGGTTCCTTTTAAGTCCAGTCGTCCTTTTTCAGCACGGGATATGATATTATATACAGTTCTGATTTTCAGGGAAAACATATCGGCGATTTCCTTGGCAGATATGCCTTTGTAATGATTGAAATAGCCCAACTGTATAATATTTTTTGAAACTCGTTTTCCTGGCATTTTTTATATTCAAATATGCGCTCACTTGTTGCATTAAGAACGATCGCTTTATTATTAAATCTTTGTTTACCTCTCGCTTTCCATTCCATTTCTGAAAAAACCCAAATGCACAATATTTTTTGCCAAATAACGCCATTTTTGTTCTTTCTTTAATTGTCTTCATTCAATATGCAAAGATTTTTTTACACTGTTTATACTGAGTAAACTTCTTTTTTTTTGTGTTGTTGTTGTAATGTGTACGTCTATTTGAAAAGTATTGGCGCCTTATAGTCGGAGACAAGTACCGTAATGGGATGTGTGCAAAAAAACAGTATGCAAATGTTTTTTTTTGTTAAAATTTTTTAATGAAAAAGAATTTTAAATGTATTTTTTTCTGTGCAAAGATATTTTTTACAAACTATATATATATATATATGTATATACATATGTATGTTTTTTTAGTACTATATTTTTTTAATACTATTTTTAAAATGCATCTGCTGATGATTTATAATACATACATATGTATATGTATGAGTAAAATGTATAATTTTTAATCTAATAATTTCATGGGTTTTTTTCGTGGTCTGTAGAGTTGCGCATAGTTGTTCTTTTTACGGATTGTTCCTTTTTATTCCCTACCAAAAAAAGAACTAGTTCGTTCTTTTCGTTCAGTTGTTCTTTTCGATCAGTTGTTAAGTGAACGACAGAACAGAGATTGCAAAATTATCAAATCCTTTTTAATGTTTTCGTCGGTTGTGTTGCTCTAAGGTATTTGCCTTTTATACTTTTCATTTGCTGTGAAATTAAATAAAAGAATAATTAATGCAAACGTGTTTTTAATAAAAATGTTTAATTAAAATTCCATATGTCCAAGAGGAACAGTTGGTGCTGTACTGTTGCCAGTATGACACGTTTATCTACAGATGTCCGAAGAATTATTTCCTCTAGCATGATGTCTATCGAAATACAAATATTGGCATGTGGTAATAAACAAGCCTTAGTAGTAGCTAAAGGTTGTAATCTGCAGTATATAAGAGCTGAAGGCTTTGTCTTGGACCATGTTTCAGATGAAACACAAAAGCATGTGCTGGCGAGTTATTAAGATATCGCAAGCAAATTGGCACTTCGATAATTTTTTTGTTTTTAGTGATCTGGGAAAGGAAACATTCTTCCCATAGTATTACACAAGATATGAGCTTACTGGAAACGGCTAAAGCTGCCGAGTTCTTTCTAACAGATGGTGCAATAACAACAGGTAACATCAGCATTTACTTACATATTTCTAAACGAAAGCATTTTTACAATACGTATATATACATATGCATATATTTATATATAAACAGGAACTTCCACAGGTGTGGCTGTAAAACAGCAAGACTTATTAGATTTAAAGGAAAAGTTGGAAGTACCTTTCCTGATCGGGTCTGGTATAACCAAATACAATATAATGGACTTTTATCCTTATATACAAGCAGCAATTGTAGGTTCACATTTCAAACACAAAGGCAATTGGAAAAATGAGTTATGTGAGAAGTCCATAGAAAAATTTATTACTTGCGTTTGGCAACAAAGTGTTTAAATAAGCGATGCACTGTTTATTGACCAAAATACAAAATTGCAGTTATGAAATTAAATACTTAATAAAATGTTTATTAAATTTAAATAAAAATTTAAAATAAATTAGCGACAAAGTTATAAATTCTCTCGCGCAATGAATACCGCGAGACTTTTTTAATGTTTGCATCTGTTGTTTGGTGTTGAAATTCAAAAGGTCGGTGCTGATCTAACAAATTACCCATATCGTCCAATTTAACTCGCTTCTTCTGTGTGGTATATTAAATTCTTGAAATTTCTCCTTTCGAGATGCGGGCAAATTCCAATTTGCAGTATTAGATGTTTCTGTGGTCTCTTTACTAGTATTACTCTTATTGCTGCCATTACCAATTCTCAATTGAAATAATATATTACCAAAATTTTCAGTTCCTTCCGCTGGTACATAAACTTGTGATACTATGCAACCGTCAATGCAACCCAATCTCTCATCTATTACCCCAAAAAGCCATGTAGTTTTATTCAAGTTGTCACGTACTGCCACCTTTTCACCCACTGAAAATGTTTTAGTTGTTGTTGTATAATTGTAACTCGTTTTGTGGTAAGATTAGGTCTAATCGAGACTTTATTTGCCGACCGAACATTGCCATTGACGGAGATTTGCTAGTGTGAATTGCGCGTCTGTATGCTAATAAAATTTTAGACAGTTCCATACTCAAAGAATTTACTGTACATCTTGCGGATAGTAATTTGTTCTTGATTATCTGCACGTAACGTTCGGCATGGTCATTTGTGGCAGGATGGTATGTTGCGCCCTGCTTGAGCAATATACCATTTAATTTAAAAAAAATTTTGAATTCGACTGAGTCAAATTGCCGACCATGATCACTTACAAACACTTAAGGAATACCGAACGTTGAACAATTTCTCTACACTTCTGGATCGTTGTATGCGTTGACATATTAGAGACGATATGAACCTCGGGCCATTAGGTGTATGCGTCGACCAAAACGAATAAATATTTGTCCATAATTGGCCCGGCGTAGTCAGCATGAACCCTTTCAAATGGCATTCCCAATGCACGTACTGGCAACCTGTTATTTGGATCGCGTCGCGTTAATTGGGACGCGAAAAAATTCGCTACTAAGTCTTCAATGTCTATATCCAGATTATTCCACCACACCTATGCTCTTGCAAGACTTTTCATCCTGGAAACATCAAAATGTGCAGTATGCAGCTCGTCCAACACCGTCTCGCGTAGTGTCCTGAGAATATAAACGCTCATTCCTCTTAACAAACAGCCATCGTGTAAACTAAATTCGCTTTGTGCAATTCCAAATCTATTTTTGCTGTCACAATCCCGGCCATTAGAATTTTAATTTCGTCGTCACATTTAGTTTAAACTTTTAGTTCAACTGCAGTTACTGGTAAGTTTTCGATAGTTTCCTCTTCTATAGCGTAAACCTCCTCAAAAAAATTGTACGTTTCATCATTCGGTAACCGTGACATGGCATCTGCGTTTGCGTTTTCCTTTGACCTCTTGCACATAATTGTATAATCGAACAAAAATAGGGCGTAGTGTTGCATACGAGTAGACGACAGGCTTGATAATGCCTTGTTAGGAGAAAATATTTGTGATATGGCCCGATTATCTGTAACGAGAGTAAACTTCCTATGGGTTTGTGATGCGAATTGTATTAGCCTTTCCGAACCGTCATCAAAACTGTGGCTCAATACCGCTCCAACTTCTATAGGGATTGCGTCAACTGATAAAATTACTGGACGTTTTGGGTCATAATGAACGAGGACTGTGTCCGACTGCAATTGTCGTTTTATATCTTTGAACGCATTTTCACACTGTTGATCAAAGGCAAATGACCGTTCATTTTGCAGCAGACGGTTTAAGGGATACACAATATTGCTTAAATTTTTTTACGAATCGTCCGTAATAATTCAAAAGTCCCATGAACGCTCGAGTTTCGTAATTACTGGTAGGTGCTTTCATTTTTTGAATAGCTTCTATTTTGCTTTGCATACGCTGAATACCATGTTTGTTTATTACATACCCGCAGTAGGTGATACACTCCTTCATAAACTCTGACTTCTCTAGATTGACCCTCATGTTATATTTGTTTAGTTGTTTTAGTACTTCGTCTATTCTACTCATATGGCTTTCATCATCTGGTGCGGTAATTTTGATGTCATCTAAAAAGACCGATAAGCCTGGAATATCACCTAATATTTGTGATCTGAAAACGCTCATATTCACCATTAGTTTCGTTTTGTTATCCAATAACTTTTTCCTGCGTACATCTACCATAAGATGATACTCGTATAGGAAATCAATACCGATTATTGGGCTCGTAACGTCGGCAACGATAAACTCCCAGTCCATTTTTCTTCGCAGGCCGAAGTCGACTGATATGAGTTTTGTGCCATAAGTTTTTATAGGGGTGCCGTTTGCTGCATAGAGATTGTACTTGTGTTCTGTACTACGGTTTGTGGGTGGTAAAACTGAGAAGTCGGCGCCGGTGGCGATCAGATATTTAATTTTGGTTTTTTATCAGTAATAAAGAGGCGACGATTTTCTGCAGCCTCTGCCCTTCTCGTCTCGGTAGACAGGGCTGCAGTTAGTTTTCCGATTTCAAATTTTTGAACTGACAAGGTTCCACGAATTTTTTTGCCTTGTCCCCTTATCTATAATGATATTTGCAAAAAGGAAAACGTACTTTCTCTCTAGATTTGCTGCGGTTGCGCTGTTGTTGGCCATAATTTGTTGAACGGTCTCTTTGCCTATGGTTGCATTTGTTGTAGTTGATGGGGAAGTTCATCAACTTCAGCTTTTAGATTTGAGTCATGCTGTACTGACCCTATTGTGTTATAACTTTGTACCTCCATTAACCTATCGGCTTGCAGTGCCATTTGCGTAGAATTTCCGTCGACTATAATTATTATGGAACGTACAACCGCTCCATCCACAATGATTTCAACGCATCATCTGAAATTTTATCGCCTGCTAGATCTTTCATTCGTTTTAAAAGCTGAGATGGCTTAAGGTTGCCAAGTTCTACTTCTTTAATAAGTCTTCTCAGCTTGCGGTGGTCTGAATCGGTGTATTCAGCAATAAGGGCTGTTTTTACGGCATTATATTTTCCGTCCGTCGGTGGTTTTCTGATAATGTCTGCCACTTGTAGAAGATATTGTTCTAACGAAGAAATTACATGGTGGTACATTGTATCGTCCTGCTCTTTACAGAACGTTGGCGGCTTGACACCGACCCGAAATACATCACGACCACCATTTGGTGGCAAGTTTGCGGCCTCAGCCATACTGCCTGATGCATTTTCATCAGATTTTTTTTTTATTTTTTTTTTATTTTTATTTTTTTTAATACATGTATTTATTTATTGTATCTTCAAATATGAACTAACAAAAAGTATTCAAATCTTAAATCTAAAATATAATTATTAGGACCGACCACTGTCGGACATAAACTTGTTAATAGTTATAAATAATACATAAGTACTGATAATCAAAAAAGAAAAAAAAAATTTATAAAAAAGTATAAAAAAAGTATTTTCAAGAAATCCAATCTGGCGTGTTGAGTAATAGAGCCCTTGTGTCCCTCTTTTTTAAGCGGATGTGTCCAGCAAGGTTCAAAATATTACGAGCAAGCGGATTAGAATGTGACTCGAGTTTTGTTAAATATTTGCCTGCGTATTTTGCAATTTCTTCAATCAATAGTCGCATATTTAAATCACGATGTATATTAGAATTTTTGATGTACCATGGTGCCGATGTTATTAACCGTAAAATTGTTTTGCCTTCGTTGGATTCTCTCTACATTGGAAGCTGAAGCAGTGCCCCATAACTGGATACCGTAACACCATATTGGCTTTAAAAGCGACTTGTATAATAAAAGTTTACAGTCCAGGCTAAGTGTTGAATTTCTGCCAATCAACCAGTGTATTTGAGATAACTTAAGTTTCATATGTGGTAGCTTAAAGTTAATATGATGTTTCAATGTAAGCCTTCGATCAAGGTGTATACCAAGGTATTTCACTTGGGAATGTTGAGGAATATTTTGATTATTGATTCGAATTGGGGAACAAGTATCTCTTCTTAGGGTTCATTTACCTTAATTCTCCATAAGTTCAACCACATTTCCAATTGTGTAATATGTTCTTGTAAATATCGGGAAGCTTCGTGAGAGTTTTCATGCATACTAAGGCAGGCTGTATCATCGGCAAACGTAGATGTATGGATATTGCTGCTCAAAGGCATATCACAAGTATAGATCAAATACAAAACTGGCCCCAGTATGCTCCCCTGTGGCACACCGGATGATATAGATTCGGGCAAACTCATGAATTCTCCTTCCACAACCGTGAACTTCCGGGTAGTAATGTAACTTTCTAATAAATTCACTAAATTTATTGGTAGATATGATTTTAATTTTAGAATTAGACCTTCATGCCACACTTTATCAAATGCTTGAGAAACGTCAATAAACAGGCCAGAACAATACTTCTTTTCCTCAAATGTTTTTCTTATAAATTGAACCAATCTATGAGTTTGTTCAATGGTGCTATGCTGACTTCTAAAACCAAATTGATGGTCTGGGATGCACCCACTATCAGTTAAGGTTGGGGACAATTTTGTCATGAGCAGCTTTTCGAAGAGTTTTGACATAGTTGACAGCAAACTTATTGGCCTATATGACTCAGCTTTAGTAAGATCTTTGCCCGGCAATATGCGGCAAGTTCATCAGCATCTTGTTACTAATTCCATCAATACCTGGAGCTTTCTTTGGCTTGAGTTCAGCAATTACTTTATGTACATCACGCATCTTAAACTTTAAGGCTCGAGGGGGTAGAGCAACTACACTCGGCAAATCAGCAACACCATTACATGTATTTGGGGTAAATACGGATTTTAAATGCTCAGCAAATATTTTACATTTTTCCGTATTGCTTCTTGCCCAATCTCCGGTAGATGTGCGCAGAGATTTTTTCAGATTTTCATCAGATGACTTTTTTGTTTCCTCATCCATTGAAACGTCGGGGTCACCAGTTTAGCTACTTAAATTTTATATGGTGTGTAACTAAATAAAGGAAAAGAACTCTTATTTATTGTAAAAATTAATTGTCTTTATTTATCGGGGTTTCTGCCCTTTTTATATATATCAATGTAAAAAATGAGATCGGTTGCTTCTTTTTTATGAAGATGATGTGTTAAAGTCTCAGCAGTATTGCTTGTCAAAATTAAGGTGTGGTCTCGGAGTTGCCACACATTTAAAAATACATTTCACTAAATAGGGGTTTTGCCACGGGTAACATCCTGCCACAACTTCATTAGATTTATTTTGTTTTCAATTTTTAAATTGACATTAACGTAACCCAAACATTTAATAGGCGTTCCACAATAACTCGTTAGATATAGCTCCGATGTACATATGTAGTTTGGCTTTAGGCAATAATCTTTTTGCATCGTCTACATTTATGATAGATACCGGTGAGCCTCTGTCAATTTCAAATTCGACATTTATTAAAAATTTATTTAACATTTTTGCACTAATGGCGTGAATTTCATCACGTTCTTTTATTTTTAGGATTTCTTCAACTGTATTACTTACTCTTTCTTCTATTTGATGTATTTGCTTCTTCTCTTCAAAACACATTTCTCGAAGGTGACATTTCTTTTTGCAAAAATTACATGTTACATCTTTATATTTGCAATGATCTGCTAAATGTGTGGTATTGCCACATCGAAAACATTTTTGCTTGCTTTTACTTAAGTCCGTAACCTTGGATTTTTTTTTAAATCATTTCTATTTTTCTCGAACATTTTGTTTACCGTTACTCTATCTGCCGCTTTCTGCTGTACCTCCTTTTTCAGCTAACTCGTACGTCTTCGCCATAGTTATTGCCTCCTGAAATTTTAAAGATTTCCGTTCCAATAATCGATGCTGTATTTTCTTATCTGAAAGGCCAAAAATGAATTGGTTTCTTAAAGCTACCTCCAAATGCGCACAAAAATTACACCCCACTGGTAATCTCCGTAAAGCCACTGCAAATTCAGCGCATGTTTCTTCAGTAGGTGTACAGCTCTAGATCTGTCTTAAAACGTGTTACCCAGCGAGACCACGTTTTTTTTGATGGCTCAAACGGCTCAAAACTAAAAAAGGATACCATTTCCTTCACCTGGGCTGGAGTTTCTTGGTTGGGCATTTTGATCTTCCTTTATTGGTGTCTCTTGTACTGTAGAAAGAATACACCACGTAACACAATAATTTAAAAAAACACACGTGAATTTAATTAATTCTCGTCGCCAAAACTGTTGTAACTGAGACGCTTTGCTTGTTGTTAAAATACAACTGATTTATTTTATTCCATTCTTTCAATGTACAGGGTAACGTATGCTGCGTATAACATGTATGTATGTGTGTTATAAGAACAATACATTACATATGAGACATAAGTACATATATGACATTTTGATTTTACAATTTTAAATTTATGAATTCTTAATTACAATTTATAAAAATTTTAAAAGTTTAAATGTACTTTTTCTTTTAAATTTATCTTATTTATGTTTTACATTATATCTTAAAACTTGCACATGTCAAAAAAAATTTGTTTTTCTTAGTTTTAATACTTTCTAAAAGATTCTTATGAACTATTTTATTTTTTCCGTTGATATTTAATTCTACATTAACTTTATCTATGTTTAATACCTCGTATGGGACTTTATATGGTGCCTCATATTTCTTCCTATTTTCTACCTTTAATAAAACTAAATCTCCTATATTAATTTCTATACCATTTAACTTACCTCCTATATTAATTTCCATACTATTTGTCTTACTGTATGATTCTAAGCTTATATTCCTTTTTGTTACTTCTATAATGCTTCTAGCATTGTTTAATGAATTTCTTAACCTTATTTTTTTTAATTCCTTATCATAATTATCAAAGTCATATACTCTATTGTTATTCATCACATTTTCACTTGGGAGTTCTGTATTTTACCAAAAATTAATTCGAATGGTGAGTAATTTGTGTATGTGAGGTGTAATATTATATACGAAAGTATAATATGGTATCCACTCATGCCAATTATCATCATTAACGAAAGATAAAAAGTATTCATTTAACACTATATCGTTTCTCTCTACTGTGCCTAAGGTTTCATGAGGATATGGTGTTGATTTTTTTTTTAAGAACGTGCAAATTTCCTTCATTAGTTCGTTTACAAATTCAGTACTTCTCTCTGACTTTAGAACCTTGAAATACCATATTTTAATATCAAATTTTCGATTAAACATTTAGCTATTGATTTTGCTTCTTTATTCTACATAGGTGCTGCTATTACATACTTAGTCAATTCGCATGGCATTGTTAGTATATGTTTGTTATTTTCGGACGGTTTTAATGGTCCGACCGTGTCAATTACTATAGTTTCAAAACTGTTATTTGGCGTGTCTGTGAAACATATTGGTTCTTTTGTACGCCTTATTTGTTTATTTCTCTGACACAAATCACATTTCAAAACGTATTTTTTACCATTTTGTACATATTTTTCCATATGTATCTTTGTCTTAATTTTATTAATGTTTTCTTTATTCCAAAATGTCCTCCGCATGGTGTGTTGTGATTCAATTTAATTAATTCATATTTTTTGTTATTATCTTTTATTATTTGAGGATTACTATATAACATAATTGTTACGTCACCTTCTTTACATTTATTTATTTTTTCTTTAAAAAGTTTTTCAATGGATATCCTTTTAAATATTTCGTCGTTCTTTTCTAGTGCGAACTTATCATATTTCGTTCTGCCTAAAACAGAAAGTACCAAGTGAAAAAAATGGAAATCATTCTAGTGGGACTACATTTTCATTGCTTCCAGAAAATCGATATTTTTAATTTGCCGAGAGTGAGCAAAAAACCATGTAGAAGCTTATTTTATTCATACAAAACCTTGTAAGTCCTCCATAGTGTTAGAAAATATTCACCAGAATTAAAAACAACATTATTTTTTTAAAGAAATTTATGAACTAATTTAAGTCTAAAATATAAATTTACATGAAAACAATGTTTCGTATTACAAGCAAAATATTGTTAAAATAAGGGTAACTATTTACCATTTTTCCTAGATGAAAATATTAGCATAGAAACAAAATAGAGAATTTTTCTTAATATCGCTTCCAATTCAGTGACCAGGCATCGAAAAAAGAGCTTTTTGCAATGACAACCCTATGTAAAAATCATTAGAACCGATCGAAATTTTCGCTACTTTCAGATCGCAAACTCTACATTTGCATGACTTTGTTGGAGTCTCTTTTTTTGTTGGGTAGTTTCTCCATCACATTATCTAGATAATCGTGATTTTCGCTACATCTGACGCTTCATTTAGAACAGAATCATTTTCAATTTTAATATATTTTCTAAATTTTTCAAATATAAATTTTAATTTTCTAGCTAGCTTTATATCATTAATGGATGCACAGTCCCAAATTTTGAGTATGCCAAACTCATTAAGATCTGTAACACCATTTTGCTTGGATCCATATATTTTATATTCTTTATTCATTTTATGTTTCTCGTTATTTATTATACTTTTATTTTTCATATTTTCCTCATTATTTGTTATATCTCCTTTATCTTTTTACTTCCTTTTTTATAGATTATTTCGAAATCGTAATCCGATAATTCTAAACGAATTCTAGTCAACTTTGAACTTGGATTTTTGTAAACGCTATCAATGGTCCGTGATATGTAACGACTATGAATTTTCAGATATGGTCTGAAAAATTGTATACCCCAATGTATATTAAGTAATTGTTTTTCTATTACGGGATTATATATTTAATGCATATTTAGTGATCGACTTGCAAACGATATAGGTCTATCTAGTCCGATTTCTCCTTGAGATATCACAGCTCCTAGCGCAAAATTAGATTCGTCTGTAGTTAAAATGATTTTTTCATTGAAATTAGGATATTGTAAAATTGGCGGGTTAATTAGTTTATTTTTTAATCAATCAAATGCGTCTTGGCATTTTTCTGTCCAAAAAAATTTTCTATTTTCTTCAAAAGTGCATTCAAACTACTTGTTGTTTCAGCAAAATTTTCGACAAAACGTCTGTAAAGCTACCGTCACACTTGTCAAACATTTGCCCCAAAAAGCGTAACCAACAAACATTAATGAAAAAAGTTTTGATCTGGACACTTGTTTATCAAATTAAACACTTTCGAACACAACTAATAGACAATGTCATAGAATCCAATACTATTGGCTACTCTTAAACTTGACAAAGAAAGATTTTCTATTAGCATTTAGTGGTAACGCTTTTTTGGGCAAATGTTTGACAAGTGTGACCGCACCTAATAGTTACAGAACGCCACAAAAATTTTTTTACATCGTCTGCATTTATTTTGTAATTGCCTGAAATTTTTCTGGATCAGGTTTTATGCCTTGTGGTGTTATCAAGTGTCCTAAATATACGACTTCTGACAGTAGAAATTGGCATTTACCAGGGTTAAGTTTTAAATTGTATTTATAAAACCTGTTAAGAACTTTTACAAAATTAGTATTGTGGGGGTTCAAGCTGCATCCAAAGACTATTATATCGTCAACATACAAAAATGCCTCTGACTCTAGTCCGGCTAGCTCTATTGTAAGCATACGTTGAAAACTATTTGATGATATTTTTAGTCCAAATGGTAATCTTGTGCATTGATAATGTCCGTTTGATGTTGAAAATGCTGTGTATGGACGTGATTGTTGATCAAGTTCAATTTGATGAAAAGAGCTTGTCATATCTAATGTTGAAAAGTATTTGGCTCTACCTAATTTATCCAAAATATCATCTAATCGTGTCAATGGAAATTTGTCATTGTCATTTTATCATTAAGCTCTCTGTAGTCAACAACCAATCCCCATTTCTCTAAATCTGTCTGCCCTTTTTGTGGTACCAGTAACAATGGTGCATTGTAAGGACTTATTGATGGTTCTATAATTTTATCTTTCAAAGCCTTCTGGACTTGCAAATTTATTTCAGTTGTGCAGTTCTATTTTCTGTTTATAAAAGTTATTTGTCGTTCGTTTCTCACCTTCAATGTGGAATACATGTTGATATTTCTGCAATGATTTCATTATCTTTTACAAAAGTTACATATATGTGTCATAATCTATATTGCATCTATGTGTCGTTAGGAAATCTCTTCCCAGAATACCATTAGTTCTTATCTGAAAGTTATCTTCTACTACTTGTACTTTATGATTCAAAATAATTTTGTTTATATCTATTTCTAAATTAGTTGAGCTCAATGATTTAATCATTTATTTATTTATTAAACATATTACAAAGTGAATTTGCATAATATGGTGTTGCACAAATATGGGTGGAGTAACGTACACCATATGCCCAAGATGGCATTAACAGTATTTTAAAAGGTTTTGTGACTGACTGTACACGACCTATCCCTTCACATAATAAGTAAGCAACGTGGTTGTTAAAGAAATTCCACAAAAAACCGCAAGATTATACGGTTATCCGTGGCAGATCAGTCAACCAGTGCGAGCGAGACGAAAAACTCTCGAAGGCCAAATAACACACACAAGCCTGACCGCACTTAAGATATAATTACGATGTCGCGAGAGATGTTCCCCGACCAAGAGCTGCTTAACGACTTATGATTTAATCATATCTGTTGAAATTCCAGTCAATTTGCAATAATCAACTGTATCGTCCACATGGTTGATTAAAATATTCTTTTTGCATAATGAAACATCTGCACCAGTATCGATTAGAAATGTTACATCGCTTACGGCGTTTGTAATTCTTAATTTTAGGCAATTTTTGAGATTTGAAGCTATGCAATAAACTTGTCTGGTTGCTATTATATTCCCATCGGAGATCCTGTCTATATAGTGATAAGCAAAAAAAAAATTTCAAGCAACTTCATTCGGAGTGTTTAGTATTAGAGCCCTTGTATCTCTCTTTTTTTAAGCGGATGTGTCCAGAAAAGTTCAAAATATTACGAGCAAGGGGATTAGGATGTGACTCGAGTTTTGTTAAATATTTGCCTGCGTATTTTGCAATTTCTTCAATCACTAGTGGCATATTTAAATCACGATATATATTTGAATTCTTAATGTACCATGGAGCAGATGTTATTAACCTTAAAATTTTGTTTTGTCTTCGTTGAATTCTCTCTACATTTGAAACAGAAGCAGTGCCCCATAACTGGATACCGTAACACCATATTGGCTTTAAAAGCGACTTGTATATTAAAAGTTTGCAGTCTAGGCTGAGTGTTGAATTTCTGCCAATCAGCCAATGTACCTGAGTTAATTTTAGTTTCATTTGAGTTAACTTATAGTCAATGTGATGTTTCCATGTAAGCCGTCGATCGAGGTGTATACCAAGATATTTCACATGTGAATGTTGAGGAACAACTTGATTATTAAGCCGAATGGGGGAACAAGTATCTCTTCGTAAGGTAAATATTATATGGACACACTTTTGTTCATTTACCTTAATTCTCCATAAGTTTAACCATAGTTTCATCTGGCTAATGTGTTCCTGGAGTTTTCGGGATGCCTCATCAGGGTTTTCGTGCATACTAAGGCAGGCGGTATCGTCGGCAAATGTAGAAGTGTGGATACTACTGCTCACAGGCATATCACAAGTATAAATCAAATATAAAAATGGCCCCAGTATACTCCCCTGTGGCACACCGTAAGAGATAGTTTCAGGCATACTCATAAAGTGTCCTTCCACAACTGTAAATTTTCGTGCAAAAATTTAACTTTCCAAAAGATTTAGAATGTTTATTGGTAAGTATGTCTTCAATTTCAAAATCAGGCCTTCATGCCACACTTTATCAAATGCCTGAGAAACATCAATAAACAGGGCAGAACAATACTTCTTTTCCTCAAATGTTTTTCTGATAAATTGAACCAACCAATGCTGCTATGCTGGCTTCTAAAACCAAATTGATCGTCCGGGATGCGCCCATTATCAGTTAAAATTGAAGACAATTTTGTCATGAGTAGCTTTTCAAAAAGCTTTGACATTGTTGACAGTAAACTTATTGGCCTATATGACTCAGCCTTGGAAAGATCTTTACCTGGCTTTGGAATCATTTTAACCTTGGCAAGCTTCCAGCAGTCTGGATAATACTCCAGTCGTAAAATGGCATTAAAAATGAATAACAGGATTCTAATTGCAGTACGAGGTAACTTAATCAGCATCTGGTTACTAATTCCATCCATACCGGGAGCTTTTTTCGGGTTGAGTTCGGCAATTAGTTTTTGTACATCACACATCGTAAATTTTAAGGGTCGAGGGGGTAGAGCAACTACACTCGGCAAATCAGCAACACTGGTACATGTATTTTGTGTAAATACGGATTTTAAATGCTCAGCAAATATGTTACCTTTTTCAGTATCGCTTCTTGCCCAACCTCCGGTAGATGTGCGCAGAGGTGGCTTAAACTCAACGGGTGTTTTAAACTTTTTAGCAGCGTGACACAAAGAGTAATTAGATGCTGGTGTGACATGAAGACCTTCCAGATAATTTTTAAAAGATGCAGTTTTTTCAGATGCAAGCAACTCTTGGAGTCGTTTAGTGCACTCTTTAAATCTGATTTTGTGTTGAGGTGATCTGTGCTGTTGCCATTCCCTTCTAGCTCTTCTTTTTTCACGTACGAGATGTTCAACGTCTGTAGAATAAATTTTATTGAACCCAGTATGCGGATGTGAGGTAGTGGCATGTTCAGAAGCTTGTTTAATATTCTCGTTAAGATTTGTAATGTTCGATTCAATATCATTGGGTGTTCTTAGCGTAATATTTTCCGTGCAATAACTACTAAGATATTTTTTGAATCCCAGCCAATTAACACGATTTATCATCTTGACATATGAGTGAGGTAAAGCGCTTCTCAGTGGACTACCGATTGTAACGATCGTGGGAGAGTGATCAGACGACAGCTCTATGGAAGCTTCAACGTGAATTAATTCCCTAGAAATACTTTTTATGACGCCGAAATCTATAACATCCGGAATTTTTCGTACGTCAGTAGGCTAGTAAGTAGGCTCCCCACTTGAAATAACATCCAAACCCATTTTTGAAATTGTGTTGAACAACGCCCTACCTCTAGGCGTAATAAGACGCGAACCCCAGAACGTATGCTTGGCATTGTAGTCGCCAGCTGCTACGAAACAAGGTCCAAGAGATTTGGTCCTCAGTGATTGAAAATCTGGGAGGGGAGTAAATTGAAGATATCACGAAATTTTTACAAAAATTTTCAATGCAGATATTTGTTGCTTGTAGATGTTCTTCACAAATGTTGTCAAGAATATAGTGCTTGAGGGTTGACTTTATTAAAATTGCTGATCCACCGCATGCTCTCCCTCTAGGGTCCTTTGTATCATATAAAGTGTAGCCATTGATTTTAAAGAGACTTCTAGAAGTCAAATGAGTCTCAGAGACCAACATTATGTCTGTGCGTACTTTCCAGTAGCAAATACTCAGTCAACTTTTTTGGGAGAGTAAGACCAATTTTACTCTGTCGACTGAAAATATCCTAAAAAGTACGCAGACAGTATCCAGTAAAATCTTGCAAGATAACAGCTGATCGGTGTGTTAACAATTGAAATAACAAAGCAAAAGAATTTTATTTTTATTTTATTTATTTATAACAATAACCAACCGATCCCATAGGGCCATATATAGTTGATGGACTACAAGAATAGCATAATAATTAAACATGTGGGCAACAAATAACTTAGACACAATATTCATTAAAAAATTAATAATATGTATTTATAAAATTATTAGATGAGAATATTACTTATAAATTAGAAGATATATTGCGCATGAAGTTAACTATATGTATTCGGAATCTAGATCAGCTCAATTGTGAGAAATGTTCAACAAGCTTACCTTTGAATGAATTACGAGTAATATGGAATGCTCTTAAGGATCGTGGCAATGAATTCCAACATTTGGCGACTCGTACAGTAAGATCTTTCATAAATAAGACGATTTCGATATAGTCTGGACAGTCTGTGAGCATGATATTATAAAATAAAAGTAGTGATCTTATCTGTATGAAGTTTTTAAAACTACAGCCAAAAAAATCAATAACATGCATAGAAA
The DNA here is from genome assembly GCA_905220375.1 of Tachina fera. Lineage (NCBI taxonomy): Eukaryota > Metazoa > Arthropoda > Insecta > Diptera > Tachinidae > Tachina > Tachina fera. The sequence continues at coordinate 113,566,099 of LR999963.1, forward strand.
CATGATCGTTAATTCGTAGTTGGTATATAAATCCAAATGCCACACAAGCGTAAAAAAAACGTAACCAACTAATTACTAATGAAAAACTGTTTGATTCAGACATTTAAACTCAGCCTAAGGCACACCTATTTAAATTTTCAGCGCTACAGGCAGAGTATACCTCAATATAAAATAATAAATTACACATCAATAAGGAGTTAGCTATGCTCTTTATAATATGTATGTAAGGCCAGGTATAAAGTCTTCGTAAGGTGAAGTTTATTTTAGAAAATAGTCACTTAATACGGTGTCCGAAACTAAGAGTATTGGCTAGTAAAACCCCAAGACATTTTATATGATCGACAAAACCAATGAGTTGACCAGCAAAATAGCATTATTGGAATCATTGGTTCTGCTTTTACGCCACGGTCGCACTGTGTACTTGGACGTTTCTTGCATGAAATAAAGTGTATTGTTTATTATAGTTTATTATAAACGTTAAAAATCAACACAATTGTAACCATTTACCTCTGCCATTGTTAAATTTCAATTTCTATTTTCATTTCACAAAAATTATTTCATTCAAAAAGTAATAAAAACAGCTGTTCAAACTAGTTGCAAAATCTTGCAAGAAGAAATTTCTCCAGTAACATTTTGCAAGTTCTCTAACTTCAAACTGTCAAATAGTTCTCTTTTTGGCTCTCTCGCTGCAAGAGATTTGGAGTACGCAGACAACATTTTGTAAGATTTTGCAACATTTTGCACAAAATGATGCAAAATATGTGTACGCAGACAGACCTATTATATCAATATTTTTTTCCGTAAGGAAGTGCTCAAGTTCATTTTTATATTGGCGAATGCTGTTTGCGTTCCAGAAACATATTTTTGACGTATTCATGATTTGTTAATTAATGCTTGAAGCAGAGTATTCTGCATTCTCAGCATTTCTTGCATCATAGTAGTCATATTTGTTGTAAAGTTGTTTATAGTTACCACCAGATTCTCAATAGTAGCTTCCAGGCGACTAAAGTTAAAGCTTGAATTTGCATTCGCTGAATTATTTGGCGGTGAAACATTTTGTGTGTGAATAGAACTAGCCTTAGCAGCATCGGCATACGATACACGTGAAGTCACTGGTTGGCTCACTTGAGCAAAAGTGGGGGAGTACGCGTTTAATGGTTGAGCTGGAGCTAATTTAGGTTTTTGCACCATAGCCTGCTTGACGAAAGAGTACACAGGACATCCTCTGTAGTTAGCGGTATGATTGCCTCCACAATTACTGCATTTTTTCCCGCTTGATCTTTCGGTTAGTTACAACTTGCAGTGCCGTGCAATTCACCGCAGATAACACACACTCTAGGTAAATTGCAGTAAGCTTTTGTATGGCCATATTCTTGGCAATTATGACACTGCACGGGACCTGCACGCTTATGTGGATCTTCAACTGTGATTTTTCTGTATAAAAGTTATAGGCTATAAATAGGATGAGTCTCGTTTTTTTCAACTGTATATCATTCGGCTCCAGTTCAACACGAAATAGGGGTTGGGGTACCTTTTCTCTGTTCATTATGTTAGATACATTCTTTAACTTAAATCCCTGGAGGACGAGTGCATCTTTTATTTCTTCAGGGACAACATAAGAATCCATGCAATTCAATACGATCTGCAGGCCTTTAGCGCTCTTAAGCTGGTATGTGTAGAAGCTTGTTTTATTTGTTTCAAATTCAGAAACCATTTTGCGGAAATCCTTTTCGTCATAAATTTGAATTTTCGTTTCATCGATGTTGCCACGTTTTATTGGGACAATGTGGAATTTATTTTCACCAATGACCGAAATTAATTTTTTAATAAGAGCATTTGAATTTTTCTCTCTCAAGTAGATTGGTGGCGGCTTGGATGTTTTATTCGAGGATACATCGGGTTTGTCGTTCTCATCTTGCAAAATTTTAAAATGGTTTTGGCGATTAGTTGAGGATGCGCGGTTATCCCTAGACATCTTTGAAGCGGATGAAATTTTTGAAGAATACCTTCGCCCACGCTTTACCACGGTTATATATCTGTCCATACCGACTTGCACCTTGGGTTTTGAAATACTGTTATCTGTAGTGATAACTTTGTTAAGTGACGAATACGAGCCTGAAGGGGATGATATTACTGACTTATATGAAGAAGTACTAGGCAATTGTAATGTTAATGAATCACTACTATTTGGCATTGGACAAAGCGAAGTTGATCGCTGACGAAAAATTGGCTTTGCCGGTAAAAAAAACACTTTCATTAGATTTATTATTTCTATTTTTTCATTAAGAGCTTCAGAACTCACAGTAAAATAGGCATTTCTGCCTTTAGAACTCACTTCATAATTGTTTGTATTTGAGGCACTCATATAGAGTATTCCTCAAGGGCACTTTTTGTATTTTTTTGTTAACGGTTTTTTGGTTTTTGTAATTTATGATTGTTTGTCTGTTTTTGAGATACTCTTATAGAGTATTCCTCAATGTCACTGTTTATGTTTTTTGTATTTGTTATTTCCACTATGTAAAAAATATCAAAGCAATAAAGCTTATTTATTAGAGTCAGTATGTACCTATTACGAATAATATGTACTACGAATATTTTTTTGTATAATTTTTTGTTTGTTTGGTATGTAAGAAAAAATTCCGCTAATCGACTGTTCGCTATGAAGCTACCACGAGAACTGATGCGTGTGTGTAGTTCAATAATTTTTGGGGATCATAGGAATGGTTTAACGTGCTGGAAGAGCTGTTCTCCTATCTCAAATTTGTTTGCTGATGTTGATTGCTTCTACTTTTCTTTTTCTTCTTCTATTACTCTGAATGGAAGCGCTTGGTTTACGAGTACACACAAATGTACATACATTCATATGTATAAATATATACTTGACAATTTTTGATTTTATGCATATACAAACATACATATTTATGTACATACTTATTCAAATGTGCTGATATTGCTTTTTTCCCATTTTATAATATTCAAGGGAAATTTTTAGTCGTCAAGTGGTTTTATGCTCTATTTTTTATCGTTCCTGGTATGTTTATCGGATACTTTTTTTCTAATACGCATGTATATGCGTGTGTATATTTTGCTATGCAAATTAATGCTAGATCTTGTTAGAATTTGATGTTTTGTAGCTAATTCAGCGATTTTTTCTATGTACATATTTATATAGAATAAAGCATAAAGTAAAAAATGAAAATAAGAAATATGGGATCACAGCATATTTTATTATGATAGAAGACATGTACTCCCAGCCCCAATTTATGTGCGATCATGTATGTGTGAGTGTGTTTGGCTTGTTCAATAGTTTTGATTTGAAGAAGTGTCGTCATAGCTTTTGCGATTGTTTGTAAATTTTGTTGGGGAAAGTTATGGTTTTCAGTTTTCTGTGCAAAGTGAAGCTATATAAATACACAAATATGTAACATATGTATGTATATATCTGCTAGCTCTTATTTGTTCTTTCATATGTTTCGCGGTTGTTGGAATGTTTTTATTAAGGAAAGTTAGGGTTTTCGGTTTGGTGTGCAAAGTGTAATATTAATATAAAATAATTTCATCAATATGTTAAAATTTAATAAAATGCAAAATTAAATATTCAAAAATTTGTGTACACCAATAATATCTTATTCGTTTGAAATTATAAATGTTTTAAAGATTTTTAATTTCTTTTTTAATATTTATTCATTATTTTAATAATATTTCATAATAAATATCTATTAAATTATTTATTACAAACTTTCTGAAAAAGTAGATGGAGCACGTACAGGTGTCCGGACCTTCAGTACTATCAGGGTAATACCAGGGGCAGCATTTGAAGTGACCGTCATCTTTGTCTTCATCCTCCGTAACTCCAATTTCCTCGTTCTCGTCCAGCATATTCATGAAAAATTTTATAAGCTCCGAGTGGTCATATAGCTGGAACCATTTGAAATCTTTGAAAAACTGATAGAGTTTGCACCTTATCCCAATCATAATATAATTTAATTTATGTAGATAACAGTTCTTTGAGCGTTGCTTTGTTACTAATTGTTTTTACAAATTTTTGAAAGATCTGATGTTTAAAGCAGTACATGTACATAGAATCAAATCAATTGTTACTCCCCCTTTTAGCACACTCTATCCCTTTCTCTCTTTCTCTCTCGTTTTCTCTCAACAACTTTTCCTCATATGGAGATATTCACTATTTCACAATAAATATTTTCAAGTAGGCTTCTTAGACTCGTCGAATCTGCATTTAATATCAATTTCAGTAAAATACTCAAAGCGAAAAGAACCTCAAATGGACTCATCACAAAACCTGATCAAAAAGTTCTGGTCATTGAACAACAAGTCCTTGATTCATATCAAGGACTTAGATATTTGAAAAAAATATCGCGTTGTTACTGCCCAGAGGACAACAACAAAATACGGCGCAACTGTGAAGGTGGAAATGGATCATTTTATGTTTCTACCGAACAGATACAACTCCCTATCGGATGAGGAGCACAACCACCTGTCAGATGGCACATTCCGTGTGCAAAGACAAGGGGAGCGAAATTTAATTTTGGAAAAGGTTGAGGTGGAGGAGTTTTTGATCCCAAATGGCCAATATCCTATTTGGCAATAGTGTAAATTTATTGTAATATACATATACATTTTGCAACCAATAATAAAACAAAATTTTATATAAATTATTTAATATTAAATTCTAGTCTTTTTATTTATTTCATAAAGAAATTGAAGGCATAAATGACCACAATTAAATGTATTAAACTTCTGATATTGATTATAGTTGTATCTTATATTTTTACCCAGATATTTGATTACTTCTGCAGGAGGTTGTAAGTTTCCAAAGCTATCGAAATATTCTATTGCTTTATTGTTTTTAAAATATGCTACCCAATGTGTGCCGACTCCTGTTGACATATCTAACTTTATTATTCCACATTCTCTTTTCCTCGTACGTTTTGGTAGAGTGTTCAACATATAAACTCCTCTAAAATATGGAATTTTTGATGAAAAAATTGTTAGATCAACATCGGTCAATGGTCTAGTGGGCAGCATTTGTATTAGTTTTTTGAGTTTTCTTTACAAATCAAACCATAGCCTTTCTTATAAGGTTTGAGGAAAAGTCCTTCACCTACTGCTATAGATTCTATCGCTCTATTATGCCTAACCGCTTCCTCAAGTTGTCTTTTTGCATTTTTTGTTGCAGTTACAGTGTTCGCTATAGCAGTACCTCCAGTCGCTAGACTACCAATTGCGCCCAGAGCAGTTAAAATTGGAATTAATGGTAGGAAACCACCAATTTTTGGAACACGTATTATACGTGGTGCCTTAATTTGTGATTTTTTCCCTTCAAAGAACTGTTAATAGTTTTTCGTGAAATTTTAATAGCTGAGTTAATATCCAGCAGGTTTTTCTTCTTCAACATTTTTGATGCATCTCTAATTGATGTACTGAACAGCTTTTTAGCATTTAAAATATTTTTTTAAACATTTTTCTTTTTCTCCACACCCATACCAAACTTTGTTTTGACTTTCATTGCGTTATTAACCATATATGCAAATGATTTTTCTGTGAGAGTGCTATCTTTTGAAAAAACTCGGTTCCAAGCTTTGTTTTCAAGTATTCTATCAGCTTTATGTCTAGTACTTAAATTATTATTTTTAGAGTAACCAATGTCGTGCTCTTTGCAAGCAGAATCTAATAAATTAATTCCTTTATCATCTCTACCTAAACGTTTTTGTAGTTTTGTTCCAGGTCCAGGAAGATGAAGTTCAACAGGTAGAGAGTTTACTATATTGTTAACTAAACCTTCTCCAATGTCAGTTTGCTTATGACTAAACGATTTCCGATATCGTATAACCATATTATTTTCTATAATAAAAGGTAGTATTTATGAATTGCATTTAGTTACAAAAATTCAGTTAGTAAAACAAGATAAAAATATTTTAATCTGTAATATTGATGCTTCATCAAACGTCAGCTCAAAAACAAAGCACAGTGCTCTCTTACCAAATTCTATTCGTGCTTTAATAGTTGGTCCATCAAATTGTGGAAAGACTTATATTATGATTAGCTTGATAGAAAGTCCTAATGGACTCAAGTTTAAAAACATCTATTTATACTCAAAATCGTTATATCAGCCGAAATATGGATACCTGAGAAACTTAATTTTACCAATAAAAGGAATGCGATATTACACATTTACAGATAATGAATCCGTTATTTCCCCTAATGAAGCTAAAAGCAATTCAATCATGATATTTGACGATGTTGCATGCGAAAAGCAAAATAATATACCTGCATATTTTTGCATGGGACGACATAAGAATGTTGATTAATTTTACTTATGTCAAACGTATACCAGAATTCCAAAACATTTGATAAGAGACAATGCCAATGTAATTATAATGTTTAAACAAGATGAGAAAAATATGAAGCATGTTTACAGTGATCATGTGGCAAGCGATATGAATTTTGTAAAGTTTCAAGAAATTTGTCGAGAGTGTTGGAAGGATAAATATGGATTTTTGATGATAAGCAAAGATAATGAATTAAACAATGGTCGTTACAGAAAACAATTTGACTATTTCATAACAATATAAATTACTTCACATAAAAGGTAGTCTTTAGTTCTTAATCTGGTTTTAAACTTCATACATCCATTTTTTATAATAATATATTATAACATTATCTCATAGCTGATAACCTAATCTGATAAACTGATCTCATACATGATAACTGGTCTGATAACCTAACTTGATAACTGATCTGTAGCTGTTAACTGATCTGGTAGCATGTACTGATATCTGATAACTGATCTGATACCTGTTAACTGATCTGATAACCAGTTCTGATACCTGAAAACCTGATCTGATAACCTAATAAAAAACATAGTAACCTAATCTGATAGCTGATAAACTAATCTGTTAGCTGATCTAATATTTGACGCTACTAAACATGGATGAAAATTTCAATTCAATTATTTTGAAGCATTGAAAACAACAATGATCCTTTGTCAGTTGGCTGTGTTTCATCATAAATTCCACAATTATTTCAAATTGGTGCGATTTGGTGGTCTTGTTTGTTTCCCTGAATAATTTTAACAATTAATGTAACAATAAATAAACAAAATTATTATTTTTCACTTACATTTGTTCTTCGCGAATGCTGTTTTGCTGTCGAATATATTTTGCGATTTTCGTATGTATCTGACATTTGTTTTCGCAATACAGAATACCGACTTGCCACATATTCGCATTTTAAATGTGATTTTCTTATTCACTTACTAATGCATGCAGGAGAGACTATAATCCTGATGGTCAGATCAAGGGTACGAGAGGTTATAAATATAAGCACATAATTAAAAAAATATTTAAAGAAAATACTCAGAAGAGTAGTGCAGTAGCAAATGCAGCAATTCGTAATTATAAAGGTGATGGAATGGTGGACTTTAACCCTCGAAAACACAACTATATATATTGGGATGATCCCAATGAGTTAGTAGATCGTCTTCGACTACTGATTGCATCACAAGCTGCAGGTCATACTAATCACAACAACGAAATTGTATCAATTATTGAAAAATTACGTGAAGCGAATATAATACATTGTTGTGTTGAATTTAAAAACGGATTTTTCTTTTGTATATTAAAAGGATTTATTAAACAGTTGTGCCAACTAAAAACTAGTATCTTATTATTTTACTTTACAATTTTAAACCTGGAGGGTCCCGTGGGAATCGCAGGTATGACTCTAACTTTTGACTGCTAAATACAAGACTCTAATTACAACTAACTAATTACAACTGCCCTCACTAGCTAATTACAACTCCTCTATTACAACTGTCTTCAACTAACAAACTACAACTCCTCATTTGGTTTCTTAACATGAACTATTTATGCAAAACTTAATCATAATTTAATATATAAATATTATGCTTAATAGTTAATATTATTATGGTTACTTGCTAACGTACTTAATATTATTAAGCTTTTAACCCAATTACGAAATATTTTAACAAACGACCAAGTGAATGAACTGGTTGTTGCTGCGTTAACAAATTAGTGCAATGTACGGGTACGAGGGTTGTTCAATTCTGATTCACAACATCCCACCCCCGTTGCACAGTGGTCCAAGACGCCAATCTAGCTGGAAAAAAGTCAATATTTTTATGTTTCAAAGTTCACATAATTTGTTTGGTAATTGTTATATAACTATCCACTGTGCATAACTGTATATCAGGTTTTTTTTTAGTTTTTGCTTATTTCCTTTGTTATGATGTTTTGAAAATGAACAATTGCATTGTCACTGTTGTTATAGCAGCTCAGTCGATTGACAGCATCACATTTGAACTGATCGTAACATCAAAGAAGAGCAAATTTTGTCTTTATTTTTTTACACTGCATTATGTCAGGTATGTTTAAGCTATATTATAAATAAATGTCGAATTTGAATGCTATGTGTGCATAATAATAGATAAGAGGAAATATGTGTTTTGTGTGGTAAAAATTTAGCATTTTTTGGTTTTTAGAGTAACTTTTAGATAGGATTCCCGTGGATTCCCGTGAAATGAGTTGTGCCCTGTTGATATGTGAAATGTCCACTTTAGATGGTAAAAAAAATTAGCTGCAATTATTTACCGGTAAACTTTTTATATACATATATAGATAACATACCCATAACACGGAGAGAACTATATAATGGACCTTATCGTGGTTGGCGTTTTTCGACTTCAAATTCGACTATTTGTAGTTGATTAAAGACAACAAGCTAAATTTTTCTTTAATCTAGTACAATACGCCTGACTTTCGCCGCAAAATCGCCAATCACAATAAGGGGGAATGTGTGGATTGCCGAAATGGAAGGCAAAGAAAGGGTAGAAGTTGTCATTAGCTATTTTCTTGCTAAAAGTGGGATACAGAAAACTAAAACAGAAGATTATTGCAATAAAGTTAAGTTAGCTGTACGGAGATTAACGTATTCAATTAACGAAAGATGGATAAAAGCAAAAAGATCTAAGAAATATTTTGAAGACTCCAACAAAACTTGGTTGAATGGAGTATTTAATCTTCCTTCTGAAAACGTGATTAAAATTCCAGAGGATTTAGGGATCCAACCGTCAACGTCAAATTTTGGTAGACCTCGATCAGATTTTTCATGTAAATCTGAAAAAGGGAAGCGCTTGGAAGTTTCGACCTTAGTTAGTGGATGTTCACCTGATAAACTAGTTTTCGCTACTGGCATTAGTCTTTATAAATCTGGCAAGAGGGATGCTGCCGCGATTCTAAAGAACATAAATGAATCTCCAACGAGAGCAACTAAAATTAAAAAAATTGTTAATGCACAATCTCTCTCTCCAGTGCCATATACAGATGAAGAAGCATTACGTCTGTTTATCGATGGAAAATATACAAAAGCAAGTTATAATGCGATGCGTACTGGTGCTAAGATCCGTAACGCGGATATATACACATCGTATCATAGAATTTTGAAAGCTAAAGAAAAGTGCTACCCAAGTAATGGAATAAAGGTATTCGATGTAATAGCAGAAGTGCCTCTGCAGGACTTAGTTGATCACACTTCATGTAGAATTTTACAGTTACAAAAAAAGGTCATAGAGGAATTCAATTATACGGAATTGACTTTGATTTATAAATGGGGATGTGATGGTAGCAGTGGCCATTCAACCTATAAGCAAAACTTTAGTTCAAACGAATTCCGTAAAACAGATGAATATTTGTTTGCAATTTGCTTGGTACCTTTGCAGCTAAAGTACGATAACCATATTATATGGGAAAACCCACGTCCATCATCTACACGTTTTTGCAGGCCGATTAAACTGATTTTTGAAAAGGAAACAAAATCTTTGATTCAAGATGAAACTAATTACATACAAAATCAAATTAATGCAATAGTGTCAACAGTTTCTAACATTGAAGATAAAACAGTTATTGTTAAACATGTGTTTTATTTAACAATGATTGATGGCAAGGTTTTCTCAATTCTTAGCGATTCCTCTACTCAAAGATGTGGTATTTGTGGAGCAACGCCAACCGTTATGAATAAATTGCAGGAAATTAAAGCCTTGAATGTAAGGGCCAATCTTTACGAATATGGGTTATCGACATTGCATGCGTGGATAAGGTGCCTGGAATGTGTATTGCATATATCTTACAAAATTGAAATTAAAAAATGGCAAGCTCGTAGTGAGTCCGATAAAGCTTTACAAAAGAAAAGAAAAGAAATCAGAAATGAATTTGCTTATTGATATTCCTAAGCCGGGAGAAGGAAGCACAAATGACGGTAATACCGCTAGAAAATTTTTTCAACAACCTTCCTTAGCTTCTCAAATAACAGGAGTGAATGAAAGTTTAATAAAAAGACTAGGAATAATTTTGAGAACTATGTCATCTGGTTATGCAATTAATGTGGAAGCATTCCGAAAATATGCGATGGATACTGCGGAACTATACGTAGAACTGTATGAATGGTACTATATGCCATCGAGTGTCCACAAAATTTTGATTCACGGAGCAGACATAATTCAAAATGCGGCACTACCGATAGGAATGATGTCGGAGGAAGCACTAGAGTCTCGAAACAGATTTTATTTATTTATTATTCCCGAACATCACACTAGAAAAATGTCACGAGAGAAAACAATGGAAGATCTTTTCAATTATTTGCTTCTGTCATCAGATCCATTAATTTCATCTTTTTCAACAAAGCCATTTCTTAGCTCTCGAAATGAAGAACTATTAGGTGATGAAGACATTTCGTTACTTTTTGATCCTTGCATACAGGAAGATGTAGAATAATTTAAATAAATGATTGTTATTTTAAGTATATATTAATATTCTTATGTTGTTTTGTATATTAGTGCAATATATCCATTCGAACCTAGTGGAGTACCCAAGGGAGCATATTGGTGGTGGGGTTTCCTTTGTTATGTGTTAAATTTGAATGAAACTTTTTACTGAAAATTTCGTAATTATTACAAAGAATTTGTTATTTTAAAAATTTTCATATATATCTTCAATCTTAAAAAGAGGTGCCCGAAACCATCTTTCGAGTACTCCTTCAAAATATTGCCGAAATGGGTATTCGGCACCTCTAAATTAATACATTAATATTTAGTACATTTTCATATTCTTAGAAATGTCATAAAAATTGCCACGCCTATTTCACCTACAACGCCCCTTTTTAGTACAAATAATGCTTTTAATAACAAATACATAATTCCAAAATTTCATACTTATATCTGCTTCTGAAGAGAAGTTATGACTTTTTTCCAGCTAGATTGGCGTCTTGGACCACTGTGCGTTGGCGGAAGAAAATATCTAGTCATAGATATTTTCCAAGAATACTAATTGGATCAAACGTTTTTACATAGTATGTTATAATCTTAAACGTAGTTGATCTTATGCGATAATATAATATAATATGTAATAATACTTTTGGATGTTTTGTTTCAAATACAAACATTTTTCTTTTGCTATCATTATGTTTATTTAATTTTAGCAGCTAAATAATTGACCATACAATTATAGATTTTCGTTCTCGTTTTACCTGCATAGTGAACTAACGTCATAGCGGAGTTTTTTTTTACATACATACTAAACAAAAAAAATCATAAAAGAAAATATTCGTAATACATATTATTAACTTTGATAAATAAGCTTTAATTGCTTTGTTAATATTTTTTTGCATAGTCATATATAACAAAAACAAAAAAACCGTAATAAAAAAAAAAAAACAAACTGACAAATAAAAGTGCCCTTGACGAATACTCTATATGAGTACCTCAAAAACAAATAAATGTGAAGTGAGTTATAACGGCAGAAATGCCTATTTTACTGTGAGTTCTGATGCTAATAATGATAACAATAAAAATAAAAAACCTGATGACAGACTTACTGTGAGTTCGGAAGCTCTTAATAAAAATAAAAAATCTGATAATACACTTTTTCTAACAACAAATCCACTTTTTCGACAGCGATTAACTTCGCTTTGTCCAATGCCTACTAGTGATTCTTTAACATTACAGTTGCCTAGTACTTCGTCAGTTAAGCCATTGAAATCATTCGCTTCGGGCTGTTCATCACCTAACCAAGTTATCACTACAGATAACAGTAGCTCAAAACCAAAGGTACAAGTCGGAATGGACAGATATATAACCGTGGTATAGTGTGGGCGAAGCCCGAATTCTTATAAAATTTCATCTGTTCCAAAGATGTCTAGGGATAACAGCGCATCATCCATGAATCGCCAAAATCATTTTTCATTATTGCAAGACGATAACGACAAAACCGCTTCATCATCTCAGAAGTCTTTTAAGCCACCACCAATATATGTGAGGGAAAAAAATTCTAACGCGCTTCTAAAAAAACTAATGTCGACCATTGGTGAAAATACTTTTCACGTAATTCCAATTAAAAGAGGTAATATTGATGAAACTAAAATCCAAATATACGATGAAAACAATTTTCGAAAAATTGTAAATGATTTTGAAAAAAATAAAACAAACTTTTACACCTATTCTAATTAAGTCAAGATTCAAACACTATGTCCTTGATAACATTTGTGAAGAACATCTACAAGCAACAAATATTTGTGTCGAAAATTTTGTTACAAATTTCGTGATATCATCAATTTACTCCCCTCCCAGATTCGCAATTACTAAAGATCAATTCGAGAGAATTCTACAAATCTCTTGGCCCTCGTTTTGTAGCAGCTGGGGACTACAATGCAAAACATACGCTCTGGGGTTCGCGCCTATAGATAGATATATAGATTTTGGAGTCATGAAAAATATCGCTAGGGAATTAATTCATGTTAAGCTTCTGTATCGATTGTTACAATTTGTAGCCCACTAAGAAGTGACTTCCCTGTCCCATATGTAAAGATGATCAACCGTGTTAATTGGCTGGGGTTCAAAAAATACCTCAGTAGTCATTGTACGGAAAATATTAACCTAAGAACACCAGGTGATATTGAATCTAACATTGAAAATCTTAACGAAAATATTAAACAGGCTGCTGAACATGCCACTACTTCCCATCCGCAGACTGGGTTTAATAGAATTTATTCTACAGACAGGACAGCTAGAAGTGAATGGCAACAGCACAGATCACCCCAAAATAAAATTAGATTTAAAGAGTGCACTAGACGACTCCAAGAGCTGCTGGCATATGAAAAAACTGTATGTCTTAAAAATTATCTGGAAAATCTTGATGCCACACCTGCATCTAATTACTCCTTGTGGCGAGCTGCTAGAAAGCTTAAAACACCCGTTGAATATAGACCACCTCTGCGCACTTCTACCGGAGGTTGGGCCAGAAGCGATACTGAAAAAGGTATTTGTTGAGCATTTAAAATCCGTATTTACCCCAAACACATGTACTGGTGTTGTTGATTTACCAAGTGTAGTTGCGCTACCCCCTCGACCCATAAAATTTAAGACGCGTGATGTTCAGAAGCAAATTCCTGAATTCAACCCGAAGAAAACTCCAGGTATTGATGGAATAAGTAACAATATGCTGATAAACTTGCCCCATATTGCAATTAGAATCCTGTTATTTATTTTTAACGCCATTTTACGACTGGAGTATTATCCACAAAGCTGGAAGCTTGCGAAGGTCAAAATGATTCCAAAGCCGGGCAAAGACCTTACCAAGGCTGAGTCATACAGGCCAATAAGTCTGCTATCAACAATGTCAAAACTCTTCGAAAAGCTGCTCATGACAAAATTGTCCCCAATTTTAACTGATAGTGGGTGCATCCCAGACCATCAATTTGGTTTTAGAAGTCAGCATAGCACCATTGAAGAAACTCATAGATTGGTGCAATTTATAAGAAGAACTTTTGAAGAAAAAATTAATTGTTCTGCCCTGTTTGTTGACGTTTCTCAGGCCTTTGATAAAGTGTGGCATGAAGGCCTTATTTTAAAATTAAAATCATATTTACCAATAAATTTTCTGAATTTATTAGAAAGCTACATAACTACCCGAAAGTTTACGTTTGTGGAAGGAGAATTCATGAGTCTGCCCCAATCTATATCATCCGGTGTGCCACAAGGGAGCATACTGGGGCCAGTTTTGTATTTGATTTATACTTGTGATATGCCTGTAAGCAGCAATATCCATACATCTACGTTTGCCAATGATACAGCCTGCCTTAGTATGCACAAAAACCCGCACGAGGCGTCCCGATATCTTCAAGAACATATTACACAGTTAGAAATCTGGTTGAACTTATGGAAAATTAAAGTCAATGAACAAAAGTGTGTCCATACAACGTTTACCCTAAGAAGAGATACTTGTTCCCCCATTCGAATCAACAATCAAAATATTCCTCAGCATTCCCAAGCGAAATACCTTGGTATACACCTTGATCGAAGGCTTACATGGAAACATCATATTGACTTTAAGCTAACTCAGATGAAACTTAAGTTATCTCAAATTCAATGGTTGATTGGCAGAAATTCAACACTTAGTCTGGACTGCAAACTTTTAATATACAAGTCGCTTTTGAAGCCAATATGGTGTTACGGTATCCAGTTATGGGGCACTGCTTCAGCTTCCAATGTAGAGAGAATTCAACGAAGACAAAACAAAATTTTAAGGTTAATAACATCTGCTCCATGGTATATTAAGAATTCTAATTTGCATCGTGATTTAAAAATGCCACTAGTGACTGAAGAAATTGCAAGATACGCAGGCAAATACTTAATAAAACTCGAGTCACATCCTAATCCGCTTGCTCGTAATATTTTGAATTTTAATGGTCACATCCGCCTAAAAAAGAGGGACACAAGGGCTCTTATACTCAACACTCTAGATGGGAATGCTTGAAAATACATTTAATTTTCCTTTTTGATTATCACTACTTGGTATTATTTAAATTATCACTAAGTTTTGGTTAAAAAAAAATATTTGCAACTACACTCGGGAAATCAACAACACCAGTACATGTGTTTGGGGTAAATACGGATTTTAAATGCTTTGCAAACAAGTTACCTTTTTCAATATCACTCCTGGCCCAAACTCCGGTAGAAGTGCGCAGAGGTCGTGTAAACTCAACGGGTGTTTTAATTCTTTTCGCAGCGCGCCACAAAGAATAATTAGATGCTGGTGTGACATCGAGATTTTCCAGATAGTTTTTAAGAGATGCAGTTTTTTCATATGCAAGCAGTTCTTGGAGTCTTTTAGTGCACTCTTTTAATCTAATTTTATTTTGGGGTGATCTATGCTGTTGCCATTCTCTTCTAGCTCTTCTTTTTGCACATACGAGATGTTCAATATCTGTAGAATATATTCTGTTAAACCCAGTCTGCGGATGGGAGGAAGTGGCATGTTCAGCTGCCTGCTTAATATTTTCGTTAAGATTACCAATATTAGATTCAATATCATCATGAGTTCTTAGCTTAATGATTTCAGTGCAATGACTACTATATATGTATTTAAAAAAAAAAAATATAGATTTTCAATATATTTTTTTTTTCTTAAAGATGCATAATTTAACTATGTATTTTGCCTTTGCAATTTCATTAGTTTTTTTTTGGAATAATTACTGTTTATGATTATTGCTATTATATTTTTTTCAATATAAAATTATTAAGTATAAATGGTCATCAAATTTAAAGTATGTCAACATAAAGTTGTATAAAAGAATAAAAAACAAAAATATGACAACAGGTGTGCATATATACGCGTGTAGGACAAATAAATACGTCGCACAGTGGCTGAAAATCGTTTTTCATTGGCCAAAAGTCTAATTTTTTTTTGTCACCGATTTTTAAAATTTGTACGCCTTTTTGTAGCTAATATATCCAGATTAAGGTAGCCAAAAACTTAGGTTAAACTATTGATAATTGTGGGCGTGGCATGCTGTCAAACTCAACCGTTTTTTTAATTTCAGAAAAAGGTGTTTTTCTTTTGTTTTTTATCAAAAATAAATGGTTACTACTCGCAAGCTATCATCGATAACGGCCTGCGGTCTTTTTTATAATGTTGGTAGGACTATAGTCTTTAGTTGTTGTAAGTGGTCACAGCTCTAGCGTTTAATATTACGGGCGTTATGAAATATTTATGAAACTACTATATTTTTCTCAAATTTAAATTTTAGTGGAATAGAACTTCTAGGGAACAAAAGGGAACAAGAAACGTATACCACCAGGAGAAAGGTGAAAGTGTCCTCTTTAACGCTATATATACTTTTGCACCCGTGACGACCCGTGGGTAGAACACTTTTTTCATTTTAACCCTTCGTTGCATGGCATTGCAGATATGCAATGTTAACTTTTTGTTCATCTGGCAACTATAATGTTTTTTATATTACCGTTACTTGTTTTTCGGCTGACTCTTCATAGTCAATAAATTCAGTTTGGTGTGCGATTTGTCAAGTGGTGTGATAAATTTACTTAAAAAAACTAAAATTCAAAGCAGTGTTTTTAAGACGTAGAAAAGTTTGTTGTTTTATATTAATATTGAAAAGTTTTATTAACGTTTTATGAAATGTAAGTATTGCATGAGAAAATTTAGCTTCTTTGCCATTGGTTTTTACATACTTTTTATACAAACAATATTTGATAATGTGCTATGATGTATTATATCAGATATGCAAA
The DNA here is from genome assembly GCA_905220375.1 of Tachina fera. Lineage (NCBI taxonomy): Eukaryota > Metazoa > Arthropoda > Insecta > Diptera > Tachinidae > Tachina > Tachina fera. Next base: position 113,582,714 of record LR999963.1, read on the forward strand.
CTCATGCGTTTTGTCCGATATGAACCATTATTGCGTATATGTCATATAATTGCACATGTGCTTTATCATGCATTTAAGATATGTATATATGTATACTACTGACAGGGCGCTTACGGATCAAGAAATCGAAAAAATAATAGAAGGTTGGGAAGAAAGCGAAGATGAATATTTTGATGATGATGATGGAGATATAAATATTGAAGTAAACTCAAATAGAGCTCAAAATATAGAAGTCGAACTTGGTGCAGGAGAAAAAACTGGCTTAGAAGAGTGTATGAATGGAGAACGGCCGATTGATGATATTGCCTCTTTTAAAGAGAGATATGCTAAAATAATTTGGAAACAAAAAGATTTCGATATTGACTTGGACACGAACTTTAGGGGAAATGAAAGTCTCCCAGATCATTTTCTAAATTTAAGCGGGCCATATAGCTATTTCGCACATTTTTTCTCCGAAGATCTTATAGAGTCAGTTGTTTACCAATCAAACTTATAGGCTTGCCAAAAAAATCCAGAATGTCGCGAACCAATAGATGAACTAGATTTGCGAAAATTCCTCGGTATATGCATTGTTATGTCAGTTGTGCAAATCCCAAACAATCGACGATATTGGGCACCTATTATCGGAAACAAACTTATACAAGAGAATGTCTCTAAATAAATTCGAAAAAATAAAGTCAATGCTGCATTTTAATAACAATGACAATATTAAACAAAAAGATGACCCAAATTTTGACCGCCTTTTCAAAATTAGGCCTGTTGTGAACCATTTGGTTGAAAAGTTCAAGTCGGTACCGTATGAAGCTGTCTTTCAGTAGATGAACAACTATGTTCTACAAAATGCAAATCATATCTAAAGCAGTATCTCCCAATGAAACCACATAAGTGGGGATTTAAACTGTATGTTTTAGCTGGAGTGTCTGGATATAACTATAATTTTGAAATATATACAGGCCAAGAGAATAATGCCGTACAAAGACTTCCAGAAGAACCGGATTTAGGATCTAGTGCAAATATTGTCATAAACAAAAAACAAAACAGCTACAAATTCTTCTTTGACAACTTTTTTACATCTATGCCGTTAATGGTGACTTTAGCCAACCGCGGAATTTATTCACTTGGAACTGTACGTCAGAATCGTATACCAAACTTTAAATTTGTAGACGATAAAGTTCTTATGAAGAAATCACGTGGAGAATCCATTGAGTACGTTGCAATGGTTGACAATTTCGATATATCTGTTGTTTCTTGGAGGGACAACAAAATTGTTAACCTAATGTCAAACTATTGCGGCAAAAATCCCCAGTGAACAGTTGAGAGATTTGACAAAAAGCTGGGTGGAAAAACTGCGATTGCTTGCCCAAATATAGTTTCGGAGTATAACAAATTCATGGGTGGAGTGGATTTATTAGATTCTTTTATAGGACGTTATAAAATCAAAATTCGTTCCAAGAAATGGTATATGCGTCTCTTTTAGCACTTGGTAGACACCTCCTTGGTCAACGCTTGGCTTTTATACAAACGTGCTGAAGCGCAAAAAGGTAACGCTGTCAAGGAAACTTTGGCAGACTTTCGTTAAAAAGTCGGTGAAACCCTTTGCAAAATGGGGAAAATATCAACGTCGAGAGGAAGACCTTCGGAAGTAACCAAAAATCTTGCTATAAAGGTATTAATTATAATGGTTTTTGTGTATGTGACTGATTAGTTTTAAATATTACAGAGGAAGCATCAAAGAAGTTTGCCGATTCCGCAAAACGAGGTTCGACTCTATCACACAGATCTTTGGCAGCATGGTTAGACAATCGTTTAACATGCAAATTGGCTGGTTGTAGTAGATATACTACATTTGTAAAATGTGAAAAATGCGACACTAGTTTGTGTTTCAACAAATCAAGAAATTGCTTCAAAAAATTTCATTCCGAATAATGATATACAACACATTGTTCTTATTTTTCTATTTTATACATATGTATATGTAATGTATATAAAAGTTATGTATATAGTAATGTATATAAAAGTTATGTATATACACACATATGTGAATAAAATAATTTCGGTTTCTAAAGCTCCAAAAAATTTACATTTTTAATCATTCATAATTAAACCATCTTCAAATAACATACTGGACAGAAATGATTTTCATTTGCCAATTTTTCCTGCATGAAATTGCATATATGATATGTTTCCTAACTTTTTCTGTAAACATCCGAATCAAACAAAATTTAATATTTAGCATCCAGACCATATACACAACCAACTCAATGTGCCAAAAAAATTTTATCCTCAAGGAAATTAAATCATGTAAAGAAGGGTTAATGAAATTACTCTAAAAAAAATTCAAATTAATTTAAACAGCCCTATAAGTACTCGTATACAATAGTGTCTTAAATTTTCACTTTTTTTTCCTAAAAGTTAGTTTTTTTTTACTTTAGACTACGTAAAACGAAAAAAATTAAATATAATACCTGCGAAAGGGTTTAATGGCTTTGTTTTGATCAGCAAAAAATAAGTCATAAAATTATCACAATAGGTTCTACAGTAAACATATGATCTCTTTCTGAATTTACCTGTTATCAAATGTTAGGGTCAACCAAAGTCATAAACATTTTTATAACAATAATGGCGACATTAAACAACTAAAGATAAAAAACAACCCCATATTGGCGAGATACTAATCAGTTTTACCTGATATTAAGGTCTGAATAACATGTGCAGTGTTGTTCAATTTAAGCACTACCTGCTATGAAATTGAAGATCAATGTGTGAATAACATGTATCTAAAAATGTATAAAACTACGGATTCCATAAGGGATTACTCAGTAATAAGTTAATCCTTTAATTGTACGGATAAAATATAACAAATAAAAATATTCAGATAAATATGGAGAGCTTCAGTTATAAAGAACTGGCCGAAGAGTATTTTAGAAACAAAAACCAGGAAGATGTTCTTAGTTACGTTAAAATAAAATTAAACTTAAATTCGTGTAGCACCGAAATGCAAGAGCAATTATCTAATTTCGTCAAAGCACTAAAAAAACGCTACAAAGAAGTTAGCTACAGTAAACAAAACTTTTATATAAAAAGTGCAAACTGGTTAGAAGGCCAACTTACTGTCGCTGCAGAAACAGCAAAGCAAGATAAGGCTGGAAGACCACGCAAATCATTAATGGGCAACTGCAGTGATAGATCTAAGAGGCGGAAACTTAAAGATTTTAACGATGCAATTGGTTGTACAAATATAAAAGAATCTTTCCTACATCAATTACGATCACAGAACCAATTATCAAAAGTGGATATCATTGAAAAAGTTGTTAAAGCTAGTCCAGTGAGAACAAAACGGATTCTTAAAAGTATACCAACTCCGAGTGATGCAATACAGTACACAAATGAGGAGGCATTAGCATTATTTCTGGATTTGAAATTAACAAAACAGCAATATATTAAGCTCAGACTGCGTGCGATTGAAAAAGGGTCAAATATGTATCCAGCATATCATTACATAACCGCTGCTAAAATAGACTGTTTGCCATCAAAGGACACTATTACAATCACACCAATTTCGGCAGAGGTACAACTACAATCTCTACTTGATCACACAGCCGAACGCTTGCTACAATCAATAACAGGAAATGAGTTAAAGAAATATGGAAACACAAAGTTAATTCTTTTTTGTAAATGGGGATGTGATGGTTCCTCGGGACAAAAACAATACAAACAAGCTGTATGTGAAAATATTTCGGACTCAGATATGTTCATGGTATCATTTGTACCATTGCGATTGAAAAAGATTTTGGAAGATTCAGAGCCTTCGACTAGTACAACGCAAACAATGGATATTTGGAAAAATGAGACACCATCTTCTACGAAATACTGCAGGCCAATTAAATTTGAATTCAAAAAAGAAACTCATGATGCCATTAACAAAGAAGTTAGTGATATCAAGGCCCAAATTGCAACACTACAGCCATTACAATTACAGTTAGATAGGCAGCAAACTGAAGTAAGCTACCAATTAGTGCTGACAATGATAGATGGAAAAGTAGGTCAGGCTTTGACTAACACGAAGGCTGCATACAGCTGCATTATATGCCAAGCAACATCAACCCAATTAAACCAAGTCCCGACAAAATCATTAGATAATACCGATGCATATGAATTTGGATTATCACCACTACATGCAAGAATACGACTTATTTATTTATTTATTTTTTTATTTATTAAAAAATTTAATATATGGAAATTAGTAATAATTATAAATATGTTTTGTAATAATGGAATTTATTTAATGTTACACTCAAAAAAAATTTTACACTAAAAAAAATAGTAAAATCAACGATTTTGCTATTATTACAGAAAAATTAAAAATTTTTTGCTGTCTAATTTGCAATTTTGTTTACACTCAAAGAATAGTTACACTTAAAAAAAACTTTAATAATATTATCTAAAAATATTGCTATTACTACAGAAAAATTTATTATTTTTTGCTGTCAAATTTGATCATTTTAAAAAACATATTAAAAATAAAAACTGCAATAAATTTTAATAGCATTTGTAACAATGGTAGGTTCTGTTTATTATTATTTTTTGCTAATAGTATGCTTTTCGTACCTTAAATAACAATGAAAGGCAATTATGATTATTATTCATTTGACTCAAATATTGATTGTAAATATTCCATATTTTGTTCTGTGCTATTTCTGTTCTTTAGTAGTTTTTTGGCTTCTTCATCTAAATCCCGATGTTCCACTTTCCATTGATTTCGAATACTGGAGATGAACGGATCTGACGTTGCCAATAATATATTAAATAGATCTTCATTTGTTGAATTTCGTGAAATTTTTCTAGTATTGTGCTCTCTATAAAATCTGTAATCCTTGTTTCTTTTTTCCTGAGCCTCCTCTGATAGATCTCCAAGTGGCACCAAATGATATTTAATGATATCTTCTCCATGATAAAGGATTTTATGAACTGTTGCAGACATATTTCTCCATGGGTAGTTGGTTGTATATATTTTTGCAGTTTCCTTAGCATAATCTCCAAATTTTCTAGAGTCAATTTCTTCATTGCACGCAAGTACTTCTAGGATTATTTTAAACCTGAAAATAAGGTTTAAATCCACTCCTGTTATTTCAGATGCTGTTTCTGGATCTGAAAAGAATCTTCTTGCGGTATTGCCATCATTTGTATTGCCTGACCCTTGTTTTGGCTGATCTATAATCAATCCTAATTTGCGATATTCATCTAGAACATGTTTCTTTTTTGAACTTCTTAACTCTTTGTTGGTTTCGTTGTTTCTTATTGATCCTGAAGACCCGAAATCCAAATCATAACTGATTTTTAGTATGTGTTCCATAAGTCGTATTCTTGCATGTAGTGGTGATAATCCAAATTCATATGCATCGGTATTATCTAATGATTTTGTCGGGACTTGGTTTAATTGGGTTGATGTTGCTTGGCATATAATGCAGCTGGATGCAGCCTTCGTGTTAGTCAAAGCCTGACCTACTTTTTCATCTATCATTGTCAGCACTAATTGGTAGCTTACTTCAGTTTGCTGCCCATCTAACTGTAATTGTAATGGCTGTAGTGTTGCAATTTGGGCCTTGATATCACTAACTTCTTTGTTAGTGGCATCATGAGTTTCTTTTTTGAATTCAAATTTAATTGGCCTGCAGTATTTCGTAGAAGATGGTGTCTCATTTTTCCAAATATCCATTGTTTGCGTTGTACTAGTCGAAGGCTCTGAATCTTCCAAAATCTTTTTCAATCGCAATGGTACAAATGATACCATGAACATATCTGAGTCCGAAATATTTTCACATACAGCTTGTTTGTATTGTTTTTGTCCCGAGGAACCATCACATCCCCATTTACAAAAAAGAATTAACTTTGTGTTTCCATATTTCTTTAACTCATTTCCTGTTATTGATTGTAGCAAGCGTTCGGCTGTGTGATCAAGTAGAGATTGTAGTTGTACCTCTGCCGAAATTGGTGTGATTGTAATAGTGTCCTTTGATGGCAAACAGTCTATTTTAGCAGCGGTTATGTAATGATATGCTGGATACATATTTGACCCTTTTTCAATCGCACGCAGTCTGAGCTTAATATATTGCTGTTTTGTTAATTTCAAATCCAGAAATAATGCTAATGCCTCCTCATTTGTGTACTGTATTGCATCACTCGGAGTTGGTATACTTTTAAGAATCCGTTTTGTTCTCACTGGACTAGCTTTAACAACTTTTTCAATGATATCCACTTTTGATAATTGGTTCTGTGATCGTAATTGATGTAGGAAAGATTCTTTTATATTTGTACAACCAATTGCATCGTTAAAATCTTTAAGTTTCCGCCTCTTAGATCTATCACTGCAGTTGCCCATTAATGATTTGCGTGGTCTTCCAGCCTTATCTTGCTTTGCTGTTTCTGCAGCGACAGTAAGTTGGCCTTCTAACCAGTTTGCACTTTTTATATAAAAGTTTTGTTTACTGTAGCTAACTTCTTTGTAGCGTTTTTTTAGTGCTTTGACGAAATTAGATAATTGCTCTTGCATTTCGGTGCTACACGAATTTAAGTTTAATTTTATTTTAACGTAACTAAGAACATCTTCCTGGTTTTTGTTTCTAAAATACTCTTCGGCCAGTTCTTTATAACTGAAGCTCTCCATATTTATCTGAATATTTTTATTTGTTATATTTTATCCGTACAATTAAAGGATTAACTTATTACTGAGTAATCCCTTATGGAATCCGTAGTTTTATACATTTTTAGATACATGTTATTCACACATTGATCTTCAATTTCATAGCAGGTAGTGCTTAAATTGAACAAAACTGCACATGTTATTCAGACCTTAATATCAGGTAAAACTGATTAGTATCTCGCCAATATGGGGTTGTTTTTTATCTTTAGTGGTTTAATGTCGCCATTATTGTTATAAAAATGTTTATGACTTTGGTTGACCCTAACATTTGATAACAGGTAAATTCAGAAAGAGATCATATGTTTACTGTAGAACCTATTGTGATAATTTTATGACTTATTTTTTGCTGATCAAAACAAAGCCATTAAACCCTTTCGCAGGTATTATATTTAATTTTTTTCGTTTTACGTAGTCTAAAGTAAAAAAAAAACAAACTTTTAGGCAAAAAAGTGAAAATTTAAGACACTATTGTATACGAGTACTTATAGGGCTGTTTAAATTAATTTGAATTTTTTTTAGAGTAATTTCATTAAAATGAAAAAAGTGTTCTACCCACGGGTCGTCACGGGTGCAAAAGTATATATAGCGTTAAAGAGGACACTTTCACCTTTCTCCTGGTGGTATACGTTTCTTGTTCCCTTTTGTTCCCTAGAAGTTCTATTCCACTAAAATTTAAATTTGAGAAAAATATAGTAGTTTCATAAATATTTCATAACGCCCGTAATATTAAACGCTAGAGCTGTGACCACTTACAACAACTAAAGACTATAGTCCTACCAACATTATAAAAAAGACCGCAGGCCGTTTTCGATGATAGCTTGCGAGTAGTAACCATTTATTTTTGATAAAAAACAAAAGAAAAACACCTTTTTCTGAAATTAAAAAAACGGTTGAGTTTGACAGCATGCCACGCCCACAATTATCAATAGTTTAACCTAAGTTTTTGGCTACCTTAATCTGGATATATTACCTACAAAAAGGCGTAAAAATTTTAAAAATCGGTGACAAAAAAATTTGACTTTTGGCCAATGAAAAACGATTTTCAGCCACTGTGCGTCGTCAGCACTTTGGTACTTCAGATTGTTGACTTCAAACCGTACAATGCATAATTGACATAGCTTACCTTTCCCAAAGAATTATTTGAAGAAACGTTTTAGTAAGCATTTTTGTGTTGTTTGTTTGTTTTAAGGTACCCGGAAATGAATTCCTTACTGTTGTTAAACAATTTTCTGCATTTAAAGTAAAATTTATATAAAAAGTAAAATAACTAAAAATCAATGCTCTCCCTTATAAATTTATAACTAAATAGCCTGGATCGTAACTGGATGATTAATTATATTAAATGCCGTTCCTTATAGGGTTTTACTAAATTCTTATGGTAGACCTTTTCACACTTTTTTACTCTCAATTTTATGTTTACACGTGTTGGTATGTCTATAACTTCATATGGTCCTAACCATAAGGGTGAAAATTTATTTTTTCTAGTTTGATTCTTTAACCAAACCTTTTGACATATTTTATACTCTGTCCTTTGAACCCTTATCATAATACTGTTTGGCTCTTAATTTTGCCCTCTCTTGGTTCTCTCTAACGATTTCATGTGAACGTTGGATTTGATATTTCAGAATTTTGCTATAATCATCCGCGTTGTATAGTGGTGTCGGGGATATTTTCAAAGAGATGGGTGTTTCAAATTCGAACCCGAATAACACTCTCGTCGGTGTTTGCTTTGTTGTTGAATGTTTGCTATTATTATACACATGCATGGCGTGATGAGTCCAGTCGTCCCAGTTGGTACCATCCAGGTTAACGAAATTTCTCAGAAATTCGGCCAATGGTCGATGAGCTCGTTCTAAAGCCCCATTCGCTTGTGGATGATAAGGAGTATTTAGTAGTTTCTTTATTCTTAGCATCTTACACGTTTCCTTGAATAATCTGGATGTGAAGTTTGAACCATTATCCGTTACCAACACCTTGGGAATAAAGTATCTTGAAATTATTTCCTTAAAAAAGACTTTAGCTACAATTAGTGCCTCTGCGTCAGGCACGGCTGCACATGCGAAAAATTTTGAAAAATCGTCTTGAAAGGTGACGATATATTTGTTTCCCCTAGCTGATTCTGGCAACGGACCTACCAGGTCCATGAAAACTTTTTCGAAAGGCTTACTTGAAGTGTTATTACCAATGGCATTTTTTCAACTTTCGAATATTTGTTTTTCTGGCATAGGCTACACGTTGTTACATAATTTTTCATTTGTCGATACATGCCGGCCCACTTATACTGATTCCTGATGCGGGAATAAGTTTTGAATGTCCCTTGGTGTCCACCCAAAGGTGTATCGCGGAATGCTTTTATTACTTTATTTATATCTTCTGCATTCGTTAAATAAACAGCCATATCTTCCTCTCCCCTATCCTGGTTTACCTCTGTTTGATCCATAATTTCTTCATTCACCTCATTCTGTTTGTTTTGTAATTCTCGAGCTTTGATCTAGTTATTGCCCCTACATTTATTTTCTCTATTGGAAGGCGACTGAGGGCATCAGCGTTTTGATTCGTTTTTCCTGATTTATACCGTATCTCGAAATCATATTCTAAAGGTTTTAGTCTAAGGCGCCCCAATCTGCCTTCTTGATCTTTCAGATTAGCTATACCCTTGAGGGGTTTGTGGTCTGTAAAAATGGTGAAGTGTCTCCCGAGTAAATATGGCCTAAAAGTTTTTGTTGCCCATACGATGGCAAGCAACTCCTTTTCTATTGTAGAGTATCGCTTTTCTGTGACACTTAGTACACTGCTTGCAAAATATACTGGTAAATCGCTACCAGGCTCTCCTTGAGAAAGGATAGCTCCTAGGGCCTCATTGCTAGCATCCGTCGTCAGAACAAATGTTTTCGCAAAGTCAGGGTATTGTAATAGAGTTGGATTCGAAACTGCTGATTTTAATTTGTCCATAGATTGCTGACACTCTTGTGTCCATTAAAATTTCACGTTCATCCTTAGTAGTTTGTTTAGGGGTAAGGCAATTTCGGACGAGTTTGGTATAAACTTCCTGTAGTAGTTGATCAATCCTAGAAATGCTTGCAAGTCTTTGATACTTCTAGGAGGTGGAATGTTTTTTACTGCTTTAGTTTTATGGGGATCCGGTAAGACTCCATTTTCCGAACATTGGTGGCCCAGATAAACTACCTCCCTTTGAAGGAAATGACATTTTTCGGGGTGTAACTTAAGGTTGCACCTTCTTAATATATCTAATACTCTCTTGAGCCTTAATTAGTGATCCGCTAGGTTTCTGCCGTAGATTACTATATCGTCCAGACAGACGAAACAATCGATTCCTTGTAGACCCGTTAATATCGAGTTCATGATTCTTTGAAAAGTGGCTGGTGCCCCTGTTAATCCGAAAGGCATACGATTAAACTCGAAATGTCCCAAATTGGTGCTAAAAGCGGTTTTTTGTCTGTCCCGTGGGTCCATTAAAAGTTGGTGGTATCCACTCGCTAGATCGAGGGTAGAAAAATATCGGCTGTATCCTAGTTGGTGTAGGATTTCGTCTATTCTTGGTATGGGGAATACTTGCTTTATTGTGGCCTCGTTCAATTTTCTGAAATCTACTACTAAGCGCCATTTTTTCTCTCCGTCCTTTCCTGCCTTTTTTGGTACTAGAAGTATTGGTGAATTCCAAGGGGAAGTACTGGGAGAGATAATTCCATCTTTGACCATCTGGCCTACTTGTCTATTCACTTCATTTCGGTGGACCTCAGGTAGTCTATATTGCTTAGTATTTATTGGGGGTTGAGTAGAATCAGTTGGGATTTTATGTTTAAGTACATTTGTGTGAGTTAGACTATCTTCGGGTAATTGAAACACGTCATCGTATGATTTCAAAATGCTCTCGATCGATAATCTCTCTTCCGGATTCAAATCTGCGGAAAGCTGTACTGTTTTTAATAGTAATTTGTTTCTTTCTTTGTTGTCCGCAGTGCTTATTGTATTAATGGCTGTTGTTGATTTTATCTGGTAGTCCTCAGGGTTTTCATAACTTAACATTATTTTCTTATTTATGTCTACTTTATAGTTGTTGGTGTTTAGAATTGGAATAAATGCTATTCCACCTCTGATTGATGTTAGGGTTTCGCCAAAAACCCCTGTTAAAATTTGTAGTTTGTTTATTATTATTTCTCCCGTAGCCTTGGTTACTACTACTGATACAACTCCCTGGGAACGTCCTTTTATAGAAAAATGTTCGGATATATATAACGAAACAAGTGGCAAGGAAACTATTTCTCTTTCGTTGTCAAACAATTTTATGTTTTTGTTTATTGTGTCGGTAACCGACCTATTCCACATCATATCTCGGCCCAGTAAACCATCTGCTGGCAAAATTGTGCCCTTTGGTACTATGTGCATTTTAAAACTTAGTTTGTCCACGTATTTATGGTTCACAGTTATACTTCCTTTGGTACTCATGTTTCCTCCAAAAGCTCCTGACAAGGATTTCTTCTCCTTTTCATTAACTTTTATGCACGATGTCAAAGCTTCTTCCTTTACTAGTGTAGTATCAGCGCCTGAGTCTACCAACAGTAGTAATTTTTCCTCTTTTGCCTCTCTACAAGGAAACCTTATATACGCATCGTTTATCTCACAAATTTGTTGCTACTAACATCACTCTCCAGTCTCAGTTCATTTTTATACTCTGAGTGGTTTATGTGATGTTTTGCGACGTTTCCGTCCTTAATTATTCTATTATTTATATCAGTACATGTCTTCATTGCCATATTATTCAGGGATTTTCTTACAAAATCTGTGCGTCTTGCACCAGATATTAATTCGGTGTTATCCTTGTCTTCCTGTTTCTGATTATCCTGCTCCTCTGTCAAGTGTATATTGTTAATATCTAAATTAAAAGCTTTATCTTCATAGTTAGTTCCTACGGGGTGTTGTGTTTTATTTTCATTTTTTCCATTAGTATTTTCTCTACATTTTTCGGCATTCCGGTCCATTAATCTTGGCCGGGCCGATTCTCGTTTCCCGAATTATTGTTGTTGTAATTAAATCTGCTTCTGGTTACATCATTGTTGCCTCTATTGATGCCGTTTCTATTATCGCTATTTATATTCCGTCTGTTTCTTGGGCAATTGGTAGAAATGTGACCCTGTTGATTGCATCTAAAACAGCGTCGCTCCTCGTTGTTGTTATACCTAGTTCCACTTTTGTTTTGAGTTTTCGAGCTTGTAAAATTTTGCCTATTTGTTCCATAGTCGGGAGGTTTCATGTTCGTTCTCAAATTGCATTCGTTATGCCCCTGTCTTTGATTATAGGACATATTGTTTCCTTGGTTATAGCATTCGTCTATCATAGGGCTCCAGTAATTTGAGTTTTCTCGTGAATTACTGTTTGGCGTTGAATGGTTACAGGTCTTCTGATGCATGGATAGTTGTCGGACTTCTTTTATCAACTGCTGGACCGTATCATATAAAGGTTCCTCGGTATGCATTGTCATGATATTTGAAGATTTCATATTAGAACCAAAAACATTTTGAGCATCCTCGGTGATTTTCAGCAGGGCTGATAGCTTTTCGTTTTCGTGTCCGATGAATTTTGACATCAATCTAGGATCTCGTAAGCTTCTTATGTAACTTCTTACTGCGGATTGGTTGCAGTGATCTATCATAGATTTTCGATGGGAAACTTCTTGCCATTGTGCTGCAATTAGTTCTGTGGCATCTGTTAGTAGTCCTTCTAGTCTCTCTCCAAATTCATATGCTGTCTCCGTTGGACCTTGCTTACTGCTAAAAATTAGTTCTTGCAATTCTGTTAGGGTTTTGCCTTTTAAAAATTTTTCTCTAATAGCCTGACATAAGGATTCTATTGTTGTGAACTCTTTATTGTGCAAATATGAGTAAGCATTTCCAAATAGTCTAGTTTTGATGCATTTGATTATGTCGACCACATTACCTGGTTCTTCTAGTTTATCCTTTGCTATCATACATCCTTCAATAAACTTCTTGGCTTGCCTTGCCAGTTCTGGCCCATCAGTTCCGTAGAAAATTGGTACCACATGGGATATGGTTTTCAAGAGTTCGGTAAAAGTTGTCATGTTGTTACTACTTGTTGCGTTAACTGTAATCACTTTCCTCGTCTCTCCTTGTAAGTTTCGTATCTTTGACTTCAGCGTTTCGATTTGTTGAGTTTTTTCCTCTATCACCTTTCTATTTTCGATGACTTGCTGCAACTGATCAGGAGTCAAGTTAGGGTTAACGCGCTGTGCGAAGTCTTTAAATGCTTGTGTCTTTCTTCTTCTATTTCCTTAGATATAGCTGGACTTTGTTGATGTTCATGTAGCACTTGTAGTTCTTCCAATAAAATATCTATCTTTTCAAATTCGGTTATGTTTCCCTGGTTCCTCACTTTATGCTTTACTAACTCTATATACTCTTTGGTATTGTTAAGGTACTTTATGAGATTCCACACTCGCTCAGAAATTTCCCTGGTCTCCTCTTGTGTCTTTTGTAATTTTTTTTTTCAAATTCTCCATATAGCTCAAGCAAAATTTCCTAAATCCACTTTTATTTTCAATGTTCACTTTCACAAACAAACTTTCCTTCTATTTAAATAATGCTAATCATTTTAAATTTTTCACTATGCGCTTATATAGTTTAATTTACTAATTCAACACTTATATAAATATTTTTACCATTTGTGTTGGTCCCATTTGTCTCGAGCAAATGTTTGATCGTCGTTGAGCTTACCACCAAAGTCTGTGTAACTTAAGGCAGCAAATTTTTTTTTTTTTTTTTTAATATGTGTATTTATTTATTGTATCTTCAAATATGAACTAACAATAAGTATTCAAATCTTAAATCTAAAAATATAATTATTAGGACCGACCACTGTCGGACATAAACTTGTTAATAGTTATAAATAATACATAAGTAGTGATAATCAAAAAAGAAAAAAAATTTATAAAAAAAGTATAAAAAAAGTATTTTCAAGAAATCCCTTCTGGAGTGTTGAGTAATAGAGCCCTTGTGTCCCTCTTTTTTAAGCGGATGTGTCCAGTAAAGTTCAAAATATTATGAGCAAGCGGATTAGGATGTGACTCGAGTTTTGTTAAATATTTGCCTGTGTATTTTGCAATTTCTTCAATCACTAGTGGCATATTTAAATCACGATGTATATTAGAATTTTTGATGTACCATGGAGCCGATGTTATTAACCGTAAAATTTTGTTTTGCCTTCGTTGGATTCTCTCTACATTGGAAGCTGAAGCAGTGCCCCATAACTGGATACCGTAACACCATATTGGCTTTAAAAGCGACTTGTATAATAAAAGTTTACACTCCAGGCTAAGTGTTGAATTTCTGCCAATACACCAGTGTATTTGAGATAACTTAAGTTTCATCTGAGTTAGCTTAAAGTCAATATGATGTTTCCATGTAAGCTTTCGATCAAGGTGTATACCAAGGTATTTCACTTGGGAATGTTGAGGAATATTTTGATTATTAATTCGAATTGGGGAACAAGTATCTCTTCTTAGGGTAAACGTTATATGGACACACTTTTGTTCATTTACCTTAATTCTCCATAAGTTCAACCACATTTCCAATTGTGTAATATGTTCTTGTAGATATCGGGAAGCCTCGTGAGGGTTTTCATGCATACTCAGGCAGGCTGTATCATCGGCAAACGTAGATGTATGGATATTGCTGCTCAAATGCATATCACAAGTATAGCTCAAATACAAAACTGGCCCCAGTATGCTCCCCTGTGGCACACCGGATGATATAGATTCGGGCACACTCATGAATTCTTCCACAACCGTGAACTTTCGGGTAGTAATGTAACTTTCTAATAAATTCACTAAATTTATTGGTAGATATGATTTTAGTTTTAGAATTAGACCTTCATGCCACACTTTATCAAATGCCTGAGAAACGTCAATAAACAGGGCAGAACAATACTTCTTTTCCTCAAATGTTTTTCTTATAAATTGAACCAATCTATGAGTTTGTTCAATGGTGCTATGCTGACTTCTAAAACCAAATTGATGGTCTGGGATGCACCCACTATCAGTTAAGGTTGGGGACAATTTTGTCATGAGCAGCTTTTCGAAGAGTTTTGACATAGTTGACAGAAAACTTATTGGCCTATATGACTCAGCTTTAGTAAGATCTTTGCCCGGCTTTGGAATCATTATTACTTTTGCAAGCTTCCAGAGTTGTGGATAATACTCCAGTCGTAATATAGCATTAGAAATAAACAGCAAGATTCTTATTGCAATATGCGGCAAGTTCATCAGCATCTTGTTACTAATTCCATCAATACCTGGAGCTTTTTTTTGGATTGAGTTCAGCAATTACTTTATGTACATCACGCATCTTAAACTTTAAGGGTCGAGGGGGTAGAGCAACTACACTCGGCAAATCAGCAACACCAGTACATGTATTTGGGGTAAATACGGATTTTAAATGCTCAGCCAATATTTTACATTTTTCCGTATCGCTTCTTGCCCAATCTCCGGTAGATGTGCGCAGAGGTGGCTTAAACTCAACGGGTGTTTTAAGCTTTCTAGCAGCGCGCCACAAAGAGTAATTAGATGTAGGTGTGACATCAAGACCTTCCAAATAATTTTTAAGAGATGCAGTTTTTTCAGATGCAAGCAACTCTTGAAGTCGTTTAGAACATTCTTTAAGTCTGAGTTTATGTTGGGGTGATCTGTGCTGTTGCCATTCCCTTCTAGCTCTTCTTTTTTCACATACGAGATGTTCAATATCCCTGGAATAAATTCTATTAAACCCAGACTGCGGATGGGAGGTAGTGGCATGTTCAGCAGCCTGTTTAATAATTTCGTTAAGATTGGCAATGTTAGTTTCAATGTCATTGGGTGTTCTTAACGCAATATTTTCCGTGCAATGACTACTTAGATGTTTTTTGAATCCCAGCCAATTAACACGATTGGTCATCTTCATATATGGGTGAGGTAAGTCACTTCTTAGTGGGTTACAAATTGTAACGATAGTGGGGGAGTGATCGGAGGAGAGATCTAGAGACGTTTCAACACTAATTAAATTTTTCATTACGCCAAAATCAATAACATCTGGAATTTTTCGTACGTCAGTAGGCCAATAAGTGGGCTCCCCACTCGAAATAACATCTAAGCCCATTTTTGAAATTGTATTAAACAAAGCTCGACCTCTAGGTATTAAAAAGCGCGATCCCCAGTACGCATGCTTTGCATTGTAGTCTCCAGCTGCCACGAAACAAGATTCAAGCGATTTGTAGAACTTCTCATACTGATCTTCGGTAACTGAAAATCTGGGAGGTGAGAAAATAGATGATATTACGAAATTAGAACAAAAATTTTCTACAAAAATATTCGTAGCTTGCATATATTCTTCACTAACGTTGTCAAGGATATAGTGCTTGAGTCTTGACTTAATTAGAATTGCAGATCCCCCGCATGCTCTCCCTCTAGGGTCCTTTGTATCATACATAGTGTAGCCATTTATTTTGAAAAAGCTTCTCGAAGTCAAATGTGTCTCAGAGACCAATGTGTCTCAGAGACCAAATATATCAATATTTTTTCCCTAAGGAAGTGCTCAAGTTCATTTTTATGTTGGCGAATGCCGTTTGCGTTCCAGAAACATATTTTTAACGTGTTCATGGCTTGTTAATTAATGCTTGAAGCAGAGTATTCTACATTCTCAGCATTTCTTGCATCATGTTAGTCATATTTGTTGTAAAGTTGTTTATAGTTTGCACCAAATTGTCAATAGTAGCTTCAAGGCGACTAAAGTTAAAGCTTGAGTTTGCATTCGGTGAATTATTTGGAGGTGGAACATTTTGTGGGGGAACAGAATTTGTTTTAGCAGCATCGGCATACGATACACGGGAAGTAACTGGTTGACTCATTTGCGCAAAAGTGGCGGAGTAAGCGTTTGCTGATTGAGATGGAGCTAATTTAGGTTTTTGCACCATAGTCTGTTTGACAAAAGAGTACACAGGACAACCTCTGTAGTTAGCGGTGTGATTACCTCCACAATTACTGCATTTTTTATCACTTTGATCTTTTGGCTTATTGCAACTAGCAGTGCCGTGTAATTCGCCGCACACAACACAAACAGTGGGTAATTTACAGTATGTTTTTGTGTGGCCATATTGTTGGCAATTATGGCACTGTACGGGACCTGATCGCTTATGAGGCTCTTCAACTGTGATTTTTCGGTATAAGAGATATTTTAGACTATAAATTGGGTGTGTCTCGTTTTTTTTTCAGCTGTATATCATTCGGCTTTTTAAAATGTATTTTAAAAATAAATTTATTGCACTTGGAACATATTTTCGTTGTGTTTGCATCTTTAAAACGCGGAAATATGTATGTATATAACCTTGGGCACTCTTTGGTTTTTCTGGCTGTCTCGGTCCAGATTGGTTATCAAGAAAATATCATCTCTTGCTTCGTCAGATGAGTCGTCTTCCTCACAAATATTTTCTTTTTCAGATTTGCTTCCATAGCGCTTCATTTTGTATACATAATAAAAAAATCAATCAATACCAAGAATAAAAATAAATTACATAAATACACTCGTGGGGTAATTTTGCCCCCCCCCCCCCCAACATATACTTACCACAGATTTTATTTGACGTAACGCGATCCCCACGAATGTAGTTAAGTATTACATAAGTTGACCACTCCACCTCTTTTTTAGAGAATAATAATCTATTTTAACTCGCTGTCATCTATAAAATTTGTGTTTTCTTTTTATCATCTTTTTTTTCTTATCAGTCATCTTCTGTCTTCTTTGATATTAAAAGAAAGGTTAATATTTGTTTTTAATTAATTTTTGCTTTTGAAAATATATGGTAATGCTTTTACAATATAAGCTATAAGCGTAGAAAAATTGGGACTTTCTGCTAGATTTTTGTTATACAATGATCCTAAGCCTTGCGCTTTCAACAAAAGGCTTTGGATTATATACCCTCTACACACATTGTCTCTACTCCGGGAGAGGCAAATACTAGTGTATTATAGATTTTATGGACATCAGACTGTGCATCTACCGTGGTGATGAGAAGCCTGAAGGAACAATCGTCCATAAAAAAATCGCCGAAACCACATAAATGAAGAAACGCCCAAGAAAATTTTAAAAATTTGGGCAATCGTTCATTAATTTGGGCTGTCTAGAAAACACTTTTAGGCAGTGAAACTTTGCAAACAGAAAATCTTTATTATGCCCCGCCGTTTCGGGAAATACCACGGCGGAGGAAAAACTTAAGGCCGGCCGTAGGCTGGCAGTCCAGCAAACATTATTAGACAGGGAAACTTTGCAAAAATCTTTATTCTTTATTATGCTCCGCCTTTTAGGGAAATACCATGGTGGCGAAAATCCTTAAGCCCGCCAAAGGCCGGCAGTATAGCAAACATTAGTAGGCAGGGAAACTTTGCAAGGCAGAAAATCTTTATTATGCGCCGCCGTTTCGGGAAATACCATGGTGGAGATAATCCTTAAGCCCAGCAGTCTGTTATATATATATATGTTATCAGGAGGAAAACTTTGCAAGGCAATTAGTTCTCTTTTTACGATTATTCATAAAAACTGTGTGATTTAAAGAGATGGGCGATTTTTAATTTGTGATTTGGGAGATTACTTAGAAAATTTTGGGCGATTTGCACTTTGGGTGTTTTTTTATTATGAACAATAGCCCGAAAGCATTGGGCATTATGAATGAAAATCACCCAAATGAACAATCACCCAAAATTTAATAATGTCAAAACACCCAAAACCAATGAACAAACGCCCAAATTTACAGACACAATTTTTTGGGCGATTGTTCATTGGGCGATTTTTCTTTGGGCGATTGTTCTAAACACAATATATAAGTTAAAGGTATCTCTCTGGAAAGACCAAAAAATTTTTATATTTTAATCCGAAAACGCGTACAAATGTAGCGTTCGTCACACAGGATTTGCTCATATGCAGTCTTCTGTTTTATAATTTTTTGATTTTAGTGCCCGTAATTTTGCTGTAGTTGCAAAATAATGTCTACTTTTGCATATGACGAAACTCAATTAGTTTTTTCCTTTTCTGTTCTTTTTTTTAACAAGCAATAAACAAAAATTAACTTTAATTTCAAATATGAAGTAATGAAAGTTTATGCTCTTTGTGAATAATGCAAGACAGTCGTTAAATAAAATTTCAAATAAGAAGCAATGAAAGTTTAATGATCTCTGTAAAAATATTTAAAGCCTTTGTAACACTGTGAAACAAAAGTAGAACAGATTTCGACATATTGCAAAATGACCTTTATTTGGGTTTTTAAAAAAGATGATATCACTGGAACAAATTTCAAATTTAACAGAAAAATTAATGATTTTTTGCAATATTGGGGTTTTAAACTTAGCTTTTTTACACTAAATAACTAATTTTTGTTAAATTTTGTCACTTATCACGTTAGATTATTTTAATAAAAACATTATGTACTCAATTGAATATAGATCGGTGAAAAAAATGATAAAGTTACAGAAGATTAATTGAATTATCCTAATTTTATAAAATAAAAAAAAACACAAGTAAATATAGAAAAATGTACTCGTATATAGGTAACAATGAAATTAAAAATTGCTTAAACTGATGTCAATTTTAATTATTTTCTACCTTTTGCACATGGAACCAAAAATATTCGCCCAACATCGCCTCATCATACGCCCCTTGATAACGACGTACCATTTCTTGAATTTGTTGGTGAAAACGCTCACCATGCTCGTGTGAGAGGCTTTATTGATTTTTTTTCTCATTTAAATTAATGTCGTCAAAATCACTTCAATCAGACGAATCGGACTCATGCTTCCGATTTGGACAGATCATATTGGACTTCAGACATATGAGGAGTTGGTTTTGTAAATGAGGTGACATCGACATACTCAACAGACTGATGGCGTCCATTTTGCTTTACTTGAACTAAGCAAAAATAACAGTAAATTTTGTGCTTCGTAGGCTCACGCCAAATTGCTGGAAAATCAAGTGGCATATACCGACTGCGGTATAGTATATTAGCTTAATATTCTTTTGCTTTTTAAACGCAAAATTAAGAAATGCAAACTTACTTTGCGCCCGACATCCACAAAGTTAAACTAGTTTTGCAGGAATTACATATACTATTTGGGCTCCAAGATTTCAAAATGTTTTCCGAAGTGACTTTAAGATACAGCGGAAATGTATATTGTAATTGGCTTGAAAAATTGACGGCTGCGCGAAACAATAAACTCCACAAGCACAGCAAAACTTGTTCGGATTGTTCTGGGGAAAAATCACTTTTGGTACTATACATTTAATTTTTTTTAATATGAATTCGGTGTTCCAAGAAAATCAAAAAATTAAGCAAATAATCCGAAATTTATTTGCTGGTGGTTCAGCTTGGTCCATACACGTATTTCATTGGCGCTTGAACCAAATCATCAGTAGACTTCAACCAATTTCTTAAATATTACGCAAATAATTTAAAATTGTGAACTGTCAATGTTTGTAACACTTACAGCGTTCGTTTTTCAAAATCTGCGTATTTATTTCCTTTGGGTTTTTGATTTAATAAAACCGAAAATTTTTGCACCAATCTGGACCTTATAGAGCTCAAAGTGTTTGTATTAAAATTATTTAATGTCCTGTGGAACAAATCTTGAAATTTTTAATTGTTTGGTTTAAACAAGAAGACTTGAAAACAGCAAAATTAAAAAAAAATCATAAAATCTTTAATGACGTTTAAATTTTGTGCATTTTATCTCCATAATTTCTTGACTAATATTGTCATGCGAAGTCTGTTTATTTTAGTAATTTAACTCTCTTTTAATGAAAAAATAAAGGTGAGTAAAATGACGAATATTTTTTAAGATATTTGCATTTTAGCCACATCATCTTTTTTAAAAACCCAAAAACGGTCATTAAATTAAATTTCATATAAGCAATGAAAGTTTAAAGATCTTCATTTAAATCATTGTAACTTTTTTTCTATAGTAATGTAAGACAAGCATTAACGTATTACTGTAAACAATCAATCAATATACCTTCGTCATTTTTGCGGCAGTGACAGGTCTCCCTGAGAGGTTACCGCCATTAAGTCACCTAAATAATTAAGCTACACACTGTTTTACCAAATTCTTATGGTAAACTTTCTGAATTTCTAATTTTAAGGTTAACGTTTACAGATGTTAGGACTTCGGAGACTTCATAAGAGACAAACCAAATGGGTGAGAATTTATTCTTTCGTGGTTGGCTTTTCAGCCATACTTGTTGCCCCACCTTGAATGTCCTTTATCACCTTGTCGCAATGCTTCTTGGAATTAGCCTTGGCTTGATCTTGATTTTGTTTTACTAATTGATAACTTCGTTGTATTTGGTATTTTAGGATCTTACTGAAATTATATGCATTATATACGGATGACTTAAAACTCGAATCCATATAGGATTCTATTAAGTGTTTGTTTGGTGGACGTATGCCTCGTATTATTGTGTACATGCAAAGCATGATGTAACCATTCATCCCAATTAGTGCCATCCATTTTAAAGAAATTTCTCAAATACTCTGCCAAAGGTCTATGAATTCTTTCCAGTGGTCCATTGGATTGAGGGTTATAGGGGGTGGTGTTAATATTTTTTGTTCCTTACAGCTTACAAACTTCGCGAAATAGTTTTGAAGTAAAATGTGTACCATTATCAGTCACTAAAACCTTGGGGGTAAAAAACGAGAAATTATTGCCTTGAAGAATTCTTTTGCCACTGTGGTTGCTTGAATGTATTGGACGGCCGCGCATGCTAGGAATTTAGAGAAATCGTCCAAAAATTGTATTATATATTTATTGCCCCTAGAGGATTCTGGCAGCGGCACAACAATATCCATATAAAGTCTTTCAAATGATCTAATCGGCATCCTTTCTACTTTTGAACTTTTGTTTCGTTGGCAAATTTTACAGGTGGCAACATAGCTTATAATCTGTCGCTACATACCATACCATTTATTTCTAAAGCGATGGTATGTTTTGAGTGACCTTTGGTGTCCTCTAAAGGGTGTATCGTAGAATGCTTTCATTACTTTCTTGATTAGTCAAATACGCTGCGGTATCTTCCCGTTCCGTATCTTCATTCGCATCTCACCCATAAGCTTGTGCTTCGCTTCCCTTTCTCAGATATACTTGCAGTTATCTTGCTTTCGCTGTAGTTGCTGATCCTATGTTTACTTCTTCTATTGGGAGATGACTCAGAGCATCTGCGTTCTGATTGGTTTTTTCCGGCTTATAACGTATCTCAAAGTCGTATTTCAAAAGTTTTAATCTTAGGCGGCCTAATCTGCCTTCTTGGTTTTTTAGATTAGCAATGCCTTTTAAGGGCTTGTGGTCTGTGAAGACCGTAAAGTGTCGGCCTAGCAAATAGGGTATAAATGTCTTTACTGCCCATACGATGGCAAGTCGTTCCTTCTCGATTGTAGAATATCGCTTTTCTGTGGCGCTTAACAATGCTCGTGAAGTAAATTAGTAAATCACTACCTGGCTCTCCTTCAGAAAGAATAGCTCATAAGGCTGCATTATTGGAATCAGTGGTCAGAATAAATGGTTTTGTAAAATTAGGGTATTGCAGTAGAGCTATATCAGAGGAGTTTGGTATAAACTTCCTATAATAGTTAATCAGTCCCAGAAATGCTTGTAGTTTTTTAATATATCTGGGCAACGGTGTCCTTAACTGCTTTTATCTTACTGCGATCTGGTAATACTCCCTTTTCTGAACATTGGTGGCCTAGATTAACTACATTCCTTTGAAGGAAATGAAATTTTTCAGGATGTAACTTGAGATTATACCTTCTTAATACGTCTAGTACCCACTTTAATCGCAACTGTTGGTCCTCTAGATTTCTTCTGTATATTACCATATATTCCTAATATTCAACAGTCGATACCCTGTAGTCCGATTAATATCGAATTCATAATTCTCTGGAAGGTGGCTGGAGCTCCTGTTAACCCATAACAAAAATTAAAAATTTAAAAAACCCCGAATATATCTAGAAAAGACGTGATATCTTCTAAACGGCTGGACCGATTTTCTTCAAACATAGCTAAGAACTATAACAAAAAAAAAAACCAAATCAGAATGGATTCAGCCGTTTGGTCTGTACGTGGACACGGACAGACACACAGATACACAGACACACTGCAAACTTACAACACCCCTTTTTTAGTCGGTGTTTAAATAGCCATACGATTAAACTCGAAATGACCCAAATTCATACTGAACACCGTTTTCTGTCTATCACTTGGGTCCATTACCCGCTTCCTAGAGCGAGAGTCGAAAAATATCTGCTCTATTCCAGTTGGTCCAGGATTTCATCAATCCGTGGTATGGGAAAAACTTGTTTTATTGTAGCGTCATTTAATTTCCCGAAGTCGACCACTAAACGTCATTTTGGGTACTAGTAGGATTGGGGACTTTCAAGGGGAAGTACTGGGAGAGATGATTCCATATTGCATCATCTAGCCTACGTGACTATTAATCTCATTTCGATGGACCTCAGGTAGCCTACATTGCTGAATATTTATTGGAGGTTGACAGGGATCAGTTGGTGTTTTGTGTTTAAGTGAGTTGAAAGACATCGTCGTACGATTTCAAACTATTTTCGATCGAAACCCGCTCTTCTGGGTTCAGATCTGAGCTCAACGGTACTTTTTTCATAAATAATTTACTTCTCATTGCTTTGTCTGCAAGTTCAATTGTATTTATGCCTGATGACGCTTCTAGTCTGTAGTTTTTCGGGTTCTCATAATTGAAACCTATTTTTTCATTGATATTTATTGTGGAATCATTGGTGTTTAAAATGGGCACAAATGCAGTTCCTTCAGCAAAATTTCTAGTTTATTATAATTTCCGCTCTAGCTGTTGTAACTGTGACCGATATTACTGCCTGGGAACGCCCGTTGATAGATAAATGTTCGGCTATATACACCTGAGGGGTTTTCCTTCTGTACTAAGCGGTAAGGACGCTATTTCTTGTTTATTCTCAAAAAATTTAATATTTTTGTTAATTGTATCAGTAACAGTCCTGTTCCATAGTACGGCTCTACCGAGTAATCCATCTGCTGGAAGTCGGCTACCTTCTGGTGCTACACACATTTGTAATGCAAGTGTTTTTATGCATACTGTGACCGATATTACTGCCTGGGAACGTCCGTTGATAGATAAATGTTCGGCTATATACACCTGAGGGGGTTTCCTTCTGTACTAAGCGGTAAGGACGCTATTTCTTGTTTATTCTCAAAAAATTTAATATTTTGGAAGTCGGCTACCTTCTGGTGCTACACACATTTGTAATGCAAGTGTTTTTATGCATGCGTGTTGTGCAGTTATAGTTTCTTTCATTGTGGTGTCTGCTCCTGTATCTACCAGTAAGGATAAGTTTTTACCCAGTGCTTCATTGCATGGGAAATCAATAATTGCGTCATTTTTCTCTACTATTCCATCGTTACCACTTGGTAGATTCTGTTCTTTTTGCGACTCAGACCTCCACTTAGAATATTTTTTTCTGTACAAATTTTCGGTATGTAAGTGTGTATGTTTTTATTCTAATGTATTTTCTTGCCAGTATTTTTAGTTTCTACCCGCAGTTGGTTAAATGATAATAAACTTGTATGTTCTTTTATTTAAATTTTTTCGTGTGTCCATAAAATTTTGGCATTCCAGTTTATTAGTTTTGGCTGGACTACCGCGAGTTTTCCGGATTTCATGCTGGGCGGTTAGTTCTGAGATGTCCCATTTCATTGCAATTATCGCATTTCGGTAGTTCATTTCTTCCACGTCCATGGCGTAGTTTCGTCATATTGACATTGATAGACCTTTGGGTTGTAGAATGTTGATCACTTTGCATGTTATTGTGTTCTTGCCTCTGGTCATTGTCATTTCTTCTAAAGTAATTACCGTCCGATGTTTGCCAGTTTGTATTCAGCGGTGTGTTTGGGTTGCATGAATATCTTTGCTGAGGTTTACTGCAGAACTGATTTTCTGTGTGTCCGGTCGTTCTGCATAAAATAATGGTCTTAAATTGTTGAAGTAATCACACTAGTCAGTTCTAGTGTCTCGGTTTGATTTACATGCTGGCCCAATTTCATGTCCATATTCTCCACATTTTATGCAATATGGTGTGTTAAGCTTTTGTTCACAATTTGCTCTGTTGTGACCCTCTTACAGAAACTGCATTGAGTCGTCAGGGTAATATTGTTTATTGTAATTTGGTTTTCTCTTAAAAGTTGCTCCGCTTCCTCTACTAATTGAGCCCTCGCTTTCTTGGCCAATAAACATAGTCCTTAATGTCTGCTCCCCAAGACCTTTAATAAAGCCTCTTACTGCTATTCTTTTAAAGTCTTCCAATAACGTTTGTCTACTACATTCTTCGCTCCATTAGTTTGTTACTATGCTCCCTGTTTCATTTAATAAAGCCTCAAGTCGACTATCAAATCTACCCGCTGACTCTTCAATTCCTTGGTTGCACGAAACTATATGTTCTCTTATTTGATACAGAATTTTCCTCTTCAAAGCATCTATAGTGCCGAATGTTTATGGTGCTATTTGAACGTAAGCTGCTCCCATTAATCGCAGTTTCAGGCATTCTATAATATATGGTGTTGTGACGATGTTTTCTTCTGAGGTCAGCTCTCTTTCTACTAGTTTACACCCTTGAATGAAACGAAAAACTTCCGATGTTAGATCTGGTTCTTCGGTGCCGAAAAATGTGGGGATTATATTTTTTACTATTTTAGTAATTGTCGAGATTACGGGCACCTTGTATGCTTCTGTATTTGTACTACTGGAATTTCGCTGTTTATAGGGGATGACGAACACTTTTTCATTGAATTCCGAGCTTCTTGCAGGTACTTATCAAATTCTTTTTTAAGCTGAACTTCTTCTAGCTAGCTCTCTAAATTTATTCTCGTATTCTACTAAATCTGCGGATTTCTTTTTATGGTATCTATTGTGTATCCTGTTAACTGTCTTTCTCGCGTTTGGTAGTAAATTTTTTCACTTTATTTAATAATTTATTTCCTTCTTCCTGCTTTTTTTACGTTCTGTTGTATTCAGGTATTCTTGTTCTAAAATTTTTTGTTGTGTGTGAATTATTTCTTGGGTAGTATGTGGTAAGTCCGTGATTGTGGATGTTTCTGGCAAACTAATTGAAGCAGTTGGTGAACGAGATCTGTAGGCAATGTTTAGTATTCTCTTCGCGTTTGACAATGCTACCGATAATCTTTGAATCGAGATTTAACTGTTTTTCAATCTCCTTTTCACTCAGTCCTTTCTGTCGTAACTGTAATCTTAGTTCTTTGTTCTCTTTCAGTTGTTGTTCTTACAGCTCATTTTTGTAATTTATATCACTTTTTAATTTTTTTAAGTTTCTCTAAAGCTAATTTCAACTCTTCTAAGTCTTCTATACGTCTTGCGAGTTTTTTTGACTTATTTCCGTTCAATTCACTTATCACTTCCATTATATATCCTACTTCTTCTAACTTAGTAAATTTGTTATTCCTTACAATTTGTTTTTGAGTATTTATAAATATTCTATTAGAGTTAATGCCTTTCAACTCCGACCATACATGCACTTGAAGATTATCAACGTTTATGTTGTAGTCATTTAATTGAAGTATTAGTTTGTCCGTTTGTTTGTGGAGTGCCCATTTAATTAGATTTATACTTACCATCCTTTCGACTCGAGCAAAACCAGAATTAATAGTTTTTGTTTTTATAAATAGACACACAAAAATTTGCAAGGTTTAATTTTGAAGAAGATATACGCTTATTTTTATTATATTATTAGGATCGATTTGCGTCCACAAAGTCGACTGCACTTTCTCTTCACTGCTCCTAAGGCGTGCTATAAAAGCTGTACGAACAGAAACTTTACTAAGTCAGAAACATACCAAATTATATAGTAGCAAGGATCAATTTTCGGTCACTAAACCGACTGAACTTTATTTTCACTGCTTCTAAGGCGAGCTATAAAAGCTGGACCAAGAGAAACTTTCCAAGTTAGAAACAGGCAGAAAATTGCACGCAAAGCTTTACCGGCTGCGCCAAATTATGTTATGGTGTATTTATTTTTATAATACTTGTAACCTGGAGGTCCCTTGGGAGTCGCAGGTATAGGTATTTTTTATATGAAGAACAAGTCTAATAAATAATTTATTTATAACATGGAGGGTCCCTTGGGAATCGCAGGTATTCTTTATTATTAATTTAACTCTTGCAACTGTCACTGCAAATGTGTACAACTACAACTGTAACTGCAATTGCTTTTCTTTTGTTTTCCACTAGCTTTTTATAAAAAATTTTAATAATTCTACAATATACTTTTACTTACAATTAATTTTATTACGCTAACTAGACAATAACTTATTTTATAAATATTACCTAGTTTTTGACTCAATTACAATATATCAATATTGCACGATTTGTCAGCGCAAAGAAAAAAAGAAGTAACCAAGGGAATGAACTGGCTACTGCTGCGTCAACAAATAAGTGCAAGCACGGGTACGAGGGCTGTTCAAAAATAATTCACAACATCCCTCCGCCCTTGGCGGAAGAAAACACCGAGATATAGATGTTTTTTAAGTATAGTAATTGGGCCAAAATGCTTTTGTCTTATATGAAAGTAGTCTTATTATATATAATATAAAGTATATGAGTAAGCGATAAGTGCCTTCGACTCACAACAACTCGAACACAATTTTAGAAAAACCTTTCCGACTTGGTGGAATGCAGAGCTCTCCATTCTACGCATAGAGGTACGCAGGGACTTCAACATTACGAATAAACATACGAGAATAAAATGTGGCAACCCTATCGCGAGAAGCTAAAAGCCTGCAAAAAGCTTTAAAAATCGCCAAACGCAACTCATGGAGAAATTTCTGTGAGTCCATAGATAGTACCATAGATTCAGCGAGACTTGCTAGGATCCTGGCTACAAATCATACCTGTCCAAGTTTTGTAAAAAGGGCAGACGGATCTTGGTCAGATTCCTCTGCAGAATCATCAGACATATTACTCAATACCGACTTTCGTGGCTGTAAGAATACGCCTGGTGTGAATTGTTTTATCAGTGAGCAACAATACGCTGTAGATAATGAGATAATATCTGTAGATAGAATCTCTTGTGCAATGACAGTTTCTCTCCGTTTTAATCGCCAGGTCCGGATGGCATCATGTCAAAGATGCTACAGAGCGTGAAAAGCTCCATCATCCCCTGACTTTTTAAATTCTATAAAGTCTGCCTCTCTTTTAGCTACTTTCCGACCAGATGGAGAAGTCAGTTGTATTCATTCCGAAGATTGGGATTCTGGCCAATCAGCGATTCATCTTTCCTGATCAAAAAAGACTAATAGATAATCATATTAGGCAACGGCTGTTAGGATCGTCAAGACTCTCAATTAGCCAGCATACTTACCTTAAGGGACGCTCTGCAGAAATAGCACTACATGAAGTGATAAGTTTCATGGAGATCCCTGGAGCACAAACAGTACACCCTGGCAGCCTTTCTAGACATACAATGCGCCTTCAATAATGTATCGATGACAGCCATCCAAAATGCTCTCCATCAGCAACTGGATAATAACCATACTGGAGGCAAGAAACGTTACTGCTAAGCTAGGCAATAGCGTGAAGTCAAAATGGGCATATAGAGGAACACCGCAGGGTGGGGTGATCTCACCTTTGCTCTGGGTTCTTGAGGTTAACACAATACTTTTCAGATTAGATGTTTTGGGGTAATTTGTTCATTAATAATTATCACATGTAATTTGGCTTAAAAAAGCGATACGAACATTACCCCGTTCAAATAAATCATAAATATAGAAACAAATGAAGTTCGAAAAATAATAATTAAAAATTAACTTAAATTAATAATAAACGAACTTTATCCCGTTCAAATAAATCCTAAATATAGTGTTAATACATACATAATTACCTTTATTATTATTAGAAGTTGTACGTATTTTTAAAGGAATACCTTCCCTTTTCTTTTATTATAAATATGAAATTTTGTTTATGTAGTATTTTAAGTTCATTTAACCAATGGTTTGTTATAAATTAATATTTAATGTAATTTCTGCTTATGTTGTATTCTAAGTTCATTAACAAATTTTTATTTACAAATTAATAAGTTTCATATTGCAATCAGTCATTTACCTTTAGATATTTTTATACTCATACAATTAATTCAGTCATTTACCTTTAAGAGTAGTATTACAATAATTAATAAAATGCAAAGTCAGGCTTTATGACAAGTGCTGAAAATGTACATTGCTATTAATTTTAATATAGACGTATGAAATTAAAATTGTATAAAAGACTGGGAAAAATAAAGAAATTTTGGCAAACAAAAATTAACTTTCTTGATTGCTAGACTAGTCTTAGTGTTTCTACTAAGACTTAACTTCAACTAATATTAGCACATGGTGATTCTACCTGGGCTAAAAACAAAACAAAAAAAACACACACTCTGAGCTCCAAAGGAATCCTTTGGTGCTCAAACTTTTACACAGTTGTAAACGCAACATTTGGTGACCCCGACGGTCCTGTAGCAAGGTACAGGATTCCATCAACAGAAGACATTCTTCAACCCGACGGTCCTGTAGCAAGGTACAGGATTCCATCAACAGAAGACATATTTCAACACGACAGTCCTGTCACAAGGTACAGGATTGCATCATCAGACTACACATTTCAAATCGAAGGTCCTGTAGCAAGGTACAGGATTCCATCATCAACTATCGTTCCTTGTACATAAGCAATGGAATCGTTTGAAGACCTGGTAGCAGCCCAACAGAAGACGGCGGAGCAAATAGAGGCAATAAGCCGCAATTTCAAAAAAGACTCTTCTACAAGAAAAACTTCAGAGTACTTCTTGGAGCGTCTACAGCGGCTTGACAAGGCATGGCAAGAATTTGAGACCACTGACAACAAAATAAGGTGCCTCTCAAATCTACCATTACAACACAATTATTTTACAGACCAATACTTACGTATCTCGGACGATACACTCAAATACAAAGAACTATTTGAGTCCGAAAGTAAAAAAGCGAAGAAACTAACACCATCGATGAGACAAATAGAAGAAGGAGCAAGCAGAGGTATGCAGGAAAAAACACTACCTGATGATATCACAAGCAAAGTTCTTCGAAATCAGCGGGCATTGACGAGAGCATTAAGACGAACTATGGATGAAGTGAGAACAGAGGGAAATCAAAAGATAGCATATTATCATGGCAAATTATCGCTCATTAATAAATATATATGCACGAGTTCTCTACAAACAACGATACATTATGGCAATTGACTAATGAAGAACAAATAGACGGCTACACCTTGGATGAATTTTACGAATTGCAAGCTGAGGTGCACGACATTCAATGTGAGCTAGAGCAGCATGTGAATAATATCAGCGAAAATAATCCACGCAGCACTGAGCATTGTCAACCCCATCTTCCAAAAATTCAAATTCCGAAATTTAGCGGCAGTTACCTACAATGGGTAGCCTTTAAAGATCTTTATACCCAGCTAATCCACAACGCATCAATGAGCGAAGTTGAGAAAATGTTTTACTTAACTACACATCTAGCAGACGAACCAAAAGCACTAGTAAAACATTTGCCAATTTCAACAACATATTACGAAATTGCATGGAACATTTTGGTTGATAGGTACGATAACAAAAGGCTCATTGTGACAACACTACTAAACAACTTGCTTTCTCATCCGCAAATAAAAATCGAAACGGCACAAGCGCTAAAAAATATACATGATGTCACTAAAGAATGCATCCATGGTTTAAGCGCGCAGGGACTGCCAGTGGACAGTTGGGACGTCATAATTGTTCACATTTTATTGAAAAAACTCGATCAATCAACTCAAACTTTATTTGAGCAATCGCTAGAAAACAACAAAAACCTCGTAAGTCTAAAAGATCTTCTTAGATTTATAGAGCACCGTTTCCAAGCATTGGAAACACGTGGAAGGTCTCACGAATTTGTTGGGGGGAAGGATAGAGCCAAACTTATAACTGCAGCTACATCAACCCCAAACTGTAAAGTATGTGGAATACCTGGGCATCCCATATATTACTGTGAAAAGTTCCTAAAAATGTCCCCATCTGGGAGACTACAATGGACACAAAAAAAGAAGCTTTGCGTCAACTGCTTTAAGTCAGATCATGCTGCCAAAGCATGCACGTCACGGTCTTGCTCAAAGTGCACAAAAAGACACAACACATTGTTGCACTTAGAGTTAGCAAGAGGAATTTCGGCAGAAGGAACACAAAAATTAGCGTCTGTATCGAATGAAAACAAGCCAATCGTCGCTACAACAAACAAACAGGTCAATGACAACACTTACGTATTACTAGCCACTGCAAGAGTAAAGGCAGTTGGAGCCAATGGTCACACATGTACATTCCGAGCTTTATTAGATTCAGGATCACAAGTCAATTTAGTTACAACCCGCGTATTGAACAAACTCTCCTTGAATTCCTCAAGCTCTTCATTGTGCATTGAAGGAATTGGCCGTAAAGTTCAAAACGTATCCCAACGAATCAATATAGAATTACATGCATATTCAGGCAGCTATGTAACCAGAATCGAAGCATTTGTTCTTCCAACCATTGTACCACCTCAGCCTACAAATTCGTTCGACACGTCAGATTGGAATCTTCCTGAAAATATTTAATTAGCTGATCCATGTTTCAATCAAATGGATAAAATTGACATATTGCTCGGAGCAGAATTTTACCATGAATTGATGCGCCCACAACAAATAAAGATCAATCAAAAACTGCCAATTCTCCAAAACACAGCTTTGGGTTGGATAGTCACGGGTAAATTACAAGAAAGAAACGGCAACGTGGTAACTTGTGCAGTGTTTACCCCAGAAGAGCAAACAACAAACCAGCTAATTGAAAAATTCTGGAAGCTTGAAGACACGAATAATACAGAACGAGCACTATCTTTGGCTGAGAAACGATGTGAGGATCATTTTGCACAAAACGTAAAAAGAAACGAGAATGGGAGATTCATTGTGCGCCTACCATTCTCAGAAAATCCATCCGTTTTCGGAAGTTCCAAATCAATGGCATTCAATCGATTTTTAGCATTGGAAAAACGATTGAACCTTAATCCTGATCTTAAAACAGGATACAACAATTTCATGCAGGAGTACGAAGACTTGGGGCACATGGTAGAAATACAAGAAGACGACATTCCTAATTTACATTATGTTATGCCGCACCACTGCGTACTGAAACCTGACAGCTCAACCACAAAACTAAGAGTAGTTTTTGACGCATCAGCTAAAACATCCAGCGGTTCCTCTTTAAATGACATAATACATGCCGGACCAACCGTACAAAGTGAGCTGTTTTCGGTACTGTTGCGATTTAGGATGCACCGAATTGTCTTCACTGCAGACATAGAGAAAATGTACCGGCAAATTCAAATCGATGACACGGACCAGATGTTCCAGCTCATCATATGGAGATACAACAAACATCAAGACATAAAATATTATCGTCTTAAAACCGTAACATATGGCACGTCCTCTGCACCATACCTAGCAACAAAATGCCTTCAACATTTAGCTATTCAAAACGCTACAAAATATCCACAAGGTGCTTCAATATTACGCGATGATTTTTATATGGATGATTGCCTCACCGGAGCTGATTCTATTAACACAGCATTAGAGTCACAACGACAACTAAGCTTAATCCTAAGAGAAGCTGGTTTTAAGCTGCGGAATTGGTGTTCAAATCATCCTCAGTTATTAAATGGAATTGCACCTGAAGACCAGGAAATCAACTTGGACTTAGACGAGAATTCAGATTGTTCAATTAAAACACTGGGATTAATATGGCTCCCAAAGTCTGATAAATTATGTGGACGGTCACAAAAGCCAACGGCCACAAGGGTAACAAAAAGAATAGTCAGTTCAGAACTAGCCAAAATCTTTGATCTTTTGGGCCGGTAGTTGTACGAGCCAAGATATTTTTGCAAGAGCTGTGGCAATTACCGCTTTCATGGGATGACGAGTTACCCATGAATCTTCAGAATGAATGGAATAAATTTCGCACAAATATAGAAACCCTAAACAAAATAAAAATAGAAAGATTCGTATTAAAACACGGAAACCCAGTCTCTACAGAAATTCATACGTTTGTCGATGCATCTGAACGAGCATATGGAACAGCAATCTACATTCGTTCAACATATAAAGACAAAACTGTTTTAACCAGACTGCTATGTGCCAAGTCCCGAGTAGCACCCATAAAAAGGCAAACGCTGCCTCGCTTGGAATTATGCGCCGCGGTATTAGGTGTTGAAGTTGAACTAACAAGTAGGGTAAAAGAAGATCTTCGCCTGCAAAATATAGCAAACTTTTTTTGGTCGGACTCAAAAATTGTTCTTGCTTGGATAAATTCGTCAGCAGCATCCTTTCACACCTTTGTAGCAAACAGGATAACAAAAATTCAAGGTCTAAGCGATTCACATCAATGGCGACACGTTAGGTCTAAAGAAAATCCAGCCGACGCAATATCTCGAGGAATAGCACCCGAAAACCTATCACAACATTCAATGTGGTTTTATGGCCCTCTATTTCTTTCGGGACAACGGAGTGAATGGACAACTTCAACTTCACAAGCAATTGAGACACCTTGCGACGAAGAACGTAAGGTGGCTAAGCATGTTCTAACAACAACCGCCTTGCAGCAAAATTATGCAGACATTATAAATCAGATAAACCACCGGAACTCATTTAAAACTCTTCAACACACGATTGGTTATGTGTTGAAATTTATTAGAAATTCCAAAACTACAAATATTTATCGGTCAACCAAAAGGGAGCTTGACGCATTCGAATTAGAAGAAGCTCTGAACATTATCATCAAGATCATCCAAGCCGCTGAGTTTGGGGAAGAACTAGAAAGGCTATCACATCAAACACCTGTACATAAATCAAGTCCCTTGGCCTCCTTAAATCCATTCATGGATGAGCATCAGATAATGCGCGTGGGTAGTCGTTTGGAGCAGTCAACATTATCGTTCAAGGCAAAACATCCTGCGATTTTGACTCATAATCACCCTATGACAAAGTTATTGATGCACAATCTACACGAAGAGAATCGTCATTGTGGTCCACAGTCATTGTTGGCAGCATCCAGGTCACAATTCTGGATTACAAACGGGAAATCACTGGCACGAAGTACCGTCCACAAATGCATACGATGCACTAAAGCTAGGCCGGTGCTTTTCAAACAATTAATGGGAAACCTTCCGACAGATAGAGTAACCCCAGCACGTCCCTTCATAACCACAGGAGTGGATTATTTTGGCCCAATATGGATCCATCACAAGATCAGGGGCAAAAGGCCAGACAAGGCCTATATCGCAGTATTTTGTTGCTTCGCGACTAAGGCCATTCACATGGAAGTAGTATCAAATCTGTCTACAGAAGCATTCATAGGCGCACTACGACGTTTCATCAGCAGAAGAGGCCACTGTCAGACTTTGTATTGCGACAATGCTACTAACTTCGTGGGAGCAAACAATAAAATTACTGAATTAAAAGAATCAATATATTCTCAATCAGCGCAAGAGAAGATTACACGAGTATGCAGCAATCAGTCAATACATTTTAAATTCATTCCACCAAGAGCCCCTCACTTTGGTGGACTTTGGGAAGCGGCTGTCAAATCCGCCAAGCACCTTTTATTGAGAAGTGTGTCAGCTGCATCACTTACATATGAAGAATTGGAAACAATAGTGGTTGAAATAGAAGCAATCTTAAATTCACGGCCACTGATCCCTCTTTCATCAAGCTACGATGATCTTGAAGCTATTACCCCAGGCCACTTTTTAGTAGGGGAACCCTTGACATCAGCAGTAGATATAAATGCGCAACCCCCAAGCATATCATTAGATGCAAGATGGAAAATAACTTCAGAAATCAAACATAAATTCTGGAAGGAGTGGACTCAAAACTATTTACATGAGCTACAGCAAAGGGGAAATGGAAGTCTACTTCACCGAACGTCATTGAAGGCATGCTTGTTATCCTCAAGGAAGATAATACTCCAGTGCTCCAATGGCCACTGTGTAGAATCAACCGCATTTACAAAGGAGATGATGGACTTATCAGGGTATGCGACGTCAAAACAGCAAAGGGAATTTTCAAGAGGCCAATACACAGTCAACGACTCCCTCACAGAACATTCCGGATATGACAACTCAAAGTCACAAAAGAGGCAAGGCTCAGCGGAAGTTAACATTATACAGCCAAAACGAAAGTTAGTGTCATATGCCTCCCTGGGAGTTTTCAATATGCTTTTTGTTTCACTCCTTCTGCTGCCGATAATATTAGCCTCTCCAATCAATATTACAGAATTTTCTTCCAATCCAGGATTATATTTCGAAGACATGGGCTCAACAAAGTTGATGACAGCTACCTGGAAATTCATTATATACTACGATTTAACACCCATTTGGGATATGAATAAGGTTCTTGAAATAGGTATAACATCATTTTCAAGGCTCTGCAAGCAATCGGTTGCTTTTGAATCATGTGAGACGCTTTCCATTCAACTTCAACATACTTGGGACAATCTTATTCAAGAATCAGACCTTTTAATTTCAAAAAGAAACCGGAGAGCTGCACTCGATATCGTTGGAAATATGGCCCATGCTCTATTTGGAGTCCTGGACTCAGATTATGCAGAGCAAATGGCTCAAACTATAGCTAACGTAAAGCAAAATGAAGATTATCTACATCTGTTACTAAAAAATCAAACTTCAGTAATAGATTCTACCATTAACATTCTTAAGCAAAGCGAGAACAATACTAAAGTGCACTTTTCAGAACTTAAGAAAACCATCTATCAAGATCTAAATAAGGTTCAAAATGAGAATTCAAATCTACGACAAGTCCAAAATCTAATGTCTCTGGCAATTCAATTAAATACACTTGCCTCAGACTTATGAAGAATTGAAACAGAGCTGGTCGCTGCCCTCACGCATACGAACCATGGCAATATAAGCCCACTTATCCTTACACCAAAACAGTTAAGATCGGAGATTTCTAAAATTAAAGGACACCTTCCTATAGGCCGTACATTACCAGTTGAAGACACCGACTTGCTAGAACTATACAAAATTATGAATGTTAAAGGCACAGTAACTAACACAAATGTAATTTTCGTTATTGAGTTACCATTGGTGGACCAAGGAAAATTTGAACTTTACAAGGTCATTGCAATACCCACACAAATAAACAACATGACCATTGTCATAACAACTGACATTAAATATCTTGCTGTTAATAACCACCGCGATGAATACCTGGCACTAAACATACTTCAATTCAATAAATGCACTGTAGTCATAGTCGACATATACATTTGTCCAGCATTGCAAATACAAATGACCAAAGATTCCGGCAGTTATTCTTGTGAAATTGCTCTCTTCAACAACAAAACATCCCCTGATTGTAATTTTGGCTATATCCAGAACAATATCTCTTTTATTCCATTGCACAACGTAAACCAATGGCTGTATGCAACAACGAAACCTATAGAACTAACTGCAGTATGCGGCAATGATATCATACATATACAGGTCAAGACTTCTGGTATAATGACCATGAACTCAGCTTGTATAATAAAAGGAAAATTTCTTACCATTCGTGGACACGAAACTAGTGTCACTACTTTACGCAACTCCTATGCAACATTTGGTAATATCACCTCAATAGGAAAACCCTCTGAAGTTAAGAAAATATTAGAACCAAACCTCGTCTTGGATACCAAATTGGACCAGCTTACCGATATTCAAAACCAACTTAGGCACATTAAGAATTCTTCACTTGAAATATATCAGCCAGCAATTCATCATCCAAACATAGGCTTTTTTGCTCTATTTCTATCGCTACTCATAATCCTAACACTTACTGCCTGGCAATTTCGAATCAAATGCAACAAAACTGCCTCAGTCAACCTAACACCGGCACCTCCAAGGCCAACACCACGTCATTCTATTTCTGAGGTTTAACACTACAGGTTTTCGCTGACTGCTCAACGCGGCGGAGAATGTTAATACATACATAATTACCTTAATTATTATTAGAAGTTGTATGTATTTTTAAAGGAATACCTTCCCTTTTCTTTTATTATAAATATGAAATTTTGTTTATGTAGTATTTTAAGTTCATTTAACCAATGGTTTGTTATAAATTAATATTTAATGTAATTTCTGCTTATGTTGTATTCTAAGTTCATTAACCAATTTTTATTTACAAATTAATAAGTTTCATATTGCAATCAGTCATTTACCTTTAGATATTTTTATACTCATACAATTAATTCAGTCATTTACCTTTAAGAGTAGTATTACAATAATTAATAAAATGCAAAGTCAGGCTTTATGACAAGTGCTGAAAATGTACATTGCTATTAATTTTAATATAGACGTATGAAATTAAAATTGTATAAAAGACTGGGAAAAATAAAGAAATTTTGGCAAACAAAAATTAACTTTCTTGATTGCTAGACTAGTCTTAGTGTTTCTACTAAGACTTAACTTCAACTAATATTAGCACATGGTGATTCTACCTGGGCTAAAAACAAAACAAATAAACACACACACTCTGAGCTCCAAAGGAATCCTTTGGTGCTCAAACTTTTACACAGTTGTAAACGCAACATATAGAAACAAATGAAGTTCGAAATATAATAACTAAAAATTAACTTTAATATTTATTCAGTTTTATAATAACGAAAATAAAAAAAATAATGTGAATTTAAATAAATGTTAGTTTCCATTCATGTTTCATATTTACAACTACGTAGATACTGTACAATTTTAATATTAACTATAAATTTCGACTTCAATTTCTATTTCTTTTTGAGAAATTTTAATTATTTTGAAAATTTTAAATAATTAACGTGTAATCTTCTTAATTAATTTTTTATTTTATTAACCAGTTATAATTTAACAAATTTATTCATGTTTATAACGATTTGGTAAATATGAGAGTCTAATCTCTTATTTATTGTTACGAAAGGTGAAGTTGGGTATGGGGTAGACATGTTTAAATTTTAATTTTTTTTCAATATATTTTTTATTCTTGTATCGGGCTGGTTAATTACTTTCTTTTATCAGCATGGAGGCTGGGCTTAGAATCAACTTGGATCATATTTAATTTCGTTACGCTACATAATATTTTAAGTCTTTTGTGACGACTAATTTATAAAAAATGGGAAACGCTTTTAATTACCACACCCATCGACGAGCACAACCGGATAACTAGGCAGCCATGTTTCCCAAATATTTCACATAAATATAAAGAAACGTTACAGGTAGTATTAATGAATAACTAGTTGCAAAGTAGATCGCTAACGAAAAAATGACTTTGCCGTTAGAAAAAGATTATCATTAGACTTTTTATTTTTATTGCTTGCATTGAGAGCCTCAGAACTCACAGTAAATAGGCATTCCGTCCTTAGAACTCACTTAAATTTTTTTTGTTTTTCAGGTACTCATATAGAGTATTCCTAACCTGACGAGACATGCCGCTTTAGGCGGGATTATCCCGCTTTTCGCAGGTCGATCCCGCCTCGAAGTTCTATCCCGCTTTCTAGTTTTAAAATTTTCAATATCTTATGCGATTTTTATTAAAATGCGACTGACAAAAGTTCATTCCAAATGTTTTTTGTATTATTGTATTGTATTTTTGTGTATTTACTGCTTAACTAGCAAAAGTCTGTGAAGCCCAGATGCGTTATGAGATGAAAAGACAATTTTTCATTGTTTAAAAAATAGTCATAACTCGTCAGAACTTAATATTGGTCAATTGGTGATACGCCGCAATTTTGCGTAGAGCTCGTTGGTAGATAATTTCAATGCCACTGGTGTACCATGTGAAAGATATATGGACCTAATTTCAGGTCAATAACTGATTGCATTATTTCTTTTGTTGCTTGTTTCAGATTAGACTCTGCAACAAGTTCAACTTTAATCTGCTTTGTGATAGCGATTATTTTTATAAAAGGCTAATTTTACTCATTTTTTTGTTCAAGAGTAGAGTTTTACTTTCTGAAATTGGAATATGTATGTGTATGTAATATTTAATTTGTTTTACATGGGCATTGCTTTTGTTTTATTACAAATTTCAGACATTTTTTCATTCATAAAAATAATTTTCAATGTTTATTAGTGTCGTTGAGAAATTTAACCATATTTTATGGTTTGGATTGTGAATTTTAAAATTAATTTTTAATTTTGAAAAGCTGTCCAGGATTTGGATTAATTTATTTTAGGAAAGATTGTAGAACTGGTAATATTTTAATTATTTTTTTAAAATTTACTTTTTGGTACAGAAAAATTGTTTAAAATTATATTATTTCAATTCCTATAGAGCTTACCTAGAATCCTGCAGAATCTTATGATATTGGGACGATCTTGAATATAGGAACAATTGTTGAGGAAACTTTTTTATTAACGTTTTCTGAAATCTGGTTGGTTTCTTTTGTGGTCATTGAGACTGCAGAATATAACATTAAGCCCAATCTTAACAAAATACATACATACATGTATCGGATGGGTTCGCAATTAAAATAAGAATAGATTCACAGTGAAGTAAGTAAAGTGCTAAATTACTAAGGGCGATAAAGAAGAAAGGGATAATTGCAATATATACATACATTTCTTTACTTATAACTCTAAGAGTTAACGGGCATTTTAAAATTTTTAATTTTTTTAATTTCCAGTCAGCTTTCAACGACTTTTTCAGGAAAGTAAATTTTCGATGTTTTCAGAAAGCAAAATGCAAAAAGGTTAACAGTGTTACCCCGTTTAAAGATCTTTTACAAATATACGGGATTGTGGGAAATAGTTATTATAAATTCTGCTTATTTTGTATAAATATTTAAAGAATTATAATATGGTATTTTCAAATATACATGAAGAACACAATTCACGCTTTTTTAAAACAATAGTATTATTAAAATATTAACAATAATACTTGTTCCAAACTTATTGCTCTATAATTTTGTGTATGTGAATATTCTTGGTAACTCTAATTAAGTAGCAACCAAAACAAATTTTTCCAACATTACTTTTCGACGTCATTTTTAAAATGAACTTTCACTTTCCTGTGAAAACAAACAAGAAATTTTCATGAAATTCATTTATTTCATTAAAATTTTTATTCATAATACGTATACAAGAAAGTACTTTCATGTGTAAATGTAGAGTAAGGCAAACTTTTTTGGTTTGTTACTATTAAGCATATTTATTATATTTTTGCCACAGGCCCCTGGCTATTAATTTAAGTTAATTTTTAATTATTATTTTTCTACATCAACTGACACCACACATAGTGGACCAACACAGAAGAATGCTGATGATGAAGGTTTAGTGGCCTTCGAAAACGGCTGGCTGTTCCGTTCAACTATGTGTTGTTAGAATATTTACAACTAACTTTGATGTTATTTGTTCATTAGTAATTATCACTTGTAATTTGGCTTAAAAAAGCGATACGAACATTAGCCCGTTCAAAAAGGATCATAAATATAGAAACAAATGAAGTTCGAAAAATAAAAATTAAAAATTAACTTTAATATTTATTCAGTTTTATAACGAAAATAAAAAAATAATATTAATTTAAATAAATGTTAGTTTCCATATTATTCATGTTTCATATTTACAAGTACGTAGGTACTCAACAATTTTAATATTAACTATAAATTTCGACTTCACTTTCTTTTTCTTTTTGAGAAATTTCAATTATTTTGAAAAATTTAAATAATTAAGGTGTAATCTTACAAGTTAATTTTTTTATTTTATTAACCAGTTATAATTTAACAAATTTATTAATGTTTGTAACGATTTGGTAAATATGAGAGTCTA
The DNA here is from genome assembly GCA_905220375.1 of Tachina fera. NCBI lineage: Eukaryota > Metazoa > Arthropoda > Insecta > Diptera > Tachinidae > Tachina > Tachina fera. The sequence continues at coordinate 113,623,384 of LR999963.1, forward strand.
ATCTATTATTTATTGTTACGAAAGGTGAAGTTAGGTATCGGTTAGACATGTTTAAATTTAAATTTTTTTCAATATATTTTTTTATTCCTGTATCGGGCTGGTTAATAACTTCCTTTTATCAGTATTGAGGGTGGGCTTAGAATCAACGTGGTGAATTACATCTTAGACCATGTTTCGGCCATAAATAAATTTTTTTCTATTTTTTTTATATGGATCATCATATTTAATTTCGTTACACTACATAAAATTTTAAGTCTTTTGTGACGACTAATTTATAAAAACTTGGAAACGCTTTTAATGTTTAATGTTTAATGTTTTCCAAATATTTCATTTCAATATAAAGAATCGTTACAGGTAGTATTAACGAATGACTAGTTGCAAAGTTGATCGCTAACGAAAAAGTGACTTTGCCGTTAGAAAAAGACTATCATAAGACTTTTTATTTTTGTTGCTTGCATTGAGTGCCTCAGAACTCACAATAAAATATGCATTCCGCCGTTAGAACTCACTTCAAATTTTTGTTTTTGAGGTACTCATATAGAGTATTCCTAACCTGACCAGACATCTCGCTTTAGGCGTGATTATCCCTCTTTTCGCAGTGATCCCGCCTGGAAGTTCTATCCCGCTTTCTAGTTTTGAAATTTCCAATCTATTATGCGATTTTTATTAAAATGTGACTGATAAAAGTTCATTCCAAATGTTTTTTAAGTGTATTTACAAATTTATTTATAATTATTTACAAATGTTTTTTAAGTGTATTTAACTAGCCAAAAGTCTGTGAAGCCCAGATGCGTTATGAGATGAAAAGAAAATTTTTCATTCTTTAAAAAATAGTCATAACTGGTTTAAAATTCTCCACTACATTACATACACTCAGGGAAAAGCTGCAACTTAAATATTAGAACGCATCACAATAATTCAATAATTTTTAATACAATAGAACACTTAGGAACTGGGCTACAGACTGTGGTCTAGGAGTGAACCCAAACAAAACGGAACTGATACTATTTACCACAAAGACCAAGGTAGAGAACTTTATACCTCCTCTTCTTAATAATTATGAATTGACGCTATCGAGCCACACAAAATGTCTAAGAGTTATACTGGACCATAAACGTTCATGGAAACTGAATATGCAACACAGGGTTAGAAAGGCAAGGGTAGCAAACTACTCCGGTCGTAGGAGGTTTGGATCTAAATGGGGCCTAAGCCCCAAAATGCTTCGATGGATGTATACAGCAATCGTGCAACCAAAACTTACTAACGGCGCTGTAGTATGGTGCCCTCCCACAAGTAAGAAATACGTGGTAGATCTACTTTATAGTGTACAGAGACCCGCTTGCGTAGGAATAAAAGGATGTTTACGTACTAGTCCTTCGGAGGCTCTGAATGAAACCTTCTTTCGATCGACCTTCATATATTGGCGGTATCCTCAAGCAGTGCGGCAAGATTAGCGACATCTGGGTGATGGAGATAAAGATCTTATGGCATTGCCAGAATCCTGGATCAATTACAGCCTTCGCTGAAGAAATCTACTGATTACATGGTGCCTCATCTGGACTTTGACAGGGTGTTTAAAGTTCTGATTCCATCCAGACTGGAGTGGAAGGGATGCATAATGGAGGGGGAATATGACACCAGAATTTACACTGATGGACCAAGAATGGTCTGCGGTGTCGGCTCTTGAGTATTTGCAGATCTTAATATAGAATGCTCCTTACGTCTCCTTAACGAAACCACTGTATTTTAGGCTGAAATTTTGGTGGTAAGGGAAGCGGCTAGAGTGCTGATTGATAGGAAGGCACAAGGAAAAATTGGTATCTTTATCGACAGCCAGGCGGCGCTTTTATCCCTGAGATCATATATCACTTCGTCTATTTTAGTTGGGCAGTGCAAGAGTTTGCTATCTAGACTGGGTGGTCAGGTTGACCTCACCCGAATTTGAGTTCGGCAATTTTTAGGTAATGTACGAGCGGACGAGCTTGCCAGAGCTGGCTCTGCTACGAATGCCTCCAATGCCGAATGGGTAGCCATGCCCTTTGGTGATATTAGAAGTGATATATTCAAGCACTATATCTATAAGGCTGAATGTAGATGGTGCAATATATACTACGTGCAAGGTTGCTAAGAAAATGTGGCCTTGTAACAATGATAGGCGCTCAATACAATTAACAACCAGAAGACGTAGGGACATCTCGACCCTCGTTGCAGTCAGGACGGTGCACATCAAGGCACATTTAATACAGGTACATGCATTAGGCAAAACTTTCTGGAAACTCTGTGCTTCTCACATAGGTTTACATAGTAATTGTCAAAAAATTGTATGCATCAAACAAGGCATAAAAGTATTTGTCAAACGAATTCTTCGTTATAAACTTGTAAACAAAAAATCAGCGGATGAGCAATGTGCCTGATACGTGTACCTGTTTGATATGCCTTGGTGCACATGCTAGTAGAATAGGCCTGACCTGTAATGAATTCTTCCGGAGTTGTCGAGAAGAGACAATATTCCACTTTCTTTGCGAGTGTCCAGCTTTGCATCACTCTGGACAAAAATTCTTAGAAAGTCATGTACTAAACGATCTTTCAGATCTATCTGAGATTGGGTTGAATGACCTTATCAGATATCTCGAGGCGACAGCTTGGATCTAGTAACTATCACCGTATCAGAATACTTAGATAGGTTGACGACGATGAGTGTAGTGATCTCTTCAAAAAGGAATCATCTAGATTCTACTTGAATGCCTGTGTGTAGTAGGCAGCCACGTAAACCAACCAACCAACCATACACGATTAAGATAATTTACAAAACTGAATTTCCGGACTATCGAATTATCGATAAATTTATTTATAAAAGAACGAACTTCACTTCTGGTAATAATGACGAGTCCGAATCATGGAAACTTTTTGTTCCAGAGGAACTTCGCAAAGAAGTTATTTACGCAGCACACAACTTGCCAAATGCTGCTCACGGTGGAATAGCTAAAACAGTTAATCGAATTAAACAATTTTTCTTTTAGCCAGTGCCTATGTTCTGTAAATTTGGTGAGAACTGTTGCAAACGAAAAGTTTGTTGTCATTCTGTGAAACACAGGATGACTAACAAAAAACTTAGTTCCTTGCTCATGTTTCTTGTAAGCTTATTGCAGGTTGCATGTGAATCAGCCTGTGAAAAACAGGACAACCAATATAATTGCTTGATTTTTCTCGACGCGAAAACTTCTCGCAAGTTACAGAACACAGGTACTGGATTAGTTACAGATGTAAAGAATTATGTTAATAGTTGTATTACATGCAAAACATCTAAATGTCCTACTATATCCCTTCAGACACCTATGGGTCAAATGGTTGGAACTGAAAGCCATTTCAGCAATTGTATATAGATCCGATTGGACCTTTTCGACGTACAAAGAATAGAAATATGGGAATATTGATTTTTTTAGATCATTTTACTAAATTTACCTTTTTAAAGCCACTAAGAAAGTTGTTAACAAAACCTATAGTCGATTATTTTAGAAATGAAATTTTTACTTGCTACGGTGTTCCGGAAGTTATAGTCTCGGATAACGGTAGTCAGTTTAAATCAAACGAGTTTAAGAAGTTAATAGACAAGTTTGGAATAACACATGAATTTACAGCTGTGCACAGTCCTCAGTCCAACGCAAGTGAACGAGTAAATGGATCCATGAACGAAGCACTTCGATCATTTATTCGTAATGACCAACGTCAATGGGATGAATACTTGGCAAGTATAAATTGTGCAATTCACAGCAGGACCACGGAATTTTGGCGGAAGCAGACACAGGGATAAGGAGACATGACAATTTTACACTTGTAGGGACACTATTCAAGCAAAGACAAAACAGGAGTAGGATCGGATACTACATCATGGAATTTGAGGACTCGGCAGAATTTAATATTGGTCAACTGGTGATACGCCGCAATTTTGCGTAGAGCTCGTTGGTAAATAATTTCAGGTCAATAACTGATTGCATTATTTCTTTTGTCGCTTGTTTCAGATTAGACTCTGCAACAAGTTTAACTTTAATCTGCTTTGTGATACCGATTATTTTTATTAAAGGCTAATTTTACTCATTTTTTTGTTCAAGAGTAGAGTTTTACTTTCTGAAATTGGAATATGTATGTGTATGTAATATTTAATTTTTTTTACATAGGCATTGCTTTTGTTTTATTACAAATTTCAGAAATTTTTTCATTCATAAAAATAATTTTCAATGTGTATTAGTGTCGTTGAGAAATTTAACCATATTTTATTGTTTGGATTGAGAATTTTAAAATCAATTTTTAATTTTGAAAAGCTGTCCAGGATTTGGATTAATTTATTTTAGGAAAGATTGTAGAACTGATAATATTTTAATTATTTTTTTAAAATTTACTTGTTGGTACAGAAAAATTGTGTAAAATTATATTATTTCAATTCCTATAGAGCTTACCTAGAATCCTGCAGCATCTTATGATATTGGGACGATCTTGAATATAGGAACAATTGTTGAGGAAACTTTTTTATTAACGTTTTCTGAAATCTGGTTGGTTTCTTTTGTGGTCATTGAGACCGCAGAATATAACATTAAGCCCAATCTTAACAAAATACATACATACATGTATCGGATGGGTTCGCAATTAAAATAAGAATAGATTCACAGTGAAGTAAGTAAAGTGCTAAATTACTAAGGGCGATAAAGAAGAAAGGGATAATTGCAATATATACATACATTTCTTTACTTATAACTCTAAGAGTTAACGGGCATTTTAAAATTTTTAATTTTTTTAATTTCCAGTCAGCTTTCAACGACTTTTTCAGGAAAGTAAATTTTCGATGTTTTCAGAAAGTAAAATGCAAAAAGGTTAACAGTGTTACCCCGTTTAAAGATCTTTTTCAAATATACGGGATTGTGGGAAATAGTTATTATAAATTCTGCTTATTTTGTATAAATATTTAAAGAATTATAATATGGTATTTTCAAATATACATGAAGAACACAATTCACGCTTTTTTAAAACAATAATATTATTAAAATATTAACAATAATACTTGTTCCAAACTTATTGCCCTATAATTTTGTGTATGTGAATATTCTTGGTAACTCTAATTAAGTAGCAAACAAAACAAATTTTTCCAACATTACTTTTCGACGTCATTTTTAAAATGAACTTTCACTTTCCTGTGAAAACGAACAAGAAATTTTCATGAAATTCATTTATTTCATTAAAATTTTTATTCATAATACGTATACAGAAATTTCAAGAAAGTACTTTCATGTGTAAATATAGAGTAAGACAAACTTTTTTGGTTTGTTACTATTAAGCATATTTATTATATTTTTGCCACAGGCCCCTGGCTATTAATTTAAGTTAATCTTTAATTATTATTTTTCTACATCAACTGCCACCACACATAGTGGACCAACACAGAAGAGCGCTGATGATGAAGGTTTAGTGGCCTTCGAAAACGGCTGGCTTTTCCGTTCAACTATGTGTTGTTAGAATATTTACAACTAACTTTGATGTTATTTGTTCATTAATAATTATCACTTGTAATTTGGCTTAAAAAAGCGATACGAACATTAGCCCGTTCAAAAAGGATCATAAATATAGAAACAAATGAAGTTCGAAAAATAAAAATTAAAAATTAACTTTAATATTTATTCAGTTTTATAACGAAAATAAAAAAATAATATTAATTTAAATAAATGTTAGTTTCCATATTATTCATGTTTCATATTTACAAGTACGTAGATACTCTACAATTTTAATATTAACTATAAATTTCGACTTCACTTTCTTTTTCTTTTTGAGAAATTTCAATTATTTTGAAAAATTTAAATAATTAAGGTGTAATCTTATAAGTTAATTTTTTTATTTTATTAACCAGTTATAATTTAACAAATTTATTAATGTTTGTAACGATTTGGTAAATATGAGAGTCTAATCTATTATTTATTGTTACGAAAGGTGAAGTTAGGTATCGGTTAGACATGTTTAAATTTAAATTTTTTTCAATATATTTTTTTATTCCTGTATCGGGCTGGTTAATGACTTCCTTTTATCAGCATTGAGGGTGGGCTTAGAATCAACGTGGTGAATTACATCTTAGACCATGTTTCGGCCATAAATAAATTTTTTTCTATTTTTTTTATATGGATCATCATATTTAATTTCGTTACACTACATAAAATTTTAAGTCTTTTGTGACGACTAATTTATAAAAACTTGGAAACGCTTGTAATGTTTAATGTTTTCCAAATATTTCATTTCAATATAAAGAATCGTTACAGGTAGTATTAACGAATGACTAGTTGCAAAGTTGATCGCTAACGAAAAAGTGACTTTGCCGTTAGAAAAAGACTATCATTAGACTTTTTATTTTTGTTGCTTGCATTGAGAGCCTCAGAACTCACAATAAAATATGCATTCCGCCGTTAGAACTCACTTCAAATTTTTGTTTTTGAGGTACTCATATAGAGTATTCCTAACCTGACCAGACATCCCGCTTTAGGCGTGATTATCCCTCTTTTCGCAGTGATCCCGCCTGGAAGTTCTATCCCGCTTTCTAGTTTTGAAATTTCCAATCTCTTATGCGATTTTTATTAAAATGTGACTGATAAAAGTTCATTCCAAATGTTTTTTAAGTGTATTTACTGCTTAACTAGCCAAAAGTCTGTGAAGCCCAGATGCGTTATGAGATGAAAAGGAAATTTTTCATTCTTTAAAAAATAGTCATAACTGGTTTAAAATTCTCCACTACATTACATACACTCAGGGAAAAGCTGCAACTTAAATATTAGAACGCATCACAATAATTCAATAATTTTTAATACAATAGAACACTTAGGAACTGGGCTACAGACTGTGGGCTAGAAGTGAACCCAAACAAAACGGAACTGATACTATTTACCACAAAGACCAAGGTAGAGAACTTTATACCTCCTCTTCTTAATAATTATGAATTGACGCTATCGAGCCACACAAAATATCTAAGAGTTATACTGGACCATAAACGTTCATGGAAACTGAATATGCAACACAGGGTTAGAAAGGCAAGGGTAGCAAACTACTCCGGTCGTAGGAGGTTTGGATCTAAATGGGGCCTAAGCCCCAAAATGCTTCGATGGATGTATACAGCAATCGTGCAACCAAAACTTACTAACGGCGCTGTAGTATGGTGCCCCTCCAAGTAAGAAATACGTGGTAGATCTACTTTATAGTGTACAGAGACCCGCTTGCGTAGGAATAAAAGGATGTTTACGTACTAGTCCTTCGGAGGCTCTGAATGAAACCTTCTTTCGATTGACCTTCATATATTGGCGGTATCCTCAAGCAGTGCGGCAAGATTAGCGACATCTGGGTGATGGAGATAAAGATCTTATGGCATTGCCAGAATCCTGGATCAATTACAGCCTTCGCTGAAGAAATCTACTGATTACATGGTGCCTCATCTGGACTTTGACAGGGTGTTTAAAGTTCTGATTCCATCCAGACTGGAGTGGAAGGGATGCACAATGGAGGGGGAATATGACACCAGAATTTACACTGATGGACCAAGAATGGTCTGCGGTGTCGGCTCTTGAGTATTTGCAGATCTTAATATAGAATGCTCCTTACGTCTCCTTAACGAAACCACTGTATTTTAGGCTGAAATTTTGGTGGTAAGGGAAGCGGCTAGAGTGCTGATTGATAGGAAGGCACAAGGAAAAATTGGTATCTTTATCGACAGCCAGGCGGCGCTTTTATCCCTGAGATCATATATCACTTCGTCTATTTTAGTTGGGCAGTGCAAGAGTTTGCTATCTAGACTGGGTGGTCAGGTTGACCTCACCCGAATTTGAGTTCGGCAATTTTTAGGTAATGTACGAGCGGACGAGCTTGCCAGAGCTGGCTCTGCTACGAATGCCTCCAATGCCGAATGGGTAGCCATGCCCTTTGGTGATATTAGAAGTGATATATTCAAGCACTATATCTATAAGGCTGAATGTAGATGGTGCAATATATACTACGTGCAAGGTTGCTAAGAAAATGTGGCCTTGTAACAATGATAGGCGCTCAATACAATTAACAACCAGAAGACGTAGGGACATCTCGACCCTCGTTGCAGTCAGGACGGTGCACATCAAGGCACATTTAATACAGGTACATGCATTAGGCAAAACTTTCTGGCAACTCTGTGCTTCTCACATAGGTTTACATAGTAATTGTCAAAAAATTGTATGCATCAAACAAGGCATAAAAGTATTTGTCAAACGAATTCTTCGTTATAAACTTGTAAACAAAAAATCAGCGGATGAGCAATGTGCCTGATACGTGTACCTGTTTGATATGCCTTGGTGCACATGCTAGTAGAATAGGCCTGACCTGTAATGAATTCTTCCGGAGTTGTCGAGAAGAGACAATATTCCACTTTCTTTGCGAGTGTCCAGCTTTGCATCACTCTGGACAAAAATTCTTAGAAAGTCATGTACTAAACGATCTTTCAGATCTATCTGAGATTGGGTTGAATGACCTTATCAGATATCTCGAGGCGACAGCTTGGATCTAGTAACTATCACCGTATCAGAATACTTAGATAGGTTGACGACGATGAGTGTAGTGATCTCTTCAAAAAGGAATCATCTAGATTCTACTTGAATGCCTGTGTGTAGTAGGCAGCCACGTAAACCAACCAACCAACCATACACGATTAAGATAATTTACAAAACTGAATTTCCGGACTATCGAATTATCGATAAATTTATTTATAAAAGAACGAACTTCACTTCTGGTAATAATGACGAGTCCGAATCATGGAAACTTTTTGTTCCAGAGGAACTTCGCAAAGAAGTTATTTACGCAGCACACGACTTGCCAAATGCTGCTCACGGTGGAATAGCTAAAACAGTTAATCGAATTAAACAATTTTTCTTTTAGCCAGTGCCTATGTTCTGTAAATTTGGTGAGAACTGTTGCAAACGAAAAGTTTGTTGTCATTCTGTGAAACACAGGATGACTAACAAAAAACTTAGTTCCTTGCTCATGTTTCTTGTAAGCTTATTGCAGGTTGCATGTGAATCAGCCTGTGAAAAACAGGACAACCAATATAATTGCTTGATTTTTCTCGACGCGAAAACTTCTCGCAAGTTACAGAACACAGGTACTGGATTAGTTACAGATGTAAAGAATTATGTTAATAGTTGTATTACATGCAAAACATCTAAATGTCCTACTATATCCCTTCAGACACCTATGGGTCAAATGGTTGGAACTGAAAGCCATTTCAGCAATTGTATATAGATCCGATTGGACCTTTTCGACGTACAAAGAATAGAAATATGGGAATATTGATTTTTTTAGATCATTTTACTAAATTTACCTTTTTAAAGCCACTAAGAAAGTTGTTAACAAAACCTATAGTCGATTATTTTAGAAATGAAATTTTTACTTGCTACGGTGTTCCGGAAGTTATAGTCTCGGATAACGGTAGTCAGTTTAAATCAAACGAGTTTAAGAAGTTAATAGACAAGTTTGGAATAACACATGAATTTACAGCTGTGCACAGTCCTCAGTCCAACGCAAGTGAACGAGTAAATGGATCCATGAACGAAGCACTTCGATCATTTATTCGTAATGACCAACGTCAATGGGATGAATACTTGGCAAGTATAAATTGTGCAATTCACAGCAGGACCACGGAATTTTGGCGGAAGCAGACACAGGGATAAGGAGACATGACAATTTTACACTTGTAGGGACACTATTCAAGCAAAGACAAAACAGGAGTAGGATCGGATACTACATCATGGAATTTGAGGACTCGGCAGAATTTAATATTGGTCAACTGGTGATACGCCGCAATTTTGCGTAGAGCTCGTTGGTAAATAATTTCAGGTCAATAACTGATTGCATTATTTCTTTTGTCGCTTGTTTCAGATTAGACTCTGCAACAAGTTTAACTTTAATCTGCTTTGTGATACCGATTATTTTTATTAAAGGCTAATTTTACTCATTTTTTTGTTCAAGAGTAGAGTTTTACTTTCTGAAATTGGAATATGTATGTGTATGTAATATTTAATTTTTTTTACATAGGCATTGCTTTTGTTTTATTACAAATTTCAGACATTTTTTCATTCATAAAAATAATTTTCAATGTGTATTAGTGTCGTTGAGAAATTTAACCATATTTTATTGTTTGGATTGAGAATTTTAAAATCAATTTTTAATTTTTAAAAGCTGTCCAGGATTTGGATTAATTTATTTTAGGAAAGATTGTAGAACTGATAATATTTTAATTATTTTTTTAAAATTTACTTGTTGGTACAGAAAAATTGTGTAAAATTATATTATTTCAATTCCTATAGAGCTTACCTAGAATCCTGCAGCATCTTATGATATTGGGACGATCTTGAATATAGGAACAATTGTTGAGGAAACTTTTTTATTAACGTTTTCTAAAATCTGGTTGGTTTCTTTTTTGGTCATTGAGACCGCAGAATATAACATTAAGCCCAATCTTAACAAAATACATACATACATGTATCGGATGGGTTCGCAATTAAAATAAGAATAGATTCACAGTGAAGTAAGTAAAGTGCTAAATTACTAAGGGCGATAAAGAAGAAAGGGATAATTGCAATATATACATACATTTCTTTACTTATAACTCTAAGAGTTAACGGGCATTTTAAAATTTTTAATTTTTTTAATTTCCAGTCAGCTTTCAACGACTTTTTCAGGAAAGTAAATTTTCGATGTTTTCAGAAAGTAAAATGCAAAAAGGTTAACAGTGTTACCCCGTTTAAAGATCTTTTTCAAATATACGGGATTGTGGGAAATAGTTATTATAAATTCTGCTTATTTTGTATAAATATTTAAAGAATTATAATATGGTATTTTCAAATATACATGAAGAACACAATTCACGCTTTTTTAAAACAATAGTATTATTAAAATATTAACAATAATACTTGTTCCAAACTTATTGCCCTATAATTTTGTGTATGTGAATATTCTTGGTAACTCTAATTAAGTAGCAAACAAAACAAATTTTTCCAACATTACTTTTCGACGTCATTTTTAAAATGAACTTTCACTTTCCTGTGAAAACGAACAAGAAATTTTCATGAAATTCATTTATTTCATTAAAATTTTTATTCATAATACGTATACAGAAATTTCAAGAAAGTACTTTCATGTGTAAATATAGAGTAAGACAAACTTTTTTGGTTTGTTACTATTAAGCATATTTATTATATTTTTGCCACAGGCCCCTGGCTATTAATTTAAGTTAATCTTTAATTATTATTTTTCTACATCAACTGACACCACACATAGTGGACCAACACAGAAGAGCGCTGATGATGAAGGTTTAGTGGCCTTCGAAAACGGCTGGCTTTTCCGTTCAACTATGTGTTGTTAGAATATTTACAATTAACTTTGATGTTATTTGTTCATTAATAATTATCACTTGTAATTTGGCTTAAAAAAGCGATACGAACATTAGCCCGTTCAAAAAGGATCATAAATATAGAAACAAATGAAGTTCGAAAAATAAAAATTAAAAATTAACTTTAATATTTATTCAGTTTTATAACGAAAATAAAAAAATAATATTAATTTAAATAAATGTTAGTTTCCATATTATTCATGTTTCATATATACAAGTACGTAGATACTCTACAATTTTAATATTAACTATAAATTTCGACTTCACTTTCTTTTTCTTTTTGAGAAATTTCAATTATTTTGAAAAATTTAAATAATTAAGGTGTAATCTTATAAGTTAATTTTTTTATTTTATTAACCAGTTATAATTTAACAAATTTATTAATGTTTGTAACGATTTGGTAAATATGAGAGTCTAATCTATTATTTATTGTTACGAAAGGTGAAGTTAGGTATCGGTTAGACATGTTTAAATTTAAATTTTTTTCAATATATTTTTTTATTCCTGTATCGGGCTGGTTAATGACTTCCTTTTATCAGCATTGAGGGTGGGCTTAGAATCAACGTCGTGAATTACATCTTAGACCATGTTTCGGCCATAAATAAATTTTTTTCTATTTTTTTTATATGGATCATCATATTTAATTTCGTTACACTACATAAAATTTTAAGTCTTTTGTGACGACTAATTTATAAAAACTTGGAAACGCTTGTAATGTTTAATGTTTTCCAAATATTTCATTTCAATATAAAGAATCGTTACAGGTAGTGTTAACGAATGACTAGTTGCAAAGTTGATCGCTAACGAAAAAGTGACTTTGCCGTTAGAAAAAGACTATCATTAGACTTTTTATTTTTGTTGCTTGCATTGAGAGCCTCAGAACTCACAATAAAATATGCATTCCGCCGTTAGAACTCACTTCAAATTTTTGTTTTTGAGGTACTCATATAGAGTATTCCTAACCTGACCAGAAGTCAGGTTAGAAGTCGCAGTGATCCCGCCTGGAAGTTCTATCCCGCTTTCTAGTTTTGAAATTTCCAATCTATTATGCGATTTTTATTAAAATGTGACTGATAAAAGTTCATTCCAAATGTTTTTTAAGTGTATTTACAAATTTATTTATAATTATTTACAAATGTTTTTTAAGTGTATTTAACTAGCCAAAAGTCTGTGAAGCCCAGATGCGTTATGAGATGAAAAGAAAATTTTTCATTCTTTAAAAAATAGTCATAACTGGTTTAAAATTCTCCACTACATTACATACACTCAGGGAAAAGCTGCAACTTAAATATTAGAACGCATCACAATAATTCAATAATTTTTAATACAATAGAACACTTAGGAACTGGGCTACAGACTGTGGTCTAGGAGTGAACCCAAACAAAACGGAACTGATACTATTTACCACAAAGACCAAGGTAGAGAACTTTATACCTCCTCTTCTTAATAATTATGAATTGACGCTATCGAGCCACACAAAATATCTAAGAGTTATACTGGACCATAAACGTTCATGGAAACTGAATATGCAACACAGGGTTAGAAAGGCAACGGTAGCAAACTACTCCGGTCGTAGGAGGTTTGGATCTAAATGGGGCCTAAGCCCCAAAATGCTTCGATGGATGTATACAGCAATCGCGCAACCAAAACTTACTAACGGCGCAGTAGTATGGTGCCCTCCCACAAGTAAGAAATTCGTGGTAGATCTACTTTATAGTGTACAGAGACCCGCTTGCGTAGGAATAAAAGGATATTTACGTACTAGTCCTTCGGAGGCTCTGAATGAAACCTTCTTTCGATCGACCTTCATATATTGGCGGTATCCTCAAGCAGTGCGGCAAGATTAGCGACATCTGGGTGATGGAGATAAAGATCTTATGGCATTGCCAGAATCCTGGATCAATTACACCCTTCGCTGAAGAAATCTACTGATTACATGGTGCCTCATCTGGACTTTGACAGGGTGTTTAAAGTTCTGATTCCATCCAGACTGGAGTGGAAGGGATGCACAATGGGAGGGGGGGATATGACACCAGAATTTACACTGATGGACCAAGAATGGTCTGCGGTGTCGGCTCTTGAGTATTTGCAGATCTTAATATAGAATGCTCCTTTCGTCTCCTTAACGAAACCACTGTATTTTAGGCTGAAATTTTGGCGGTAAGGGAAGCGGCTAGAGTGCTGATTGATAGGAAGGCACAAGGAAAAATTGGTATCTTTATCGACAGCCAGGCGGCGCTTTTATCCCTGAGATCATATATCACTTCGTCCATTTTAGTTGGGCAGTCCAAGAGTTTGCTATCTAGACTGGGTGGTCAGTTTGACCTCACCCGAATTTGAGTTCGGCAATTTTTTAGGTAATGTACGAGCGGACGAGCTTGCCAGAGCTGGCTCTGCTACGAATGCCTCCAATGCCGAATGGGTAGCCATGCCCTTTGGTGCTATTACAAGTGATATATTCAAGCACTATATCTATAAGGCTGAATGTAGATGGTGCAATATATACTACGTGCAAGGTTGCTAAGAAAATGTGGCCTTGTAACAATTGTTAATACCAGACTCGTTTGCCTGGCTTAACTGAGATGTAAGTGGTGGGGCTTATCCAAGTGGTACACAAGGATAAGCAAGTTAAAAATTTTGATGTTTTTTACCCAAGTGATACACAAGGATAATTCAAGTTGTGGAGGAATCAATTATTTATTCAGGTAGTACACCAGGATAATCTAATTGACTCAAAGAAGTGAAGTGTATGACGATTTAAGTAGCAATCATAAACTTTATTCAATAATTTTAATATTTATACAAAATGTAAAAAATAACTTAAAACTAATACAATAACAAAAAGTAGAATAAAAAAATAAGAATACAAACATCATTTAAAACGGCCAGAAACTGTTCATTATTATCTTGTCAAATTCATTCACATCGTAAGCTAAGCAAAACAGATATTCAATTTCACTACTGTCTGGCTGGTAATTTGGAACACACGTGGAAAATAAAATGTTTTATTTATTTCGTCAATTATGCTGACATGATGGTTCTCATACCTGGCTTGACAAATGTGTGAGAAATAAATTAATTTTATTTTAATTAAATTGTGGGAAAGAATTTAAGTGTACTTGAGACTTGGCAAAAATATGAACAAACAAAAAACAAAAAAATGTCAAACAAAAACGAAGTAAGCGTTTTGCTTAAAGTTTAATTCAACTAGAGATTCTTTTTATTTTGATACCAAATAAAAAGAATCAAAAGAATTAACATATTGCGCCCCCAGGGGGATTGTTAATATCAATAGGCAATTTAACTGAACAATTTCCGGCAATTTATGCTGAAGTAAATTAAGCGCCAGGGTCCAACGAAATGTTCCAGTTTGACCTGGGTGATGGCTGTGGTGCGATTGGATGCGTATTGAGTCTTCTTTTTAATAATATTTTGATTAACAGGATGGTTAGCAATGTTAAAATCAGAGCCAGTCCCACATAGCTGACTGCCAAGCTATGCACGCCATGATTCATGGTTGGGGTGGGTATATTCCGCATCTATTCTCTTACCTCCTCTTGCAGTCGGGTTAAGTTTCCCATGATTCTTAGGTCTTGGAAAGTTTCGGTTATATTGAAGACCTTTTGTTGTAAATGGGGCAATGAAACTCCAGAGCTTGTATAGGATGGATACAAAGTCGAGGTAATTGTTTGGTGCCCATATACGGTAATCTACTCATTTTTCATTGAACATCCTGCTGGTAAGGTAAGCAATCCAGTTCCTTGTAAGACCTGAGAACCACTGATGCCGTTGCATACCATACTTAATTTGAGTGGATGTTGTGTTGCGACTAGCCATTGATTTTTTTTATGAAGTTGGTACCACACATTACTATGGGCTAGTACGTCGGTATTGCAACTTAGGTCTGACTCGTTGTTAAATAAATGTATCTCACAACGACACATTGGTGAATTTTTAAAATACGTAGCTTGGATATTTGGGCATAAAAAAGTATCGTGTTCAAGGATGTGGCAATCACGGAGTTTAGTATAATCAACCGGAAAATATTCGTCTCGGTGGCCGTTGAGAGCCATCATTTTGGTTGTTGGAATGATCGCAACCAACGAGTCATTTACTAGTTGTGGAACTGGTGTAAGATAAAAGAGGTCGAAATCGTCTTTATGGGCTAGTGGAATTTCCAATGTGCAAATGATGTGTTGGTTTGAAATGGCTGTATTAGCTGTCACTAAACCATACAGATGAATGATATCCGTGACTGGTAGTATTAAATCCGATGGCAGATTTGCCTTTATATTGTCCACTTCCAAAGAAAATTGTTGTGGTGTTAGTAGAGAGGGACTTATTCAGCCATGATATGTATC
This sequence comes from Tachina fera, assembly GCA_905220375.1. NCBI lineage: Eukaryota > Metazoa > Arthropoda > Insecta > Diptera > Tachinidae > Tachina > Tachina fera. Next base: position 113,639,179 of record LR999963.1, read on the forward strand.
GGTTAGCAGATCCATTATGGCCTTTAACATTGTTTGCACATTGTCTGAGATGATGATCAACTGAATGCTAAGCGAGAAAATAAGTTGAGACTGCTGGGTTTCATTGACAGTAAAGTTCTCGAGTCTTTTTAGCCTAAAGTTTAATTTATGGAGGCTATTCTGAGCCTCCGTTTGTTTCATAATATTAAGGGTGGAGTCGAGGAATGATGTTTGATTCCGTAGAAGGTGTGCCAAGTGATCCTCGTTATTCTTTATGCTGTTGATGGTGTCTGTCATTTTTTCGGCATACTCTGAATCCAGAACTCCAAATAATGAATTTGCTACATTTCCAACGAAATCAATTGCCCCTCGTTTCTGTCTTCTTAAGAGACTTTCGAGACTGGTAGCCACTTTAAGTTTAACGTTGTTAAAATGCGCAACGAGCGCGATACATTGATGATTGAGATCAGAACTGTTGCAACATTTCATCAACGTATTAGTTCCGTTTGCTAGAAGTTGTACTTCATTGAGAAATGGTGATAGTTCAAAAAAGATAAAAAGCTTCGATTCTGAGATAATTGGTTTAACTTGACCAATCTGTTCAAAGTGTAACCCAGGAGAGCTAGTGATCTTTATGTAGGTACCTAGCTGGCATACCACTAACGGAAAGAATAAGGCAAGAAGCATTATTAGGCTGGTTGGAGATAATGTGCAACGTTTTGGGGGTGGTGAGGCTTTGTATTTGACAGTAGGTGGTTCGTTTCTCTTGAGTTCCGAGCTATTTCCTTTAGTTTTGTCTGGATATTTGTAGTTTTCCTTGGGAAGGGAACTGCTTTTTACATCTTCACTGCCCAAAGACGTTGAGGGTGTGTTCTGAAGATCAGGTATACTTTCATTGCCAGTAGTGGCGTAGGATGTATCGAGAGGAAGCGGAGCAAGTAAGTGAATTGCCCGTTTAATAATACCTGTAGATGTTTTTACTGTTGCTGTCCTCACGATACCGTCAGGCCCGGGGAATGTTTCGATCACCTTTCCGATTCGCCACGTCATGACAGGAGTGTTGTCTATCACTATAACTATAGTACCCACTGGCAGATTTTGAGACTTTGATTGCCATTTGTTACGCTGCTGGAGTTCAGTGAGGTACTCATGGGACCATCGTTGCCAGAAATGATGTTTTATTTTTGATACTAATTCCCATCGTTTAACGAGTGATGGCGACATCGACTGAGCAGTTGCATCGACTTGTGCCGTGAGAGGTTCCCCAATCAGGAAATGGCCAGGAGTCAAGGCAGCTGCATCATTAGGATCATTTGATAATGCTGTTATAGGTCTGGAATTCAGTATTGCCTCTACCTCTATGACTACAGTTTCCATTTCTTCATAAGTTAGGGATGCGTTTGTCATTTCTTTGAGTAATAACTTTTTGGCTGACTTGACTGCGGCCTCCCACAAGCCCCCAAAATGAGGTGCTCGAGGAGGAATGAAATGAAAAGAAATATTTTTATTTGCACATTCTCGCTGAATGGCTTATTGAGCTGTGGGGGTAAAAAGGGCTGATGATAATTCCGCTAGTTGATTTCGTGCTCCGACAAAGTTTGTTGCATTGTCGCAGTAAAGTTGTTGGCAGTGACCTCTGCGACTGGTAAATCGTTTTAGAGCTCCCAGGAACGCTTCTGTCGTTAGGCTTGTGACTAATTCGAGATGCACTGCTTTTGTGGCGAGGCAACAGAATACTGCAATGTATGCCTTTTGAGGTCGTTTTCCTCGAGTTTTAAAGTGAACCCAAATTGGACCACAATAGTAAACCCCGGTATTTATAAATGGTCTTGCTGGTGTAACCCTCGTTGCAGGCAAATTTCCCATGATCTGCTGGAGAAGTTTTGGTTTTGATTTTGCGCAACTTGCACACTTATTGATGGTTTCTCGTGCTAAGTATTTTCCGTTGATGGGCCAAAATCGTTGTCGGACATTTGCAAGGAGAGCCTGAGCTCCACAATGCTTATTTTCTTTGTGTATTGACTCAAATATTAGTTTGCTGATTATCTCGTTATAAGGGAGGAGCATTGGATGTCTTGTATCGAATGGCAAAGTAGACTCTTCTAGTCTGCCTCCGACTCTTAAAATGCAATTTTCATCTAAAAATGGTGATAAACTTTTGATCGGACTTGACACCCTTAGTTCTTTGCGTTTTTACAACTGCTTGATGTCTTCTGAGAATGCAAATTTTTGAGTTTCTCTAATAATTATAAGTGAATCGTGGAGCTCGAAAGGTGTCAGAGCTCTTTGAGTTTGTCGATCTGCCTTGGGAATTCTAGAATTTTTTATGAATCTGAAGATGTATCCTATAATACGTTGCAGGGTTTTAAAAAAATTTCTATGGTTTATAGAATGCAAAAAATTTTCAGTCGTTACCGAAACCAGCATGTTATAGGAAATTTTCTTCTGTTCAGGTAAAGGCGTGTCAGGAGTTGGAGAGAACATCGGAGGCCAATGTTTCTCATCACCATGAAGAAAGAATGGCCCATACATCCACTGGGGTGTATGCTGCAACTGCTGTGGATCCAATCCTCTAGATATTATGTCTGCTGGGTTGTCCTGGGAACTCACATGACGCCATTGATCAGGTGTCGAGCTTTCTTGAATTGAAGCTATTCGATTTGCTACGAATGTATGCAACGAAGATGATCGTGAATTTATCCATGCTAATACTATTTTTGAATCAGACCAGTAGAATGTTGGCGTTGTATTCATATCCAGATCGTGCTTAACTTTTGCAGCCAAGTTGGCACCCAACTGGGCAGCACATAATTCCAGCCTAGGCAGCGTTTGTTGCTTGAGAGGGGCTATACAGGACTTCGCACAAAGCAAGTATACAATAACTGTTTTATTTGGCAAGAATGTCCTGATATATACTGCGGCACCATACGCCTTTTCTGAGGCATCTGTAGAAACGGAGTTGCGTATTGCCTGGAATCGATCCTTTATATATATGCCGATGAGCTTGAAAGGTTTTGAGTTCATTCAGATTACTTCTAAAGCTTCGCCAGCGTGATTCAAATTCTAAAGGCACTGCCTCATCCCTTGAAAGATTCAAATTCCATAATTCCTGGATGAATATTTTTGCTTTGACAACTACTGGAGACAGTAGTCCGAGTGGGTCAAATATACGCGCTAAATCTGAGGTGACTGTCCTTTTCGTCACAGCCTTGATTGGTTGTATGTTGACCTTAATTTTCAGTAGATCATCCTTGGGTAGCCATACTAATCCCAACGTTTTTATATAGTCGGTTTCGTCTGTAGAAAAATCAAGACTAACTTCTTGATCATCATTGGGGATATTGCGTAGCAATTGGGTATGATTTGCACAACATTTTTTTAAATGAAATCCGTACTTTGACATGACGTGTTGTAGTTGACGCTGAGTTTCTAGTGCTATGTTCAAGCTATCGGCTCCCCCCAAACCATCGTCCACATAAAAGTTCTTTTCCAAGAAATTGGCTGCTAACGGAAACTGCATGTTGTTATCATGGCTTATTTCCTTTAGACATTTGATTGCCAAGTATGGTGCAGGTCTGGTTCCATATGTCACTGTATTCAACTTGAAGTAACTGATGGGTTCAGAAACATTACTTCTCCATAGAATTATCTGGTACTGTTGATCTTTTGGATGGACCAATATTTGTCGGTATATTTTTTCTATGTCTGTTGTGAACACGAAACGTGGAATCTGAAATCGCAGAAGCACCGTAAACAGCTCATTTTGTAGTGGTGGCCCGATGTGCAAAATGTCATTCAAAGATTTTCCTGACGTTTTTTTTGCTGAAGCATCAAATACCACCCGAAGTTTAGTGGTGCTACTATCAGGTCGTAAAATGCAGTGGTGAGGAATAAAGTATTTAGACCCTTCCACTTCATCTATGTTGATTTTCGACATATGTCCCATTGTTTCATAATCCTTCATGAACTGCATATATTGAGTTTTTAGGGAAGCATCTTTTGATAATCGACGTTCCAAGCTGAGGAAGCGGTTAAAGGTAATATTATGTGAGGCGCCTAAAGAAGATGTTTCACTACAGAATGGAAGTCGTACTACGAACCGTCCTTCTTTGTTACGAATAGTGTTTTGATTGAAATGTGCCTCACATTGGGCGTCATAGAGAGATAATTGATGCCCAGTGCTCTCGATCTCTTCCAGTTTCCAAAATCGTTCAATAGCCGTATTAATTTTATCCTCCTCAGTTAAAATACCACATATTGCTGATGAGAGTTGTTCTCCAGATACCTCTCCAGATACTATCCAGCCAAAGGTGGTATTTTGTAATATTGGGAGGTCATCACCGAGTTTAATTTGTCCTATAGCAAGGATTTGATGGTAATATTCTGCGCCTAACAAAATGTCCATTTTTTCTGGTCGGTTAAAAGTTGGGTCCGCCAGTGTGACATTTTTGGGAATCGCCCACTTATCGATGGTAAGTTGTTGAGCAGATTGAGGAGAAATGATTTGTGGCAACACAAATGCCTCAAGACGTGTTGAAAAGTTTGGTGCGGTTTTTTCCAATTCCATTGATTGAAATCGAGGTGGTTCTTGCTGGGAGCCCTAGAGTTGTGACTAATCTCTCTGTAATGAGGTTGACTTGTGAGCCCGAGTCGAGAATTGCCTTACATTCAGTTTCTAGTCCATTTGCCTTGACCTTTACCAACGCTGTTCCTAGTAGGACATATGGTCTTCTGCCGACGGAACTTGCCGTCATGCTTTCAGCTTCGTCCTGTGGTGTGCTAACGAGAGATGTCACGTTTGTAGTGGAGGGGTTGTTAAGTGTAGCTGCCTCTCTGACTGAATCAATTTCTTTTTTAAGAGGAGTAACTTTTCTTGATGACGAATTACCTTGTGGGGTTGGTTCCAGATGTACCAAGGTATGGTGCTTTTTTCCACATTTCTGGCAGCGGCCTGAAATGGTACATTGTTTGGTACTATGAGTACTACTAAAGCAATTGACACATAATTTATGTTTCTGTATCATGTTTAGTCTGTTTGTTGAGTTTACATCGATGAATTTCTTGCATCGATACAATGGGTGAGAATCTCGCTTGCAAACTATGCACAACCGGTTTTCGTGTCGAGGTTGTGCTGTAAGCGCGCATATTTTACTAGTGGAAAACGAAGGTTTTTCCTTGTGTCCCATTGCTTCCAGGGTGTGAAAATAGTTCTCAAGGAATGTCAGAAATTGGTTGATTGTTTGTAGTTCCCTTGGGTGAGAAATTGATTACTCATATTGAGCATGCACTGTTTTATCTAACTTTTTGACCAGGATGTGGATAAGGATTGGATCCCACGATAATATTTGAAGCTCCATGTTGAAGAGAGCTGCCAAACATTCCTTTGTTGTATCGTGCAATCGCTTAATAGCACCTAATGTGGATGCCCCAGATGGCTGGTCAAGTAGTATCTGAACTGCTGTTGCTACCATTACCCTTTTATTGTTGTATCGATCTTGCAGCAATTGCCACGCCACCTGATAATTGTCTGTAGTAACCGCAAGATGATTAATGAGGTTCGCTGCTTCACCAATGACGTTGGTTTTTAAATACCACATTTTATGCGCGTCAGACATCTGTTGCTCATGTACGATTCTTGTAAATAAATCAGAGAACGATGTCCATTTCATGTAGTCACCTTCAAATTTTGTAATGGTGATCGTAGGCAAAGGTAAGGTTGATGGTCTGGCCGTAGTTTCTGTGGTTGAATGGTGGAGGCTTCTATTGGCCGTGGTGAGCTGTATGATTGCTCACTGTGCAGCTTGTTCGAGGTGAACATATCTGCTTGTATCATAACCAGCAATGTCTGGGTCGGGATATTTGTCCAGTAATTCATCATTAAGCCTTTCTAATTGAAGCCACAGCTCAGATAGTGGCCTTTTTTACATCGTAGTAAGATTGATCTTGACCTGGTTGCAACTGAAGGCCTTCTAGCTGTCGAGTAAGCGCCGCCATTTTTCCAAGTGACCGGCTGATTAATCCATCGTGTCCCCCAGTTGCTCCGGCTTGCGATTGACCTGTGTTTGCCGATTTGGGATTGGGATCATGTCCCCCAATTGCTCCGGCTTGCTCACTTGCGGTTTGGTTATTGAACAGTACGGTTGTGTTTTTTAATACGCGGAAATTTAATAAAGTAAATTGTGTTTTTCGAAGAGTAATTTTTGTGCGATATTCAAGATTTTTAGCTTGTGGTGTTGTGCGGAAAGCAAATATTTCGGTTGTGAAAAAACTTTTGTAAATTGTTCACGGAGACCGGATATATAGTGCTATATATATCTTGGTTTTTTTGTATGGGCATTTGGTGTGTTGTACATACATACAGACATTTTTTGCTGAGTCATTGCAAAAACTCGGTTTGTGTTACAGACAGTTGCGGTTGTGTGTGCATTGTTATAAACAAAGGCGGTCTTGTCTGGTTTTGCATTGAAGGTGAGTTGTAGGATAATTTTTTTAGTAAATTTGAACAAGTTTCGGCGTTACCGTGGTGCATTCTTCGACATTTGGAGTTGCCGTGTTGCTGACTTCCCGGTTTTTTGGGATTTTGGCGACTATTAGGGTACTTTTTCGGGATACTGAGCAAACCCGGGTTTGCAAAAAACCGGTTTTTTGAAAACCGATTTTTATCCGGTTTTTTCGGTTTTCTGGTTGAAGTGCCTTGGAAGTGCGTTCGGTTGGCGTTTTGGACGGTTTTTGGAGCAGTTTTGTGGCGGTTATTGCCGGTTTTTGCCGATTTGTATCGGGTTTTTCCGGATTTTCGGCGGTTTTCGGCGGTTTTTTACCGGTTTTCGGCGGCTTTTACTAGCCTTTGAAGCGGGACTGCTGAGTACCTTTTGCCATGGTACCTGGCAAAAGGAAGGGCGGTGAGGGGGATGCCTCCGATGTTGCGTCGGATGACCATCCCTTTCCCTTGCCGCTCACTATGTCGAATGCGCGAGTTCAGGTGGGGGACACCAGTGCTGAGGAGGGGGCTAAGGCTAAGTCCAAGAGGCAGAAGACGGGTTCACCGAAGACCCACAGGAAGGTGCGTGCTGAGGCGACGGCATCTGCTAAAGTGACTGGCGACTCGGTTGCGGATGACGAGATGTTGCTGAGTGCGGTGTCTGATATGGAGGCGGCACCTCGTAGTAGGAAGGCGAGCCGCCAGAAGAAAAATGCGACTTCTGTTGTGTCGCAAGAGTCGCAGGGCGATCGTATTGCTGAGATGAAAGCAATAACTGGCGAGCTGACTGACATGCTACTGGTTGATACGGTTGACAGGGGCATTGCTCGTGCAGTAATGACGTGTGCGGCGCAGTACGAGGCACTTATGATGCGGCTGGTTGCCGAGAATGAGCGGTTGCGGGGGCGTATTGATGTACTGGACGTTGGTACATCTGCCATGGCGCGTGGTGTTGCAGCGCGGGTGCCCACCAATGTGGTGCCTGTTGTTGCTCGTGGTGCTGCTGCTGTTGGTGCTACTGCTGCTGCTCCTGCGGTGAAGCCAGTGGAGACCTGGTCTGTTGTGGTGCGTGGAAAGGGTGTGTCGTCTGACGACGTCGTCAAAAAGGTAGTAGGGGAGGTTGGGCCTACGCTTGGCGTGCGCGTGCATGGTGTCCGGCCGATTAAGAGTGGAGGTGTGGTTATCCGAACCCCCTCTGTCGCAGAAAGGGAGAAGATTGCCGCTAATGCGAAATTTGCTGAGGTTGGCTTGGAAGTGTCGGTAAACGATAAGTTGGGGCCAAGGGTCGTCGTACAACGCGTCCACATGGAGATTACGACGGACGATTTCATGTCGCAGTTGTACGAGATGAACCTTAAGGAGGCATTGACCCCTGATGAGTACAAGAAGTCAGTGCGTTTGGTTTCCAGTCCATGGAAGCCAACTGTGGGAGGCCATACGAATGTTGTTTTAGAGTTAACAACACTGTTTTGGATATACTGACTTCCGCTGGAGTGTACATTAAGTGGTTCAGATTCGTTGTTGTGCCCCAGGATCCGGTTCAGGCCTGTTTTAGGTGCCTAGGATTCGACCATCGTGTCCGCGATTGTAGGATGAGGGATGGAGTTTGTCGCCGATGCGGTATGACAGGACATTTAGCTTCCCGCTGCACGAACGAGTTGAGTTGCAGAAATTGTGCGCTTAAAGGTTGGCCATCGGATCACATGATGATGTCCAACACATGCCCTATAATCGCGGCGAAGATTGCAGCTGTGAACGCGAGACACTAAGCCATCATGGATTCGTTGCGCATAATACAACTCAATTGCCAGCGGTCGTACGCGGTGATCTGTGAGCTGGGGCAGGCATTGTGCACTTTGGACGTGGCTTTTGCACTTGTGCAGGAGCCTTACGTTACGGATGGCTGCATTAGGGGTTTACCGGGGGGACGCGAGTTTTTACGGACGGGGGATGCAACTCTGCGGTTATTGTTTGTGACAGGGACGTGGACTGTACAGTGGTTAGTCGGAGCCAGTGGGGGGTTTGCGTGTCGGTTGAAGGGGCGTTTGGGCGGATGTTTCTGGCTAGCATCTACTGTAGGCCTAGCGTGCCGTTGTTGCCGTATTTGAGGTATATGGATTCGGTGCTACTCCTAGCGGGTAGTATTCCGCTCATCCTGGGCATGGACGCTAACGCGTCGTCTCCCATGTGGTTTTCTAAGGCGGTGGGGCATTCGTCACGTCGTCCAAGCCATGTGAGAGGTGAGGCGCTAAGCGAATGGATGGTCACTATGAGCGTCGATGTTCTTAACGAGCCGAGTGATCTGTATACCTTTGCTGGGCCTGCGGGCGTTAGAGACATTGACGTGACAGCTGCAAACGGGGCGGCGATGACTACTTTTGACACTAGGTAGAGGGTGTGTGACAGGTGGGGCGTTAGTGATCATAATCTCCTTGAGATTATGATTACTTATCGGGGACGGACTGAACAGACTACGTTGCCACGTGGGTGGCGTCTTCACGGGGTGGACTGGGACGGGTACGTTGACAGTTTTAGGGCGGTTGCGCAATCGCAGCCATTAACGGACTTTAGGGCACTGACAATAGATGACCAGGTTAGACAGATGGACAGCTGGATGGTTACCGTGAATGATACCGTGCTTGGTCGACGTCGAAAGACTAAACTAAGTTCTGTAAAATGGTAGACACGGGAGTTAGATGTGATGCGGAGGAATGTTCGGCGCCTCAGGAAGGGTTTTCAGAGAGCCAGGCGTACCAATGCTGATGATCTTACTCAACGTAAGGCTGACTATCTGTCTGCCCTCAGGACGTACAAGGACGAAATTGTTAGGGTAAAGGAGGACCAGTGGAGGAGTTTTGTGCGTGATGGTAGGGATGACCCCTGGGGTAGAGTTTACCGCATTATTAGGGGTAAGGAAAGGCATGTTGACATGACAGGTCTCGAAGTGGGTGGTGTTGCGCTTACTTCGTGGCGGGAGTGTGTTGATGTGCTTTTAGGGGTGTTCTTTCCAGACGTGGAACATGGTGAGTCCTCTCCTCTCATTAGGGAGGGGGTCTTGTGTCCAGACTTGGTGAGTTCAGAGGTGGAGGAGAGCATTGGCCGTGTCAGAAGCAGGAAGTCTCCAGGTATGGATGGTATGACTGGAGAAATGTGTAAGAGCATTTGGAAGGCCATACCTGAGTATTTGGAATCAATCTTTGCGAAGTGTCTGAGTGAGGGCTATTTCCCTAGGGCTTGGAAGAAAGCTCGTGTCGTTGTGCTCCTAAAATCTCCTGATAAAGTGAGGAGTAATCCTCGTTCTTATCGGGGTATCAGTCTTCTCCCAGTACTTGGAAAAGTACTTGAGAGAATAATGGTGACACAATTGAAGGAGTGCGATGGCGTGAGTTCTTCTCAGTACCAATTTGGTTTCAGGGAGGGGAGGTCAGTTGAAGATGCGTGGCATCACGTTATGCGATGTGTGAAGGAATCGTCTGACAACTATGTGCTGGGCATATTTGTCGATTTTAAGGGTGCGTTTGATCACCTCCTGTGGAGTAAGGTTCTGGACAGGCTACGTTCTGTAGGTTGTCAGGAGCTTGCTCTTTGGAGTAGTTACTTTTGTGACAGAAAAGCTTGTGTGGATGGTGCCAATGAAACGGTTTGGAAGAATGTTGTTCGTGGTTGTCCTCAGGGTTCTATTTGTGGTCCATTTATATGGAACTTAATGATGGATACACTGTTGACACGCCTAGAAGATTCTTTTAAGCTGTGTGCGTATGCGGATGACCTACTCATTCTTATCGAAGGACAATCTCGTATTGAGCTGGAGAGAAAGGGTGTGGAGGCCATGCGCATCGTATGTGAGTGGGGTAATAGTGTGGGGGTTGATGTTGCTATGGACAAGTCTGTGATGATGTTGCTCAAGGGCAGATTATCACCGAGTCGTCATCCGCTCATTAGAACTGGTATTGGTAGCCTTAGATATGTGACTCAGGTCAGATATCTTGGGATAACAATGAGTGAAAGGATGAATTTTTTGATTCATCTTACTCACGTTCGCCAAAAGCTGACTGCCATAGTAGGTAAAGTTAAACGCATTCTTAGAAGTGACTGGGGCCTCAGTAGACGTGCTGTTCGTACCATTTATGGTGGGCTGTTTGTTGCTTGTGCAACATATGGTGCACTTGTGTGGTACGAAAGAGTTATGTCTGATGCATACAAGGTTTTGGCTTGTCAGAGGATTGCTTTACTCGGGTGTATGCCGCTTTGTCGTACCGTGTCAACTGATACTCTTCAGGTCTTGCTGGGTGCGGCTCCTCTTGACTTGGAGGTAATACGTCGTGCTATTGCCTTTAAGGTAAAGAGGGGTTTGCCGCTTCTTGCATGTGATTGGCTTACTGCTGCTGATGTGGTGGATAGGGATATTAGGGACGTCAGGGAGCTCTTGGACGGACATCTTGTTTCTCGTTGGAGGACACGATGGACGGAGAGTGACAAAGGGAGGGTCACGTATGAGTTTATACGTGACGTTAACTTTGTTCGTGAACACCCGGACTTTGACTTCGGTCTTAGCCTTGGTTTCATGCTGACGGGGCATGGGTCCTTTAATGAATTTTTGTTTAGGAGGGGTCTTTCCGTGACATCGGACTGTGGGTGTGGGATGGGACTTGAGGACTGGAGGCACGTACTGACAGCGTGTCCTTACTATGATGGCATTAGGGATTTGGATAGTATGGGTGTGGGTTGGGATGGCGCGCGTTTGGATGTGAGTAGGGTTTTGTTGGACGATCGGACGTTTCGGAGGTTGGGCGAATTTGCGCGAGGCGTTTTTGGTAGGAGAAGGACAAGACTTAGTGGAGGTGGCCCAAGCAGGCATCCGTAATAACGGGTTCCTGCCGCCGCACGCCTTTCCTACCGCCGTGACTGTTTTTCAGCTTCCAGTTACTACCGTTTAGTCTTTGTATTGCCGCTGGTGGTTTGTTGACCATCTTCTCCTCGCTGTATTCTACCGATGCTGTTACTTCTTTCTGCTGGACTGTTTCTGTTTGCATGTGCTGTTATTGCTGTTATTGCTGCTACTGCTGTTATTGCTGTTCTCCCCTGCTGCCTTATTTTTGTTTTGTTTGATTGTTATTTTTGTTTGGTTGGGTCATCACCCTGCCCATTGTGTCGCTCGTGAGGGCGGCATTGTCATTGTTTTGTTCGTGTTGTCCTTTGCTGGTGCCATATACGGCCTACGCTCACCCGTGAGGGTGATTGTTAATTGTTTGTTTGTTGTGTGTTTTTGTGCCATCATTGATGGCGTTATTTTCATTTTTATTTTTTCTTTTTCCTTTTAATTTTTTGTTTCTTTCATTATTTTTATTTTTTATTTTATTTTATGAATTTTTATTTTATTTTTATTTCGCTTTTACGGGTCACCAGTTCCCGGAACCGTTTGGGGTTTGCAACTGGTAGTAGTTTCGGCTACGAAGTCTGACCAGAGCCTATAATCTGGTACCACGGGGTCAGGAGCCCCAGAAACTTCGGTTTCTGCCTGACTTGGGTCGGCCCTTCAGGGAGATTCGTGGTGGCTGTGGTTTGTACCCAAATATACGCGGGTAGAGCGGTTCGCTCGGTGTGGAGTTGCATTGCGACCGGGTGCCTAGACCCATATCTAGGAAGGAGTTTTAGATGGGCTCCGCCCATACCCTGGGGCGAGATCATGTCCAAATGCATGTTCTCGGACGGTACTCATGCATAGCTTGTCACACAATTTGTCTTCGGACTTGTTGGGTGACTTGCTATGCATGGGGCGCTGGTTGGCGCAGGACAGCAACCCGGTGTTGAGACCACTGTGGGATTAGGCCGTAAAGGCAGGTACCCACATTAATCTGCAGCACATCTGCTCCGGCTTGCGTTTGACCTGTAGGTGCAGGTTTGGGATTAGGAAGTTCCTTTTCCCCGGACTCTTTACCTTGATTATCGAGTTCACGTTCCATTATCGCTATGTATTTCGTCGCCATGGCCTCAATTCGAGTATATTAGTCGGATGTGAAGTATTCATCAGATGTGTCTACGTCCTTCAACTCCCGTAATCCATTATGAGCTGTGTCGAACTCTGTCCAAGCTCTCCTTAGCCGAGATAGTCGTTCCTGGTAATAGGTTGCAGTTTTCCGGCTGGCTGAATCCTTGGTGAAATTTCGAATAATGGTTGCAATATGTTCTCCTGTTTCCTTTAGTTGGCGGAGAAGTTTTGTTGAGGTTGTTTCCATGGTGGATTGGTTGTTGTGGAAAGCAGGGAAGTGATGGCACTATAGTTAATTCGAGGATTGCAGGTCCTGTCACGGTCGCCAAAAATGTTAATATCAGACTCGTTTGCCTGGCTTAACTGAGATGTAAGTGGTGGGGCTTATCCAAGTGGTACACAAGGATAAGCAAGTTAAAAATGTTGATGTTTTTTACCCAAGTGATACACAAGGATAATTCAAGTTGTGGAGGAATCAATTAGTTATTCAGGTAGTACACCAGGTTAATCTAATTGACTCAAAGAAGTGAAGTGTATGACGATTTAAGTAGCAATCATAAACTTTATTCAATAATTTTAATATTTATACAAAATGTAAAAAATAACTTAAAACTAATACAATAACAAAAAGTAGAATAAAAAAATAAGAATACAAACATCATTTAAAACGGCCAGAAACTGTTCATTATTATCTTGCCAAATTCATTCCCATCGTAAGCTAAGCAAAACAGATATTCAATTTCACTACTGTCTGGCTGGTAATTTGAAACACACGTGGAAAATAAAATGTTTTATTTATTTCGTCAATTATGCTGACATGATGGTTCTCATACCTGGCTTGACAAATGTGTGAGAAATAAATTAATTTTATTTTAATTAAATTGTGGGAAAGAATTTAAGTGTACTTGAGACTTGGCAAAAATATGAACAAACAAAAAACAAAAAAATGTCAAACAAAAACGAAGTAAGCGTTTTGCTTAAAGTTTAATTCAACTAGAGATTCTTTTTATTTTGATACCAAATAAAAAGAATCAAAAAATTAACATATTGTGCCCCCAGGGGGATTGTTAATATCAATAGGCAATTTAACTGAACAATTTCCGGCAATTTATGCTGAAGTAAATTAAGCGCCAGGGTCCAACGAAATGTTCCAGTTTGACCTGGGTGATGGCTGTGGTGCGATTGGATGCGTATTGAGTCTTCTTTTTAATAATATTTTGATAAACAGGATGGTTAGCAATGTTAAAATCAGAGCCAGTCCCACATAGCTGACTGCCAAGCTATGCACGCCATGATTCATGGTTGGGGTGGGTATATTCCGCATCTGTTCTCTTACCTCCTCTTGCAGTCGGGTTAAGTTTCCCATGATTCTTAGGTCTTGGAAAGTTTCGGTTATATTGAAGACCTTTTGTTGTAAATGGGGCAATGAAACTCCATAGCTTGTATAGGAGGGATACAAAGTCGAGGTAATTGTTTGGTGCCCATATACGGTAATCAACTCATTTTTCATTGAACATCCTGCTGGTAAGGTAAGCAATCCAGTTCCTTGTAAGACCTGAGAACCACTGATGCCGTTGCATACCATACTTAATTTGAGTGGATGTTGTGTTGCGACTAGCCATTGATTTTTTTTATGAAGTTGGTACCACACATTACTATGGGCTAGTACGTCGGTATTGCAACTTAGGTCTGACTCGTTGTTAAATAAAATACGTAGCTTGGATATTTGGGCATAAAAAAGTATCGTGTTCAAGGATGTGGCAATCACGGAGTTTGGTATCATCAACCGGGAAATATTCGTCTCGGTGGCCGTTGAGAGCCATCATTTTGGTTGTTGGAATGATCGCTACCAACGAGTCATTTACTAGTTGTGGAACTGGTGTAAGTTAAAAGAGGTCGAAATCTTCTTTATGGGCTAGTGGAATTTCCAATGTGCAAATGATGTGTTGGTTTGAAATGGCTGTATTAGCTGTCACTAAACCATACAGATGAATGATATCTGTGACTGGTAGTATTAAATCCGATGGCAGATTTGCCTTTATATTGTCCACTTCCAAAGAAAATTGTTGTGGTGTTAGTAGAGAGGGACTTATTCAGCCATGATATGTATCGGTTAGCAGATCCATTATGGCCTTTAACATTGTTTGCACATTGTCTGAGATGATGATCAACTGAATGCTAAGCGAGAAAATAAGTTGAGACTGCTGGGTTTCATTGACAGTAAAGTTCTCGAGTCTTTTTAGCCTAAAGTTTAATTTATGGAGGCTATTCTGAGTACGAGCCTCCGTTTGTTTCATAATATTAAGGGTGGAGTCGAGGAATGATGTTTGATTCCGTAGAAGGTGTGCCAAGTGATCCTCGTTATTCTTTATGCTGTTGATGGTGTCTGTCATTTTTTCGGCATACTCTGAATCCAGAACTCCAAATAATGAATTTGCTACATTTCCAACGAAATCAATTGCCCCTCGTTTCTTTCTTCTTAAGAGACTTTCGAGACTGGTAGCCACTTTAAGTTTAACGTTGTTAAAATGCGCAACGAGCGCGATACATTGATGATTGAGATCAGAACTGTTGCAACATTTCATCAACGTATTAGTTCCGTTTGCTAGAAGTTGTACTTCATTGAGAAATGGTGATAGTTCAAAATAGATAAAAAGCTTCGATTCTGAGATAATTGGTTTAACTTGACCAATCTGTTCAAAGTGTAACCCAGGAGAGCTAGTGATCTTTATGTAGGTACCTAGCTGGCATACCACTAACGGAAAGAATAAGGCAAGAAGCATTATTAGGCTGGTTGGAGATAATGTGTAGCGTTTTGGGGGTGGTGAGCCTTTGTATTTGTCAGTAGGTGGTTCGTTTCTCTTGAGTTCCGAGCTATTTCCTTTAGTTTTGTCTGGATATTTGTAGTTTTCCTTGGGAAGGGAACTGCTTTTTACATCTTCACTGCCCAAAGACGTTGAGGGAGTGTTCTGAAGATCAGGTATACTTTCATTGCCAGTAGTGGCGTAGGATGTATCGAGAGGAAGCGAAGCAAGTAAGTGAATTGCCCGTTTAATAATACCTGTAGATGTTTTTACTGTTGCCGTCCTCACGATACCGTCAGGCCCGGGGAATGTTTCGATCACCTTTCCGATTCGCCACGTCATGACAGGAGTGTTGTCTTTCACTATAACTATAGTGCCCACTGGCTATAACTATAGATTTTGAGACTTTGATTGCCATTTGTTACGCTGCTGGAGTTCAGTGAGGTACTCATGGGACCATCGTTGCCAGAAATGATGTTTTATTTTTGATACTAATTCCCATCGTTTAACGAGTGATGGCGACATCGACTGAGCAGTTGCATCGACTTGTGCCGTGAGAGGTTCCCCAATCAGGAAATGGCCAGGAGTCAAGGCAGCTGCATCATTAGGATCATTTGATAATGCTGTTATAGGTCTGGAATTCAGTATTGCCTCTACCTCTATGACTACAGTTTCCATTTCTTCATAAGTTAGGGATGCGTTTGTCATTTCTTTGAGTAATAACTTTTTGGCTGACTTGACTGCGGCCTCCCACAAGCCCCCAAAATGAGGTGCTCGAGGAGGAATGAAATGAAAAGAAATATTTTTATTTGCACATTCTCGCTGAATGGCTTATTGAGCTGTGGGGGTAAAAAGGGCTGATGATAATTCCGCTAGTTGATTTCGTGCTCCGACAAAGTTTGTTGCATTGTCGCAGTAAAGTTGTTGGCAGTGACCTCTGCGACTGGTAAATCGTTTTAGAGCTCCCAGGAACGCTTCTGTCGTTAGGCTTGTGACTAATTCGAGATGCACTGCTTTTGTGGCGAGGCAACAGAATACTGCAATGTATGCCTTTTGAGGTCGTTTTCCTCGAGTTTTAAAGTGAACCCAAATTGGACCACAATAGTAAACCCCGGTATTTATAAATGGTCTTGCTGGTGTAACCCTCGTTGCAGGCAAATTTCCCATGATCTGCTGGAGAAGTTTTGGTTTTGATTTTGCGCAACTTGCACACTTATTGATGGTTTCTCGTGCTAAGTATTTTCCGTTGATGGGCCAAAATCGTTGTCGGACATTTGCAAGGAGAGCCTGAGCTCCACAATGCTTATTTTCTTTGTGTATTGACTCAAATATTAGTTTGCTGATTATCTCGTTATAAGGGAGGAGCATTGGATGTCTTGTTCTAGTCTGCCTCCGACTCTTAAAATGCAATTTTCATCTAAAAATGGTGATAAACTTTTGATCGGACTTGACACCCTTTTGATGTCTTCTGAGAATGCAAATTTTTGAGTTTCTCTAATAATTATAAGTGAATCGTGGAGCTCGAAAGGTGTCAGAGCTCTTTGAGTTTGTCGATCTGCCTTGGGAATTCTAGAATTTTTTATGAATCTGAAGATGTATCCTATAATACGTTGCAGGGTTTTAAAAGAATTTCTATGGTTGATAGAATGCAAAAAATTTTCAGTCGTTACCGAAACCAGCATGTTATAGGAAATTTTCTTCTGTTCAGGTAAAGGCGTGTCAGGAGTTGGAGAGAACATCGGAGGCCAATGTTTCTCATCACCATGAAGAAAGAATGGCCCATACATCCACTGGGGTGTATGCTGCAACTGCTGTGGATCCAATCCTCTAGATATTATGTCTGCTGTGTTGTCCTGGGAACTCACATGACGCCATTGATCAGGTGTCGAGCTTTCTTGAATTGAAGCTATTCGATTTGCTACGAATGTATGCAACGAAGATGATCGTGAATTTATCCATGCTAATACTATTTTTGAATCAGACCAGTAGAATGTTGGCGTTGTATTCATATCCAGATCGTGCTTAACTTTTGCAGCCAAGTTGGCACCCAACTGGGCAGCACATAATTCCAGCCTAGGCAGCGTTTGTTGCTTGAGAGGGGCTATACAGGACTTCGCACAAAGCAAGTATACAATAACTGTTTTATTTGGCAAGAATGTCCTGATATATACTGCGGCACCATACGCCTTTTCTGAGGCATCTGTAGAAACGGAGTTGCGTATTGCCTGGAATCGATCCTTTATATATATGCCGATGAGCTTGAAAGGTTTTGAGTTCATTCAGATTACTTCTAAAGCTTCGCCAGCGTGATTCAAATTCTAAAGGCACTGCCTCATCCCATGAAAGATTCAAATTCCATAATTCCTGGATGAATATTTTTGCTTTGACAACTACTGGAGACAGTAGTCCGAGTGGGTCAAATATACGCGCTAAATCTGAGGTGACTGTCCTTTTCGTCACAGCCTTGATTGGTTGTATGTTGACCTTAATTTTCAGTAGATCATCCTTGGGTAGCCATACTAATCCCAACGTTTTTATATAGTCGGTTTCGTCTGTAGAAAAATCAAGACTAACTTCTTGATCATCATTGGGGATATTGCGTAGCAATTGGGTATGATTTGCACAACATTTTTTAAATGAAATCCGTACTTTGACATGACGTGTTGTAGTTGACGCTGAGTTTCTAGTGCTATGTTCAAGCTATCGGCTCCCCCCAAAGCATCGTCCACATAAAAGTTCTTTTCCAAGAAATTGGCTGCTAACGGAAACTGCATGTTGTTATCATGGCTTATTTCCTTTAGACATTTGATTGCCAAGTATGGTGCAGGTCTGGTTCCATATGTCACTGTATTCAACTTGAAGTAACTGATGGGTTCAGAAACATTACTTCTCCATAGAATTATCTGGTACTGTTGATCTTTTGGATGGACCAATATTTGTCGGTACATTTTTTCTATGTCTGTTGTGAACACGAAACGTGGAATCCGAAATCGCAGAAGCAATGTAAACAGCTCATTTTGTAGTGGTGGCCCGATGTGCAAAATGTCATTAAAGATTTTCCTGACGAGTTTTTTGCTGAAGCATCAAATACCACCCGAAGTTTAGTGGTGCTACTATCAGGTCGTAAAATGCAGTGGTGAGGAATAAAGTATTTAGACCCTTCCACTTCATCTATGTTGATTTTCGACATATGTCCCATTGTTTCATAATCCTTCATGAACTGCATATATTGAGTTTTTAGGGAAGCATCTTTTGATAATCGACGTTCCAAGCTGAGGAAGCGGTTAAAGGCAATATTATGTGAGGCGCCTAAAGAAGATGTTTCACTACAGAATGGAAGTCGTACTACGAACCGTCCTTCTTTGTTACGAATAGTGTTTTGATTGAAATGTGCCTCACATTGGGCATCATAGGGAGATAATTGATGCCCAGTGCTCTCGATCTCTTCCAGTTTCCAAAATCGTTCAATAGCCGTATTCATTTTATCCTCCTCAGTTAAGATACCACATATTGCTGATGAGAGTTGTTCTCCAGATACCTCTCCAGATACTATCCAGCCAAAGGTGGTATTTTGTAATATTGGGAGGTCATCACCGAGTTTAATTTGTCCTATAGCAAGGATTTGATGGTAATATTCTACGCCTAACAAAATGTCCATTTTTTCTGGTCGGTTAAAAGTTGGGTCCGCCAGTGTGACATTGTTGGGAATCACCCACTTATCGATGGTAAGTTGTTAAGCAGGTTGAGGAGAAATGATTTGTGGCAACACAAATGCCTCAAGACGTGTTGAAAAGTTTGGTGCGGGTTTTTCCAATTCCATTGATTGAAATCGAGGTGGTTCTTGCTGGGAGCCCTAGAGTTGTGACTAATCTCTCTGTAATGAGGTTGACTTGTGAGCCCGAGTCGAGAATTGCCTTACATTCAGTTTCTAGTCCATTTGCATTGACCTTTACCAACGCTGTTCCTAGTAGGACATATGGTCTTTTGCCGACGGAACTTGCCGTCATGCTTTCAGCTTCGTCCTGTGGTGTGCTAACGAGAGATGTCACGTTTGTAGTGGAGGGGTTGTTAAGTGTAGCTGCCTCTCTGTGTGAATCAATTTCTTTTTTAAGAGGAGTAACTTTTCTTGATGACGAATTACCTTGTGGGGTTGGTTCCAGATGTACCAAGGTATGGTGCTTTTTTCCACATTTCTGGCAGCGGCCTGAAATGGTACATTGTTTGGTACTATGAGTACTACTAAAGCAATTGACACATAATTTATGTTTCTGTATCATGTTTAGTCTGTTTGTTGAGTTTACATCGATGAATTTCTTGCATCGATACAATGGGTGAGAATCTCGCTTGCAAACTATGCACAACCGGTTTTCGTGTCGAGGTTGTGCTGTAAGCGCGCATATTTTGCTAGTGGAAAACGAAGGTTTTTCCTTGTGTTCCATTGCTTCCAGGGTGTGAAAATAGTTCTCAAGGAATGTCAGAAATTGGTTGATTGTTTGTAGTTCCCTTGGGTGAGAAATTGATTACTCATATTGAGCATGCACTGTTTTATCTAACTTTTTGACCAGGATGTGGATAAGGATTGGATCCCACGATAATATTTGAAGCTCCATGTTGAAGAGAGCTGCCAAACATTCCTTTGTTGTATCGTGCAATCGCTTAATAGCACCTAATGTGGATGCCCCAGATGGCTGGTCAAGTAGTATCTGAACTGCTGTTGCTACCATTACCCTTTTATTGTTGTATCGATCTTGCAGCAATTGCCACGCCACCTGATAATTGTCTGCAGTAACCGCAAGATGATTATTGAGGTTCGCTGCTTCACCAATGACGTTGGTTTTTAAATACCACATTTTATGCGCGTCAGACATCTGTTGCTCATGTACGATTCTTGTAAATAAATCGGAGAACGATGTCCATTTCATGTAGTCACCTTCAAATTTTGTAATGGTGATCGTAGGCAAAGGTAAGGTTGATGGTCTGGCCAAAGTTTCTGTGGTTGAATGGTGGAGGCTTCTATTGGCCGTGGTGAGCTGTATGATTGCTCATTGTGCAGCTTGTTCGAGGTGAACATATCTGCTTGTATCATAACCAGCAATGTCTGGATCGGGATATTTGTCCAGTAATTCATCATTAAGCCTTTCTAATTGACGCCACAGCTGAGATAGTGGCCTTTTTTACATCGTAGTAAGATTGATCTTGACCTGGTTGCAACTGAAGGCCTTTTAGCTGTCGAGTAAGCGCCGCCATTTTTCCAAGTGACCGGCTGATTAATCCATCGTGTCCCCCAGTTGCTCCGGCTTGCGATTGACCTGTGTTTGCCGATTTGGGATTGGGATCATGTCCCCCAATTGCTCCGGCTTGCGTTTGACCTGTAGTTGCAGGTTTGGTATTAGGAAGTTCCTTTTTCCCGGATTCTTTACCTTGATTATCGAGTTCACGTTCCATTATCGCTATGTATTTCGTCGCCATGGCCTCAATTCGAGTATAGTAGTCGGATGTGAAGTATTCATCAGATGTGTCTACGTCCTTCAACTCCCGTAATCTATTATCAGCTGTGTCGAACTCTGTCCAAGCTGTCCTTAGCCGAGATAGTCGTTCCTGGTAATAGGTTGCAGTTTTCCGGCTGGCTGAATCCTTGGTGAAATTTCGAATAATGGTTGCAATATGTTCTCCTGTTTCCTTTAGTTGGCGGAGAAGTTTTGTTGAGGTTGTTTCCATGGTGGATTGGTTATTGTGGAAAGCAGCGAAGTGATGGCACTATAGTTAATTCGAGGATTGCAGGTCCTGTCACGGTCGCCAAAAATGTTAATACCAGACTCGTTTGCCTGGCTTAACTGAGATGTAAGTGGTGGGGCTTATCCAAGTGGTACACAAGGATAAGCAAGTTAAAAATGTTGATGTTTTTTACCCAAGTGATACACAAGGATAATTCAAGTTGTGGAGGAATCAATTATTTATTCAGGTAGTACACCAGGATAATCTAATTGACTCAAAGAAGTGAAGTGTATGACGATTTAAGTAGCAATCATAAACTTTATTCAATAATTTTAATATTTATACAAAATGTAAAAAATAACTTAAAACTAATACAATAACAAAAAGTAGAATAAAAAAATAAGAATACAAACATAATTTAAAACGGCCAGAAACTGTTCATTATTATCTTGTCAATTTCATTCCCATCATAAGCTAAGCAAAACAGATATTCAATTTCACTACTGTCTGGCTGGTAATTTGAAACACACGTGGAAAATAAAATGTTTTATTTATTTCGTCAATTATGCTGACATGATGGTTCTCATACCTGGCTTGACAAATGTGTGAGAAATAAATTAATTTTATTTTAATTAAATTGTGGGAAAGAATTTAAGTTTACTTGAGACTTGGCAAAAATATGAACAAACAAAAAACAAAAAAATGTCAAACAAAAACGAAGTAAGCGTTTTGCTTAAAGTTTAATTCAACTAGAGATTCTTTTTATTTTGATACCAAATAAAAAGAATCAAAAGAATTAACATATTGTGCCCCCAGGGGGATTGTTAATATCAATAGGCAATTTAACTGAACAATTTCCGGCAATTTATGCTGAAGTAAATTAAGCGCCAGGGTCCAACGAAATGTTCCAGTTTGACCTGGGTGATGGCTGTGGTGCGATTGGATGCGTATTGAGTCTTCTTTTTAATAATATTTTGATTAACAGGATGGTTAGCAATGTTAAAATCAGAGCCAGTCCCACATAGCTGACTGCCAAGCTATGCACGCCATGATTCATGGTTGGGGTGGGTATATTCCGCATCTGTTCTCTTACCTCCTCTTGCAGTCGGGTTAAGTTTCCCATGATTCTTAGGTCTTGGAAAGTTTCGGTTATATTGAAGACCTTTTGTTGTAAATGGGGCAATGAAACTCCAGAGCTTGTATAGGAGGGATACAAAGTCGAGGTAATTGTTTGGTGCCCATATACGGTAATCAACTCATTTTTCATTGAACATCCTGCTGGTAAGGTAAGCAATCCAGTTCCTTGTAAGACCTGAGAACCACTGATGCCGTTGCATACAATACTTAATATGAGTGGATGTTGTGTTGCGACTAGCCATTGATTTTTTTTTATGAAGTTGGTACCACACATTACTATGGGCTAGTACGTCGGTATTGCAACTTAGGTCTGACTCGTTGTTAAATAAAATACGTAGCTTGGATATTTGGGCATAAAAAAGTATCGTGTTCAAGGATGTGGCAATCACGGAGTTTGGTATCATCAACCGGGAAATATTCGTCTCGGTGGCCGTTGAGAGCCATCATTTTGGTTGTTGGAATGATCGCTACCAACGAGTCATTTACTAGTTGTGGAACTGGTGTAAGTTAAAAGAGGTCGAAATCTTCTTTATGGGCTAGTGGAATTTCCAATGTGCAAATGATGTGTTGGTTTGAAATGGCTGTATTAGCTGTCACTAAACCATACAGATGAATGATATCTGTGACTGGTAGTATTAAATCCGATGGCAGATTTGCCTTTATATTGTCCACTTCCAAAGAAAATTGTTGTGGTGTTAGTAGAGAGGGACTTATTCAGCCATGATATGTATCGGTTAGCAGATCCATTATGGCCTTTAACATTGTTTGCACATTGTCTGAGATGATGATCAACTGAATGCTAAGCGAGAAAATAAGTTGAGACTGCTGGGTTTCATTGACAGTAAAGTTCTCGAGTCTTTTTAGCCTAAAGTTTAATTTATGGAGGCTATTCTGAGTATGAGCCTCCGTTTGTTTCATAATATTAAGGGTGGAGTCGAGGAATGATGTTTGATTCCGTAGAAGGTGTGTCAAGTGATCCTCGTTATTCTTTATGCTGTTGATGGTGTCTGTAATTTTTTCGGCATACTCTGAATCGAGAACTCAAAATAATGAATTTGCTACATTTCCAACGAAATCAATTGCCCCTCGTTTCTTCTTAAGAGACTTTCGAGACTGGTAGCCACTTTAAGTTTAACGTTGTTAAAATGCGCAACGAGCGCGATACATTGATGATTGAGATCAGAACTGTTGCAACATTTCATCAACGTATTAGTTCCGTTTGCTAGAAGTTGTACTTCATTGAGAAATGGTGATAGTTCAAAATAGATAAAAAGATTCGATTCTGAGATAATTGGTTTAACTTGACCAATCTGTTCAAAGTGTAACCCAGGAGAGCTAGTGATCTTTATGTAGGTACCTAGCTGACATACCACTAACGGAAAGAATAAGGCAAGAAGCATTATTAGGCTGGTTGGAGATAATGTGCAGCGTTTTGGGGGTGGTGAGCCTTTGTATTTGTCAGTAGGTGGTTCGTTTCTCTTGAGTTCCGAGCTATTTCCTTTAGTTTTGTCTGGATATTTGTAGTTTTCCTTGGGAAGGGAACTGCTTTTTACATCTTCACTGCCCAAAGACGTTGAGGGAGTGTTCTGAAGATCAGGTATACTTTCATTGCCAGTAGTGGCGTAGGATGTATCGAGAGGAAGCGGAGCAAGTAAGTGAATTGCCCGTTTAATAATACCTGTAGATCTTTTTACTGTTGCCGTCCTCACGATACCGTCAGGCCCGGGGAATGTTTCGATCATCTTTCCGATTCGCCACGTCATGACAGGAGTGTTGTCTTTCACTATAACTATAGTACTCACTGGCAGATTTTGAGACTTTGATTGCCATTTGTTACGCTGCTGGAGTTCAGTGAGGTACTCATGGGACCATCGTTGCCAGAAATGATGTTTTATTTTTGATACTAATTCCCATCGTTTAACGAGTGATGGCGACATCGACTGAGCAGTTGCATCGACTTGTGCCGTGAGAGGTTCCCCAATCAGGAAATGGCCAGGAGTCAAGGCAGCTGCATCATTAGGATCATTTGATAATGCTGTTATAGGTCTGGAATTCAGTATTGCCTCTACCTCTATGACTACAGTTTCCATTTCTTCATAAGTTAGGGATGCGTTTGTCATTTCTTTGAGTAATAACTTTTTGGCTGACTGGACTGCGGCCTCCCACAATCCCCCAAAATGAGGTGCTCGAGGAGGAATGAAATGAAAAGAAATATTTTTATTTGCACATTCTCGCTGAATGGCTTATTGAGCTGTGGGGGTAAAAAGGGATGATGATAATTCCGCTAGTTGATTTCGTGCTCCGACAAAGTTTGTTGCATTGCCGCAGTAAAGTTGTTGGCAGTGACCTCTGCGACTGGTAAATCGTTTTAGAGCTCCCAGGAACGCTTCTGTCGTTAGGCTTGTGACTAATTCGAGATGCACTGCTTTTGTGGCGAGGCAACAGAATACTGCAATGTATGCCTTTTGAGGTCGTTTTCCTCGAGTTTTAAAGTGAACCCAAATTGGACCACAATAGTAAACCCCGGTATTTATAAATGGTCTTGCTGGTGTAACCCTCGTTGCAGGCAAATTTCCCATGATCTGCTGGAGAAGTTTTGGTTTTGATTTTGCGCAACTTGCACACTTATTGATGGTTTCTCGTGCTAAGTATTTTCCGTTGATGGGCCAAAATCGTTGTCGGACATTTGCAAGGAGAGCCTGAGCTCCACAATGCTTATTTTCTTTGTGTATTGACTCAAATATTAGTTTGCTGATTATCTCGTTATAAGGGAGGAGCATTGGATGTCTTGTTCTAGTCTGCCTCCGACTCTTAAAATGCAATTTTCATCTAAAAATGGTGATAAACTTTTGATCGGACTTGACACCCTTAGTTCTTTGCGTTTTTTATTTTAATAATTATAAGTGAATCGTGGAGCTCGAAAGGTGTCAGAGCTCTTTGAGTTTGTCGATCTGCCTTGGGAATTCTAGAATTTTTTATGAATCTGAAGATGTATCCTATAATACGTTGCAGGGTTTTAAAAAAATTTCTATGGTTTATAGAATGCAAAAAATTTTCAGTCGTTACCGAAACCAGCATGTTATAGGAAATTTTCTTCTGTTCAGGTAAAGGCGTGTCAGGAGTTGGAGAGAACATCGGAGGCCAATGTTTCTCATCACCATGAAGAAAGAATGGCCCATACATCCACTGGGGTGTATGCTGCAACTGCTGTGGATCCAATCCTCTAGATATTATGTCTGCTGGGTTGTCCTGGGAACTCACATGACGCCATTGATCAGGTGTCGAGCTTTCTTGAATTGAAGCTATTCGATTTGCTACGAATGTATGCAACGAAGATGATCGTGAATTTATCCATGCTAATACTATTTTTGAATCAGACCAGTAGAATGTTGGCGTTGTATTCATATCCAGATCGTGCTTAACTTTTGCAGCCAAGTTGGCACCCAACTGGGCAGCACATAATTCCAGCCTGGGCAGCGTTTGTTGCTTGAGAGGGGCTATACGGGACTTCGCACAAAGCAAGTATACAATAACTGTTTTATTTGGCAATAATGTCCTGATATATACTGCGGCACCATACGCCTTTTCTAAGGCATCTGTAAAAACATGGAGTTGCGTATTGCGTGGAATCGATCCTTTATATATATGCAGATGAGCTTGAAAGGTTTTGAGTTCATTCAGATTACTTCTAAAGCTTCGCCAGCGTGATTCAAATTCTAAAGGCACTGCCTCATCCCATGAAAGATTCAAATTCCATAATTCCTGGATGAATATTTTTGCTTTGACAACTACTGGAGACAGTAGTCCGAGTGGGTCAAATATACGCGCTAAATCTGAGGTGACTGTCCTTTTCGTCACAGCCTTGATTGGTTGTATGTTGACCTTAATTTTCAGTAGATCATCCTTGGGTAGCCATACTAATCCCAACGTTTTTATATAGTCGGTTTCGTCTGTAGAAAAATCAAGACTAACTTCTTGATCATCATTGGGGATATTGCGTAGCAATTGGGTATGATTTGCACAACATTTTTTAAATGAAATCCGTACTTTGACATGACGTGTTGTAGTTGACGCTGAGTTTCTAGTGCTATGTTCAAGCTATCGGCTCCCCCCAAACCATCGTCCACATAAAAGTTATTTTCCAAGAAATTGGCTGCTAACGGAAACTGCATGTTGTTATCATGGCTTATTTTCTTTAGACATTTGATTGCCAAGTATGGTGCAGGTCTGGTTCCATATGTCACTGTATTCAACTTGAAGTAACTGATGGGTTCAGAAACATTACTTCTCCATAGAATTATCTGGTACTGTTGATCTTTTGGATGGACCAATATTTGTCGGTACATTTTTTCTATGTCTGTTGTGAACACGAAACGTGGAATCTGAAATCGCAGAAGCACCGTAAACAGCTCATTTTGTAGTGGTGGCCCGATGTGCAAAATGTGATTCAAAGATTTTCCTGACGAGGTTTTTGCTGACGCATCAAATACCACCCGAAGTTTAGTGGTGCTACTATCAGGTCGTAAAATGCAGTGGTGAGGAATAAAGTATTTAGACCCTTCCACTTCATCTATGTTGATTTTCGACATATGTCCCATTGTTTCATAATCCTTCATGAACTGCATATATTGAGTTTTTAGGGAAGCATCTTTTGATAATCGACGTTCCAAGCTGAGGAAGCGGTTAAAGGCAATATTATGTGAGGCGCCTAAAGAAGATGTTTCACTACAGAATGGAAGTCGTACTACGAACCGTCCTTCTTTGTTACGAATAGTGTTTTGATTGAAATGTGCCTCACATTGGGCATCATAGGGAGATAATTGATGCCCAGTGCTCTCGATCTCTTCCAGTTTCCAAAATCGTTCAATAGCCGTATTCATTTTATCCTCCTCAGTTAAAATACCACATATTGCTGATGAGAGTTGTTCTCCAGATACCTCTCCAGATACTATCCAGCCAAAGGTGGTATTTTGTAATATTGGGAGGTCATCACCGAGTTTAATTTGTCCTATAGCAAGGATTTGATGGTAATATTCTACGCCTAACAAAATGTCCATTTTTTCTGGTCGGTTAAAAGTTGGGTCCGCCAGTGTGACGTTGTTGGGAATCACCCACTTATCGATAGTAAGTTGTTAAGCAGGTTGAGGAGAAATGATTTGTGGCAATACAAATGCCTCAAGACGTGTTGAAAAGTTTGGTGCGGTTTTTTCCAATTCCATTGATTGAAATCGAGGTGGTTCTTGCTGGGAGCCCTAGAGTTGTGACTAATCTCTCTGTAATGAGGTTGACTTGTGAGCCCGAGTCGAGAATTGCCTTACATTCAGTTTCTAGTCCATTTGCATTGACCTTTACCAACGCTGTTCCTAGTAGGACATATGGTCTTCTGCCGACGGAACTTGCCGTCATGCTTTCAGCTTCGTCCTGTGGTGTGCTAACGAGAGATGTCACGTTTGTAGTGGAGGGGTTGTTAAGTGTAGCTGCCTCTCTGTTTGAATCAATTTCTTTTTTAAGAGGAGTAACTTTTCTTGATGACGAATTACCTTGTGGGGTTGGTTCCAGATGTACCAAGGTATGGTGCTTTTTTCCACATTTCTGGCAGCGGCCTGAAATGGTACATTGTTTGGTACTATGAGTACTACTAAAGCAATTGACACATAATTTATGTTTCTGTATCATGTTTAGTCTGTTTGTTCAGTTTACATCGATGAATTTCTTGCATCGATACAATGGGTGAGAATCTCGCTTGCAAACTATGCACAACCGGTTTTCGTGTCGAGGTTGTGCTGTAAGCGCGCATATTTTGCTAGTGGAAAACGAAGGTTTTTCCTTGTGTCCCATTGCTTCCAGGGTGTGAAAATAGTTCTCAAGGAATGTCAGAAATTGGTTGATTGTTTGTAGTTCCCTTGGGTGAGAAATTGATTACTCATATTGAGCATGCACTGTTTTATCTAACTTTTTGACCAGGATGTGGATAAGGATTGGATCCCACGATAATATTTGAAGCTCCATGTTGAAGAGAGCTGCCAAACATTCCTTTGTTGTATCGTGCAATCGCTTAATAGCACCTAATGTGGATGCCCCAGATGGCTGGTCAAGTAGTCTCTGAACTGCTGTTGCTACCATTACCCTTTTATTGTTGTATCGATCTTGCAGCAATTGCCACGCCACCTGATAATTGTCTGCAGTAACCGCAAGATGATTATTGAGGTTCGCTGCTTCACCAATGACGTTGGTTTTTAAATACCACATTTTATGCGCGTCAGACATCTGTTGCTCATGTACGATTCTTGTAAATAAATCGGAGAACGATGTCCATTTCATGTAGTCACCTTCAAATTTTGTAATGGTGATCGTAGGCAAAGGTAAGGTTGATGGTCTGGCCGTAGTTTCTGTGGTTGAATGGTGGAGGCTTCTATTGGCCGTGGTGAGCTGCATGATTGCTCATTGTGCAGTTTGTTCGAGGTGAACATATCTGCTTGTATCATAACCAGCAATGTCTGGGTCGGGATATTTGTCCAGTAATTCATCATTAAGCCTTTCTAATTGAAGCCACAGCTGAGATAGTGGCCTTTTTTACATCGTAGTAAGATTGATCTTGACCTGGTTGCAACTGAAGGCCTTCTAGCTGTCGAGTAAGCGCCGCCATTTTTCCAAGTGACCGGCTGATTAATCCATCGTGCCCCCAGTTGCTCCGGCTTGCGATTGACCTGTGTTTGCCGATTTGGGATTGGGATCATGTCCCCCAATTGCTCCGACTTGCGTTTGACCTGTAGTTGCAGGTTTGGGATTAGGAAGTTCCTTTTCCCCGGATTCTTTACCTTGATTATCGAGTTCACGTTCCATTATCGCTATGTATTTCGTCGCCATGGCCTCAATTCGAGTATATTAGTCGGATGTGAAGTATTCATCAGATGTGTCTACGTCCTTCAACTCCCGTAATCTATTATCAGCTGTGTCGAACTCTGTCCAAGCTCTCCTTAGCCGAGATAGTCGTTCCTGGTAATAGGTTGCAGTTTTCCGGCTGGCTGAATCCTTGGTGAAATTTCGAATAATGGTTGCAATATGTTCTCCTGTTTCCTTTAGTTGGCGGAGAAGTTTTGTTGAGGTTGTTTCCATGGTGGATTGGTTGTTGTGGAAAGCAGGGAAGTGATGGCACTATAGTTAATTCGAGGATTGCAGGTCCTGTCACGGTCGCCAAAAATGTTAATATCAGACTCGTTTGCCTGGCTTAACTGAGATGTAAGTGGTGGGGCTTATCCAAGTGGTACACAAGGATAAGCAAGTTAAAAATGTTGATGTTTTTTACCCAAGTGATACACAAGGATAATTCAAGTTGTGGAGGAATCAATTAGTTATTCAGGTAGTACACCAGGTTAATCTAATTGACTCAAAGAAGTGAAGTGTATGACGATTTAAGTAGCAATCATAAACTTTATTCAATAATTTTAATATTTATACAAAATGTAAAAAATAACTTAAAACTAATACAATAACAAAAAGTAGAATAAAAAAATAAGAATACAAACATCATTTAAAACGGCCAGAAACTGTTCATTATTATCTTGCCAAATTCATTCCCATCGTAAGCTAAGCAAAACAGATATTCAATTTCACTACTGTCTGGCTGGTAATTTGAAACACACGTGGAAAATAAAATGTTTTATTTATTTCGTCAATTATGCTGACATGATGGTTCTCATACCTGGCTTGACAAATGTGTGAGAAATAAATTAATTTTATTTTAATTAAATTGTGGGAAAGAATTTAAGTGTACTTGAGACTTGGCAAAAATATGAACAAACAAAAAACAAAAAAATGTAAAACAAAAACGAAGTAAGCGTTTTGCTTAAAGTTTAATTCAACTAGAGATTCTTTTTATTTTGATACCAAATAAAAAGAATCAAAAGAATTAACCACAATGATAGGCGCTCAATACAATTAACAACCAGAAGACGTAGGGACATCTCGATTACCAAGTTTTAATGGTACCCGCTTCCTAGAGCGAGAGTCGAAAAATATCTGCTCTATTCCAGTTGGTCCAGGATTTCATCAATCCGTGGTATGGGAAAAACTTGTTTTATTGTAGCGTCATTTAATTTCCCGAAGTCGACCACTAAACGTCATTTTGGGTACTAGTAGGATTGGGGACTTTCAAGGGGAAGTACTGGGAGAGATGATTCCATATTGCATCATCTAGCCTACGTGACTATTAATCTCATTTCGATGGACCTCAGGTAGCCTACATTGCTGAATATTTATTGGAGGTTGGCAGGGATCAGTTGGTGTTTTGTGTTTAAGTGAGTTGAAAGACATTGAAAGACATTCAAACGATTTCAAACTATTTTCGATCGAAATCCGCTCTTCTGGGTTCAAATCTGAGCTCAACGGTACTTTTTTCATAAATAATTTACTTCTCGTTGCTTTGTCTGCAAGTTCAATTGTATTTATGCCTGATGACGCTTCTAGTCTGTAGTTTTTCGGGTTCTCATAATTGAAACCTATTTTTTCATTGATATTTATTGTGGAATCATTGGTGTTTAAAATGGGCACAAATGCAGTTCCTTCAGCAAAATTTCTAGTTTATTATAATTTCCGCTCTAGCTGTTGTAACTGTGACAGATATTACTGCCTGGGAACGCCCGTTGATAGATAAATGTTCGGCTATATACACCTGAGGGGTTTTCCTTCTGTACTAAGCGGTAAGGACGCTATTTCTTGTTTATTCTCAAAAAATTAATATTTTTGTTAATTGTATCAGTAACAGTCCTGTTCCATAGTACGGCTCTACCGAGTAATCCATCTGCTGGAAGTCGGCTACCTTCTGGTGCTACACAGATTTGTAATGCAAGTGTTTTTGTGCAGTTATAGTTTCTTTCATTGTAATATTTCCTCCAAAATCCGTATTTTGATTGCCTGAGTTTATCTCCACGTGTGGTGCTAAAGCTTCAGCTTTTACTAATGTGGTGTTTGCTCCTGTATCTACCAGTAAGGATAAGTTTTTACCCAGTGCTTTATTGCATGGGAAATCAATAAATGCGTCATTTTTCTCTACTATTCCATCGTTACCACTTGGTAGATTCTATTCTTGTTGCGACTCAGACCTCCAGTTAGAATATTTTCTTTCTGTACAAGTTTTCGGTATGTAAGTGTGTATGTTTTTATTCCAATGTATTTTCTTGCCAGTATTTTTAGTTTCTACCCGCAGTTGGTTAAATGATAATAAACTTGTATGTTCTTTTATTTAAATTTTTTCGTGTGTCCATAAAATTTAGGCATTCCAATTTATTAGTTTTGGCTGGACTACCGCGAGTTTCCCGGATTTCATGCTGGGCGGTTAGTTCTGAGATGTGCCATTTCATTGCAATTATCGCATTTCGGTAGTTCATTTCTTCCACGTCCATGGCGTAGTTCCGTCATATTGACATTGATAGACCTTTGGGTTGTAGAATGTTGATCACTTTGCATGTTATTGTGTTCCTGCCTCTGGTCATTGTCATTTCTTCTAAAGTAATTACCGTCCGATGTTTGCCAGTTTGTATTCAGCGGTGTGTTTGGGTTGCATGAATATCTTTGCTGAGGTTTACTGCAGAACTGATTTTCTGTGTGTCCGGTCGTTCTGCATAAAATAATGGTCTTAAATTGTTGAAGTAATCACACTAGTCAGTTCTAGTGTCTCGGTTTGATTTACATGCTGGCCCAATTTCATGTCCATATTCTCCACATTTTATGCAATATGGTGTGTTAAGCTTTTGTTCACAATTTGCTCTGTTGTGACCCTCTTACAGAAACTGCATTGAGTCGTCAGGGTAATATTGTTTATTGTAATTTGGGTTTCTCTTAAAAGTTGCTCCGCTTCCTCTACTAATTGAGCTAGCTTCTGTAAGCCCTCGCTTTCTTGGCCAATAAACATAGTCCTTAATGTCTGCTCCCCAAGACCTTTAATAAAGCCTCTTACTGCTATTCTTTTAAAGTCTTCCAATAACGTTTGTCTACTACATTCTTCGCTCCATTAGTTTGTTACTATGCTCCCTGTTTCATTTAATAAAGCCTCAAGTCGACTATCAAATCTACCCGCTGACTCTTCAATTCCTTGGTTGCACGAAACTATATGTTCTCTTATTTGATACAGAATTTTCCTCTTCAAAGCATCTATAGTGCCGAATGTTTATGGTGCTATTTGAACGTAAGCTGCTCCCATTAATCGCAGTTTCAGGCATTCTATAATATATGGTGTTGTGACGATGTTTTCTTCTGAGGTCAGCTCTCTTTCTACTAGTTTACACCCTTGAATGAAACGAAAAACTTCCGATGTTAGATCTGGTTCTTCGGTGCCGAAAAATGTGGGGATTATATTTTTTACTATTTTAGTAATTGTCGAGATTACGGGCACCTTGTATGCTTCTGTATTTGTACTACTGGAATTTCGCTGTTTATAGGGGATGACGAACACTTTTTCATTGAATTCCGAGCTTCTTGCAGGTACTTATCAAATTCTTTTTTAAGCTGAACTTCTTCTAGCTAGCTCTCTAAATTTATTCTCGTATTCTACTAAATCTGCGGATTTCTTTTTATGGTATCTATTGTGTATCCTGTTAACTGTCTTTCTCGCGTTTGGTAGTAAATTTTTTCACTTTATTTAATAATTTATTTCCTTCTTCCTGCTTTTTTTACGTTCTGTTGTATTCAGGTATTCTTGTTCTAAAATTTTTTGTTGTGTGTGAATTATTTCTTGGGTAGTATGTGGTAAGTCCGTGATTGTGGATGTTTCTGGCAAACTAATTGAAGCAGTTGGTGAACGAGATCTGTAGGCAATGTTTAGTATTCTCTTCGCGTTTGACAATGCTACCGATAATCTTTGAATCGAGTTGTCCTTCTCGCTTATCAAATATTTTAAATTTAACTGTTTTTCAATCTCCTTTTCACTCAGTCCTTTCTGTCGTAACTGTAATCTTAGTTCTTTGTTCTCTTTCAGTTGTTGTTCTTACAGCTCATTTTTGTAATTTATATCACTTTTTAATTTTTTTAAGTTTCTCTAAAGCTAATTTCAACTCTTCTAAGTCTTCTATACGTCTTGCGAGTTTTTTTGACTTATTTCCGTTCAATTCACTTATCACTTCCATTATATATCCTACTTCTTCTAACTTAGTAAATTTGTTATTCCTTACAATTTGTTTTTGAGTATTTATAAATATTCTATTAGAGTTAATGCCTTTCAACTCCGACCATACATGCACTTGAAGATTATCAACGTTTATGTTGTAGTCATTTAATTGAAGTATTAGTTTGTCCGTTTGTTTGTGGAGTGCCCATTTAATTAGATTTATACTTACCATCCTTTCGACTCGAGCAAAACCAGAATTAATAGTTTTTGTTTTTATAAATAGACACACAAAAATTTGCAAGGTTTAATTTTGAAGAAGATATACGCTTATTTTTATTATATTATTAGGATCGATTTGCGTCCACAAAGTCGACTGCACTTTCTCTTCACTGCTCCTAAGGCGTGCTATAAAAGCTGTACGAACAGAAACTTTACTAAGTCAGAAACATACCAAATTATATAGTAGCAAGGGTCAATTTTCGGTCACTAAACCGACTGAACTTTCTTTTCACTGCTTCTAAGGCGAGCTATAAAAGCTGGACCAAGAGAAACTTTCCAAGTTAGAAACAGGCAGAAAATTGCACGCAAAGCTTTACCGGCTGCGCCAAATTATGTTATGGTGTATTTATTTTTATAATACTTGTAACCTGGAGGTCCCTTGGGAGTCGCAGGTATAGGTATTTTTTATATGAAGAACAAGTCTAATAAATAATTTATTTATAACATGGAGGGTCCCTTGGGAATCGCAGGTATTCTTTATTATTAATTTAACTCTTGCAACTGTCACTGCAAATGTGTACAACTACAACTGTAACTGCAATTGCTTTTCTTTTGTTTTCCACTAGCTTTTTATAAAAAATTTTAATAATTCTACAATATACTTTTACTTACAATTAATTTTATTACGCTAACTAGACAATAACTTATTTTATAAATATTACCTAGTTTTTGACTCAATTACAATATATCAATATTGCACGATTTGTCAGCGCAAAGAAAAAAAGAAGTAACCAAGGGAATGAACTGGCTACTGCTGCGTCAACAAATTAGTGCAAGCACGGGTACGAGGGCTGTTCAAAAATAATTCACAACATCCCTCCGCCCTTGGCGGAAGAAAACATCTAGATATAGATGTTTTTTAAGTATAGTAATTGGGCCAAAATGCTTTTGTCTTATATGAAAGTAGTCTTATTATATATAATATAAAGTATATGAGTAAGCGATAAGTGCCTTCGACTCACAACAACTCGAACACAATTTTAGAAAAACCTTTCCGACTTGGTGGAATGCAGAGCTCTCCATTCTACGCATAGAGGTACGCAGGGCCTTCAACATTACGAATAAACATACGAGAATAAAATGTGGCAACCCTATCGCGAGAAGCTAAAAGCCTGCAAAAAGCTTTAAAAATCGCCAAACGCAACTCATGGAGAAATTTCTGTGAGTCCATAGATAGTACCATAGATTCAGCGAGACTTGCTGGGATCCTGGCTACAAATAATTCCTGTCCAAGTTTTGTAAAAAGGGCAGACGGATCTTGGTCAGATTCCTCTGCAGAATCATCAGACATATTACTCAATACCGACTTTCCTGTAAGGATACGCCTGGTGTGAATTGCTTTATCAGTGAGCAACAATACGCTGTAGATAATGAGATAATATCTGTAGATAGAATCTCTTGTGCAATGACAGTTTCTCTCCGTTTTAATCGCCAGGTCCGGATGGCATCATGTCAAAGATGCTACAGAGCGTGAAAAGCTCCATCATCCCCTGACTTTTTAAATTCTATAAACTCTGCCTCTCTTTTAGCTACTTTCCGACCAGCTGGAGAAATCAGTTGTATTCATTCCGAAGATTGGGATTCCGGCCAATCAGCGTTTCACCTTTCCTGATCAAAAAAGACTAATAGATAATGATATTAGGCAACGGCTGTTAGGATCGTCAAGACTATCAATTAGCCAACATGCTTACCTTAAGGGACGCTCTACAGAAACAGCACTACATGAAGTTTCATGGAGATCCCTGGAGCACAAACAGTACACCCTGGCAGCTTTTCTAGACATAGAATGCGCCTTCAATAATGTATCGATGACAGCCATCCAAAATGCTCTCCATCAGCAACTGGATAATAACCATGCTGGAGGCAAGAAACGTTACTGCTAAGCTAGGCAATAGCGTGAAGTCAAAATGGGCATATAGAGGAACACCGCAGGGTGGGGTGATCTCACCTTTGCTCTGGGTTCTTGAGGTTAACACAATACATTTCAGATTAAATGTTTTAGGGTCATTTGTTCATTAATAATTATCACATGTAATTTGGCTTAAAAAAGCGATACGAACATTACCCCGTTCAAATAAATCATAAATATAGAAACAAATGAAGTTCGAAAAATAATAATTAAAAACTAACTTAAATTAATAATAAACGAACTTTATCCCGTTCAAATAAATCCTAAATATAGAAACAAATGAAGTTCGAAAAATAATAATTAAAAATTAACTTTAATATTTATTCAGTTTTATAATAACGAAAATAAAAAAAAATAAATGTTAGTTTCCATTCATTCATATTTACAAGTACGTAGATACTCTACAATTTTAATGTTAACTATAAATTTCGACTTCAATTGCTATTTCTTTTTGATTTATTATTTTAATTATTTTGAAAATTTTAAATAATTAACGTGTAATCTTATTAATTAATTTCTTATTTTATTAACCAGTTAAAATTTAACAAATTTATTCACGTTTATAACGATTTCGTAAATATGAGAGTCTAATCTCTTATTTATTGTTACGAAAGGTGAAGTTGGGTATGGGGTAGACATGTTTAAATTTTAATTTTTTTTCAATATATTTTTTATTCTTGTATCGGGCTGGTTAATTACTTCCTTTTATCAGCATGGAGGCTGGGCTTCAACTTGGATCATATTTAATTTCGTTACGCTACATAATATTTGAAGTCTTTTGTGACGACTAATTTATAAAAAATGGGAAACGCTTTTAATAACCACACCCATCGACGAGCACAGCCGGATAACTAGGCAGCCATGTTTCCCAAATATTTCACATAAATATAACGAATCGTTACAGGTAGTATTAATGAATAACTAGTTGCAAAGTAGATCGCTAACGAAAAAATGACTTTGCCGTTAGAAAAAGATTATCATTAGTATTTTTATTTTTATTGCTTGCATTGAGAGCCTCAGAACTCACAGTAAGTAGGCATTCCGTCCTTAGAACTCACTTAAATTTTTTTTGTTTTTGAGGTACTCATATAGAGTATTCCTAACCTGACCAGACATCCCGCTTTAGGCGGGCTTATCCCGTTTTTCGCATGTCGATCCCGCCTCGAAGTTCTATCCCGCTTTTTAGTTTTGAAATTTTCAATATCTTATGCGAGTTTTATTAAAATGCGACTGATAAAAGTTCATTCCAAATGTTTTTTGTATTATTGTATTGTATTTTTGTGTATTTACTGCTTAACTAGCAAAAGTCTGTGAAGCCCAGATGCGTTATGAGATGAAAAGACAATTTTTCATTCTTTAAAAAATAGTCATAACTGGTTTAAAATTCTCCACTACATTACATACACTCAGAAAAAAGCTGCAACTTAATTATTAGAACGCATCACAATAATTCAATAATTTTCAATACAATAGAACACTTAGGAACTGGGCTACAGACTGTGGGCTAGGAGTGAACCCAAACAAAACGGAACTGATACTATTTACCACAAAGACCAAGGTAGAGAACTTTATTCCTCCTCGTCTTAATAATTATGAATTGACGCTATCGAGCAACACAAAATATCTAAGAGTTATACTGGACCATAAACTTTCATGGAAACTGAATATCCAACACAGGGTTAGAAGGGCAACGGTAGCAAACTACTCCGGTCGTAGGAGGTTTGGGTCTAAATGGGGCCTAAGCCCCAAAAATGCTTCGATGGATGTATACAGCAATCGTGCAACCAATACTTACTAACGGCGCTGTAGTATGGTGCCCTCCCACAAGTAAGAAGTACGTGATAGATCAACTTTATAGTGTACAGAGACCCGCTTGCGTATGAATAAAAGGATGTTTACGTACTAGTCCTTCGGAGGCTCTGAATGAAACCTTCTTTCGATCGACCTTCATATATTGGCGGTATCCTCAAGCAGTGCGGCAATATTAGCGGCATCTGGGTGATGGAGATAAAGATCTTATGGCATTGCCAGAATCCTGGATCAATTACCCCTTCGCTGAAGAAATCTACTGATTACATGGTGCCTCATCTGGACTTTGACAGGGTTTTTAAAGTTCTGATTCCATCCAGACTGGAGTGGAAGGGATGCACAATGGAGGGGGAATATGACACCAGAATTTACACTGATGGACCAAAAATGGTCTGCGGTGTCGGCTCTTGATTATTTGCAGATCTTAATATAGAATGCTCCTTTCGTCTCCTTAACGAAACCACTGTATTTTAGGCTGAAATTTTGGCGGTAAGGAAAGCGGCTAGAGTGCTGATTGATAGGAAGGCACAGGGCAAAATGGGTATCTTTATCGACAGCCAGGCGGCGCTTTTATCCCTGAGATCATATATCACTTCGTCTATTTTAGTTGGGCAGTGCAAGAGTTTGCTATCTAGACTGGGTGGTCAGGTTGACCTCACTCGAATTTGAGTTCGGCAAGTTTTTAGGTAATGTACGAGCGGACGAGCTTGCCAGAGCTGGCTCTGCTACGAATGCCTCCAATGCCGAATGGGTAGCCATGCCCTTTGGTGATATTAGAAGTGATATATTCAAGCACTATATCTATAAGGCTGAATGTAGATGGTGCAATATATACTACGTTGCTAAGAAAATGTGGCCTTGTAACAATGATAGGCGCTCAATACAATTAACAACCAGAAGACGTAGGGACATCTCGACCCTCGTTGCAGTCAGGACGGTGCACATGCTAGTAGAATAGGCCTGACCTGTAATGAATTCTTCCGGAGTTGTCGAGAAGAGACAATATTCCACTTTCTTTGCGAGTGTCCAGCTTTGCATCTCTCTAGACAAAAATTCTTAGAAAGTCATGTACTAAACGATCTTTCAGATCTATCTGACATTGGGTTGAATGACCTTATCAGATATCTCGAGGCGACAGCTTGGATCTAGTAACTATCACCGTATCAGAATACTTAGATAGGTTGACAACGATGAGTGTAGTGATCTCTTCAAAAAGGAATCATCTACATTCTACTTGAATGCCTGTGTGTAGTAGGCAGCCACGTAAACCAACCAACCAACCATACACGATTAAGATAATTTACAAAACTGAATTTCCGGACTATCGAATTATCGATAAATTTATTTATAAAAGAACGAACTTCACTTCTGGTAATAATGACGAGTCCGAATCATGGAAACTTTTTGTTCCAGAGGAACTTCGCAAAGAAGTTATTTACGCAGCACACGACTTGCCAAATGCTGCTCACGGTGGAATAGCTAAAACAGTTAATCGAATTAAACAATTTTTCTTTTAGCCTGGATTAGTTACAGATGTAAAGAATTATGTTAATAGTTGTATTACATGCAAAACATCTAAATGTCCTACTATATCCCTTCAGACACCTATGGCTCAAATGGTTGGAACTAAAAGCCATTTCAGCAATTGTATATAGATCCGATTGGACCTTTTCGACGTACAAAGAATAGAAATATGGGAATATTGATTTTTTTAGATCATTTTACTAAATTTACCTTTTTAAAGCCACTAAGAAAGTTGTTAACAAAACCTATAGTCGATTATTTTAGAAATGAAATTTTTACTTGCTACGGTGTTCCGGAAGTTATAGTCTCGGATAACGGTAGTCAGTTTAAATCAAACGAGTTTAAGAAGTTAATAGACAAGTTTGGAATAACACATAAATTTACAGCTGTGCACAGTCCTCAGTCCAACGCAAGTGAACGAGTAAATGGATCCATGAACGAAGCACTTCGATCATTTATTCGTAATGACCAACGTCAATGGGATGAATACTTGGCAAGTATAAATTGTGCAATTCGCAGCAGGACCACGGAATTTTGGCGGAAGCAGACACAGGGATAAGGAGACATGACAATTTTACACTTGTAGGGACACTATTCAAGCAAAGACAAAACAGGAGTAGGATCGGATACTACATCATGGAATTTGAGGACTCGACAGAATTTAATATTGGTCAATTGGTGATACGCCGCAATTTTGCGTAGAGCTCGTTGGTAAATAATTTCAGGTCAATAACTGATTGCATTATTTCTTTTGTTGCTTGTTTCAGATTAGACTCTGCAACAAGTTCAACTTTAATCTGCTTTGTGATAGCGATTATTTTTATAAAAGGCTAATTTTACTCATTTTTTTGTTCAAGAGTAGAGTTTTACTTTCTGAAATTGGAATATGTATGTGTATGTAATATTTAATTTTTTTTACATAGGCATTGCTTTTGTTTTATTACAAATTTCAGACATTTTTTCATTCATAAAAATAATTTTCAATGTGTATTAGTGTCGTTGAGAAATTTAACCATATTTTATTGTTTGGATTGTGAATTTTAAAATAAATTTTTAGTTTTGAAAAGCTGTCCAGGATTTGGATTAATTTATTTTAGGAAAGATTGTAGAACTGATAATATTTTAATTATTTTTTTAAAATTTACTTGTTGGTACAGAAAAATTGTGTAAAATTATATTATTTCAATTCCTATAGAGCTTACCTAGAATCCTGCAGCATCTTATGATATTTGGACGATCTTGAATATAGGAACAATTGTTGAGGAAACTTTTTTATTAACGTTTTCTGAAATCTGGTTGGTTTCTTTTGTGGTCATTGAGACCGCAGAATATAACATTAAGCCCAATCTTAACAAAATACATACATACATGTATCGGATGGGTTCGCAATTAAAATAAGAATAGATTCACAGTGAAGTAAGTAAAGTGCTAAATTACTAAGGGCGATAAAGAAGAAAGGGATAATTGCAATATATACATACATTTCTTTACTTATAACTCTAAGAGTTAACGGGCATTTTAAAATTTTTAATTTTTTTAATTTCCAGTCAGCTTTCAACGACTTTTTCAGGAAAGTAAATTTTCGATGTTTTCAGAAAGCAAAATGCAAAAACGTTAACAGTGTTACCCCGTTTAAAGATCTTTTACAAATATACGGGATTGTAGTAAATAGTTATTATAAATTCTGCTTATTTTGTATAAATATTTAAAGAATTATAATATGGTATTTTCAAATATACATGAAGAACACAATTC
This sequence comes from Tachina fera, assembly GCA_905220375.1. Lineage (NCBI taxonomy): Eukaryota > Metazoa > Arthropoda > Insecta > Diptera > Tachinidae > Tachina > Tachina fera. The sequence goes on from LR999963.1 coordinate 113,679,658, forward strand.
ACGCTTTTTTAAAACAATAATATTATTAAAATATTAACAATAATACTTTTTCGAAACTTATTGCCCTATAATTTTGTGTATGTGAATATTCTTGGTAACTCTAATTAGGTAGCAAACAAAACAAATTTTTCCAACATTACTTTTCGACGTCATTTTTAAAATGAACTTTCACTTTCCTGTGAAAACAAACAAGAAATTTTCATGAAATTCATTTATTTCATTAAAATTTTTATTCATAATACGTATACAGAAATTTCAAGAAAGTACTTTCATGTGTAAATATAGAGTAAGACAAACTTTTTTGGTTTGTTACTATTAAGCATATTTATTATATTTTTGCCACAGGCCCCTGGCTATTAATTTAAGTTAATCTTTAATTATTATTTTTCTACATCAACTGACAAAACACATAGTGGACCAACACAGAAGAGCGCTGATGATGAAGGTTTAGTGGCCTTCGAAAACGGCTGGCTTTTCCGTTCAACTATGTGTTGTTAGAATATTTACAACTAACTTTGATGTTATTTGTTCATTAATAATTATCACTTGTAATTTGGCTTAAAAAAGCGATACGAACATTAGCCCGTTCAAAAAGGATCATAAATATAGAAACAAATGAAGTTCGAAAAATAAAAATTAACTTTAATATTTATTCAGTTTTATAACGAAAATAAAAAAATAATATTAATTTAAATAAATGTTAGTTTCCATATTATTCATGTTTCATATTTACAAGTACGTAGATACTCTACAATTTTAATATTAACTATAAATTTCGACTTCACTTTCTTTTTCTTTTTGAGAAATTTCAATTATTTTGAAAAATTTAAATAATTAAGGTGTAATCTTATAAGTTAATTTTTTTTATTTTATTAACCAGTTATAATTTAACAAATTTATTAATGTTTGTAACGATTTGGTAAATATGAGAGTCTAATCTATTATTTATTGTTACGAAAGGTGAAGTTAGGTATCGGGTAGACATGTTTAAATTTAAATTTTTTTCAATATATTTTTTTATTCCTGTATCGGGCTGGTTAATAACTTCCTTTTATCAGCATTGAGGGTGGGCTGAGAATCAACGTGGTGAATTACATCTTAGACCATGTTTCGGCCATAAATAAATTTTTTTCTATTTTTTTTATATGGATCATCATATTTAATTTCGTTACACTACATAAAATTTTAAGTCTTTTGTGACGACTAATTTATAAAAACTTGGAAACGCTTGTAGATAAATATTTTTTTTATATTTTAAATCGTTCCTTTTGCGTTGAAAACTGTATGCATATTACACATCCCGCTTTCTAGAAGATATTTATTTTAAAATCCCGCTTTTTGATAGATCATGTCCCAGTTTTTGCAAAAACCATCGGCAGCCGTATTCTGTAATGCGCTAAAGTTAAATTTCTATCGCTGAAAATCTATAAAGTGGATTTAGCGATTTTTTGAAGCGATTGCAATTCTGTAACGGACGTTGCTAAATTTGGCAATGTCATAAAAATTAATTCGCCGCAATTTTAGCATTTAATGCCATCGCCAAAATGTTTAAATTTTATATTCTCTAACGCCAAATAAGTAGTTTTTGTATCGTCAGAACGTCTCATTTGCTTTCATTTGCTTCTTTTGTTTCTTTAAAAAAAAGCAAACGAAACAAAACGATAAATTTTCATTGAACGCACTGACACACAAACTCTTATTAATAAACTAATAAACGCTTTGTAGCTTGAATATTTGGCAACAGTAAACTGAGTTCAATAAACTGCTGAATTAGTGAAAAGGGTTTTATATCTACATACCTAAATTGGAAATAGATTGATAAGTTAAAAGTATGACTGTGTAGTGACTAGTTGTGTAAGAATCTTTTTGTAAAATAGTATTTAAGTCAGTAAAAAACAAAAATAAAGGGAGAATTATTTCATGCCTCGAATCGGCATCATAGTTTTAATTCATTAAGGGATTCTGCATATAAACCTGCCACCAGCGCCTGAGCGCCGGCCATATAATAAAATAAGTAAAGATCTATATAAAATCAGTATACGGAGATCCTGCAAAATTTAATTTAGTTCAGTATATCCTGCCAAACCGGGCATTTGAAAATTTATAAATTAATTGTGAAATCCTTCGCAACTGGGCGTTAGTACAGTTATACTATCTATGGAAGAATATACACCAGAGGAGAAATCCGATGTAGAAGTCCCAAAGTACGTAGCAGCAAAAATCACTGGACAGGGACCGAAGAGATTGATAATAGGTGAATACAAAGCTAGGTTGCTAAAAAAAAAGAAGACGCGTTAGTGCAGATACCCAAGACCTTTAGAGAGAAATTCAGGAAAACATTGTTAATAATGGCAACGCTGAAAATAGCAAACAAGTAATCCCTGAATATATAATAACTTTAATTATAGTAAGTGTAATATTGTTTAAGGCATATAAAATAAATAAGCATTTCAAAAATTATGTACTAAAATATAATCAAAATAGAAACAATACAGATACAGTTACAATATAATACTTCAATTACAATTTATTGCTTTAAAACTTTATAAATTAGCAATAAAGAAAAACTTAGAAATAGAATTATCTGATTCAATACACGAAGAGGTAACATACTGGTAACAAATTCTAAAATGGCAGCGTTTAGTCTGGAAACAGCATCGAAAACACTTCCACTATTCGATAGCAGTTATATGGAGTTAGATAGCTTTTTGATGACCGCGGAAATAATTAACAAAAATTTGTCAACCGAGGGTGAAACTGATTTCTTACAATCAGCCTTATTCTAATTGGCGTCGGCAACATAACACGACGTCGTTTTTAATTTTTTTGGGAAATCGGTATTCCCGTAGATAGTATTGCCATTTATCGATGACTGGCAACGTATGTATCATATTCTGTTAGAAAAATTGATGTTGATATTGCCATTTATTCTGTCGTCAGTGTTTTTGATATCATGTTCTGTTGTGTGTATACCCAAGCAAATTTTAAAAAATATTTAAATTGTAAAAGAGTGAAATATAAGAAATACCAAAGTAAGTAACATACATATTCATTTGAAAATTAAAAAAAAACGTGAAAAATATAAAATTGACAAAATTAAAATAATTAACCCCAACCAATTTGAAAAGCTTGTTGAAGAGTTGGAAAAGAATACCTCTCTTGCTAGAGGATTCCTCTGTTTCTAATAATTTCAAGGAACAGTGGGAAAGTGTTGCGACTGTATTAAATGCCCTCGTCTATTAAAGGCAAAAGGTAAGGTAAATAATGTGTTGGAAGAGTATAATGTATGATAGAACTTTTTTTACAGATCTGGAGAGACTTGAAGTTCAAAGTAACAAAAATATGGCCACAAAGCTGAGTGCAAAGCAACTGGAGGAGGAGTATATAAACAATTAGTACTGAGGTCCTTAGAGGAAGCTGTGGCGAATCTGCTGCAATTTCAGAAAATAATAAATACTAATTATTATGAATGCCACCTTTCACACATGCAAGACTGACGATTTTCATATATCAGAGTTACTTGAAATGGTAAGTCACATTGTCTTAATACAACCAGTTGCAAGTGTTATTGATATTTCGGTTATTTACAGGAAATATCCCCCGTCATAAATAGCAGAGCTGTTCCAACAACAACAGCCCCATCAACCACAATAGCGCCATCAACTACAACAGCACCATCAACCACAATAGCATCATCAACAACAGCACCATCAAATAGCAGTTATCAAAACACTTAAAAAAAAGAAGTTCCTCTACGACAAAAAAAGATCTTGTAGAACGGAATGAATTACTTCACAGGCGTACTAGTGACCAGGCTAGGATATTGACAGAAATTTCAAATACCATTTCGTCAATGAAACGTAGCTTGAGAGACATAAGAGATGTAGAATCAAAAAGATTAAAATTAGAAATAGAAAGAAGTAGAAGAGAGGAAGAAATGTACCAGACGGAAATAAAAATTAAACGGATTGAATTGTCCATCAAAGAAAAGGTGCTTGAATTACTTAACGGCTAATAGGAAACTGGAAAAATTCAAGTGTTTTGTTTTTATCTTTGCTGCTTACTTTTTCCCTTCATACATACATATGTATATAGTATATATGTGCATACCAAATATTTTCAATAAATAAATTAAATTTTTGGATTGTTTTTTTGTGCCTTATGCTATTATTTTATTTTTATTTAATATATTGAAACCATTAGTTTACTGCCGTAAATTTTTGCTTTATTGTAAATGTTTTTATTAGATATGTGAGGTCAATTGATTTTTTTTCCTTTTTTGTGCGGTATGCTTTAAATTATTTATTAAAATTAAAACTGATTTGAAATTAGAGAAAATTTTGTTTTATTTCTTCTCTTATTGAAATGCCTCAGTAAATTGCATAGCTTCAGGACCATCATGCAATTCAATATCATTTGGGTAATTTTCTGTCTCATCATTTTCAATACCTAAGCCATATTCAATACAAATTTACAATTTTAGTAGCTTTCGCGGGTGTGTACTGAAGGAGACAACGAAATATATTTTTAAGCACACTAATAGTTCTTTCTACTACGTTCCTCGCTTTACAATGTTTTAAATTAAAAATAGCTTCTGCACTTCCTTCACAAGCCGAGCGATATGGCGTCATCAAGCATGGCTCAAGAGGTTAACCTGCATCACCTGATTAAAAAATTCTAATAACATGTGCATATATGTACATTATATTATCTTATATTAAAATTTTACCTAACAGCCACGAATTACGGTCGTTTGAGTCATAGCGTCTTTCCAAAATTCGTTTTGCATGACTTACGTTTCAAATTAAGGAGTCATGCCTGGATCCTGGGTAACAAATCTATGTTGATATAAAATATTTATTAATATAAAATACAAAAAAAAATATATTGAAAACTTACTATCATGGCATTTAAGCTAAAATATTATTTGCGGTTAAAATAAAGATGTTGGTCTTCTTTATTAGGCACTAAAATTTTAATGTGGGTTCCGTCTGTCTTTTGAAAAAAAAATGCAGCTTAGCTTAATTTTTTTCTGCATCTGTTATGTCGAACTTTATCAATTTTTGACAAACTTTCCTTTCCATGATATCAAGTCTCAGACAAAATCTTTGAGACCACAGGCTGTAATAGTCCCAGGTTAAAATCATTCCCGACACTGAGCTGGTACGGTCCTTGAGCCAAAAATCGCAATGTCGCTGCCAATTTTATGGTGCTTGGAATGAACGTTGATCGGCTGCCTTTTTTTAAATTAGGCTCTATTGTCTCCAAAACATGCTTAAATGATATTTTATTCAGCCGAAAATAACTTTCAAATTTTAAAACAATTCACATTCCTCATTATTTGCAAAATATGACTTTGAATGTATCACTTACTTTTCATCGGGTAACTGAAAAATGCATGATTTCTGTCTGAGAAGTCTTCTTTTTACTCTTATTTTTTTTCTTCGTCACTGGAATCCGAACCGGAAAAAACATCTTATTTTAATTTATTAACTCAGCTTTTATTTACTCAAAAACACTTTTACCGAAAATAGTAAAAAAATTAATCAGCTGACTCATGTATTAGATATGTGTATTGTATTTATCGATAAACAGGCATAGTCGTCATAACATTGTTAGCGAATACAAAGTTAGCATTGATGTTGTGTTAAAATAATGTTGTCTCAAAATTAACGACGATGTTGTCGACGCCAAATAGAGTAAGTGTGAATGTGTATATCACGCTAAATTATCATCAAGCGTTAGAACAGCATTGGGAAGTTATTCGACACCGGAAAATTTTGACACACTAAAAAGACTATTACAATACAGATACAAAAAAAGTAGAGAGACAATTCCAGAATTACAAGGCAAATTGAACACAATTTTTCAAAGGAAAATGTCGTTAAATTTGTTTAGTGATAAAATTACTGCAACTATAGACAAATTGAATAAACTAGGAATAGACGTTTGCAAAGTGCCACAGAACTTGCTCTGGAATTGGAAAACGTAAGCAAGTTAACAAACAATTCGGTAATGCATGTCCACAGAGAAAGGCCACGACATCAACAGCAAAATACATATAGAACATATTTTTTATGCATGTTTTTTATTTATTGTAAATTCATATATGAACTACTAATAAGTATTCAAATCTTAAATCTAAAATATAATTAGTAGGCCCGACCAATGTCGGACATAACTTAGTGATAGTTATTAATAATACATAAGTAGTGATAGGCAAAAAAAAGTATTTTTAAGCAGCTTCATCTGGGGTGTTTAGTATTAGAGCCCTTGTATAACTCTTTTTTAAGCGGATGTGTCCAGTAAAGTTCAAAATATTACGAGAAAGCGGATTAGGATGTGACACGAGTTTTGTTAAATATTTGCCTGCGTATTTTGCTATTTCTTCAATCACTAGTGGCATATTTAAATCACGATGTATATTTGAATTTTTGATGAACCATTGAGCCGATGTTATCAAACGTAAAATTTTGTTTCGCCTTCGTTGGATTTTATCAACATTTGAAGGTGAAGCAGTGCCCCTTAGCTGAATTCCGTAGCACCATATTGGCTTTAAAAGCGACTTGTATATTAAAAGTTTGCAGTCTAGGCTGAGTGTTGAATTTCTGTCAATCAGCCAATGTACCTGAGTTAATTTTAGTTTAATTTGAGTTAACTTAGAGTCAATGTTATGTTTCCATGTAAGACGTCGATCAAGTTGTATACCAAGATATTTCACATGTGAATGTTGAGGAACAACTTGATTATTACTCCGAATGGGGGAATATATAACAGTTAACAACAATAACAGATTGAGCACTAACTACAACAACACTAGAATGTACAGGAACAATAACGATATTAACAACAATAGAAGCTATGGTCAAAATGGGAGTACTTACAGTAGATAGGTAATGGAGGATGCAAAAATCCGTCTCTTTCTAACACTATATCTATCTCTTTCTGTCCTGGACTGTTGTGTAAGGTCATGGTTTGTGACGTCAGAAATGAGTATGTGTGTGTGTGTAATTTAGAGGGAGTTGACGTTGACTTTAATATTTTGTTGTATTAGAGAGACAGACAGATGGATGTGTTGCCTAATAATTTCTGATATCCCACCAATAGGGTATTTTTAGGTTCGTTATTTGGTATTAATAACAGAGTGATCATAGAAATTTGGTTCTCCAGTTCAATATATATGAATTCATTAGTGACTTGGAGGTTCGTCATTGGATGCCTATCAATAATATTGTAATCATAGAAATTTGTTTTCTATAGATATACATACTCACTTACTAAAAATGTATTGATGGATATATGTATGTATGTATGTGTGTGCTGGTATCAGAGGGGTTGGTTCTTCAGTTGGGATACATGCTCGCTCTCCTACTACAAAAAATGATGTAGTGGGTGCGTACATTTTTAGAGTTGGATCTATGTATGTATGTATGCCCGTATCAAAGAGGTATAGATATAGTGTTAGAAAGAGATGGATTTTGCGGGAACTTATTCATAATTGATAGCGCTTAGTTGTATGTGTTCATATGCATTTGTTATTTTTAAAAAATAACAAAAATGTATATGCTGCTATATTACTTGAACTACATACTTAGTCCCCGTTCACACTACGCAAGCCTTATTGCTAAGCTTATCACTTTTTCTTATTTGATCTTTCATCAGCGTCCTCACAAAACAAGTCTTATTTCTGAGCTCATATTTTTTGTGCATAGTTTTGCGTATGCTTGAGTTCTTGACTTAATATGCTAAACATATTGAAAGTACATGTATGGTGTGAACTGGGACTTCTATTATTTGTTATTTACTTTTTATATTTTGTGCGTGTGTGGTCCCTTTTTAGCGTTTGATCTAGTTGAATTGCTTGTGTGGTAATTGTATACGTGTATGTATGTAAGTAAATGTAGATGCGTGTGTGTAGTTCAATAATTTTTGGGGATCATAGGAATGGTTTAACGTGCTGGAATAGCTGTTCTCCTATCTCAAATTTGTTTGCTGATGTTGAGTGCTTCTACTGTTGTTATTTTTTTTTCTTCTATTACTCCGAATGGAAGCGCTTGGTTTACGAGTACACACCAATGTATATACATTCATATGTATAAATATATACTTGACAATTTTTGATTTTATGCATATACAAACATACATATTTATGTACATACTTATTCAAATGTGCTGATATTGCTTTTTTTCCATTTTATAATATTCAAGGGAAATTTTTAGTCGTCAAGTGGTTTTATGCTCTATTTTTATCGTTTCTGGTATGTTTATCGGATACTTTTTTTCTAATACGCATGTACATGCGTGTGTATATTTTGCCATGCAAATTTATGCTAGATTTTGTTAGAATTTGATGTTTTGTAACAAATTCAGCGATTTTTTCTATGTACATATTTATATAGAATAAAGCATAAAGTAAAAAATTAAAATAAGAAATATGGGATCACAGCATATTTTATTATGATAGAAGACATGTATTCCCAGCCCCAATTTATGTGCGATCATGTATGTGTGAGTGTGTTTGGCTTGTTCAATAGTTTTGATTTGAAGAAGTGTCGTCATAGCTTTTGCGATTGTTTGTAAATTTTGTTGGGGAAAGTTATGGTTTTCAGTTTTCTGTGCAAAGTGAAGCTATATAAATACACAAATATGTAACATATGTATGTATATATCTGCTAGCTCTTATTTGTTCTTTCATATGTTTCGCGGTTGTTGGAATCTTTTTATTGGGGAAGGTTAGGGTTTTCCGTTTGCTGTGCAACATGAAACTATATCCCTGCTAGAAGGGGTGGGGAAATCTGTAGAGCGTTGCTTCCTATTGTTTTCTAATAAATTTAGTTTTTATATGCTTTTATAAAAATTTCTTTTTCTAATTTTTATCCTATACTTCGCAGTGAACAGTTCTGATCGCACTTAATGAAAAGTAATATTTCAACTCTGATTAGTGTGTTGTAGTACTCCTGTTATGTTATTTAAAGCGGTGTCCATTAATAAGTAACTACATTTTATTATTAAAAATTTATAAAATTTTTATAGTGAATTAAAACAAAAAAGTAATAAAAGCAGTGTAAAACTATTATTATTGAAATTGTGTTAAAAAATAATAAGAACAATAATTAAAGAGAAATGAAATTCACAATTTGCTCAGTTTGCTCGATGACTCTTAGCAGTTTCAAAATGTTGGAGGTGCATATGAAGCTGCATTGCAGTGTTTGAAAAAAACTATTCATGTCGCATGGTTAGCTGAAGGATCATATAAAAACGCATTCTTGTCAGGATGGAGAATACTAGGAACATTTTATGCAGACATTGCAAAGCTTGCAATGACGTGATAGCTCTTTCATCATGGACTGCTCATATTAGAACCACACGGCATAAGATAAATTCTGAACAAGTAAATGTTAGCCATGATCTGACAAAGATAAGGAGCGACTTCAATGGGAGGATTGAAGTATATTCTTTTATAAATAAAAATGAAGGAATATTGTTTTCAGAAGAATTTTTCTCAAATGCAAGAAATAGTATAACTAAACAACTAAATGAATGTAGCAGGAAGCATGTTACATTTAAATTTAATTTTGGTTTACATGTGAATACATGAAACTGGTGAATGATGATATGATTGTTTCTCCACTGGTGCACATATCAAAAATGACATTAGTCACCATTTCGGATGATGTTGAAGAATTATATAGGAAGCATGTGAATGAAATTACAATAAAAATTGACGAATTTCAAGAGAGAGATAGTGGATGGACATTAATCTGTATAAAAGTGATTGAAATAAATATTAACAAGTCATCGATTATAAGAGGCTCATATTTCATACCCTTGCCAAAAGCTATGGCTAATAAAGGTGCATGCATCAATATCGAGAATGATGATATTTTTTGCTTCAAATGCATCTTTGAACATTTGTTTAAAGAAAGTCGTTAAAGTGCCTAAGCCCGAAGATGTCTTCAAGAGCTTCAAAAACTTTCAGAAAGAGATGGATGTTCCGTTTGTAATTTATGCTGATTTTGAGTCAATTTTAGAAAGAGTTGACGAAAAAGTAAGTAGTAATACTACAAACATTCAAAATCATATTCATTCTGCCTTCAGCTATTATGTTAAGTGTAGCTTTAAGAAAAAATACAATATGCATAGGTATTACTTTGGGGAAGATGCTGTCATTGTATTTGTTAAAAAAATAGTGGAAGATACATCAAACATATTTGATGAACATTTTTCAAAAAATAAATGTATTAATATGACTACCGAAAATATAGAAGATCATAATAATGCACAATTGTGTCATATTTGTAGAAAAGAATTGATTAATGATAAAGTTATAGATCACTGTCATCTTACTGGTGGTGCAGCTCATAATGCATGCAATTTAAATTATAGAGTACCTAACTTTATTCCTGTTCTTTTTTACTATCTTTCTGCGTATGATTTACATCTCTTTTTTCATCATCTTTCTTCAATAAAAAATGCTACTATAAAAGTTATACCCCTAAACAAAGAGCTTTATATTTCCCTCTCAGTTTATATTTCATTAAAAAAGAATCATGGATTCGAAATACGCTTTATAGACTCTTTCAGGTTTATGGCCTCAAGTCTAGATTCTTTGGCAAAAAATCTTGACATTTCTGATTTGCATATAGTTCGTGAAATATTTCCAAATGACAACCCATTTAAATTATTAAGAAGAAAAGGAGTGTATCCATAGTCTTATATGGACTCTATTTTAAAGTTTGATGAAAATGAACTTCCAAGTAGAGAGAACTTTTTTAATATTTTAAGCAATGAGGAATGTTCTGTTGATGACTATGAACATGCACAAGAAGTCTGGAGCGAGTTCGATTGTAGAACCCTTCTCGATTATACTGAGCTTTACCTCAAAACTGATGTCTTACTTCTTACAGATATTTTTGAAATTTTTCGAAAAATATGTAGGAGTATTTATAATCTCGATCCAGCTCATTATTATACTGCACCAGGACTATCATGGGATGTCTTGTTAAGGACTACAGACTACTACTTTAGAGCTAATAACATACTGTGAAATGCATTCATTTGTTCAAAATGTTATAAGGGGTGGGCTAGTGCAGTGCTCAAAAAGATATTCAAAATCTAACAACAAATACATGAATGGTTTTGATAATAATAAGCCTTCAGAATATTTGATGTATTTAGATGCTAACAATTTATATGGTTGGGCAATGTCTCAACCTTTACCTTATGGAGGATTCGAATGGTTAAGTTCTAGTGAAATTGAAGTCTTTAATATCAATGAAGTTACTAATACACCAGTAGTCGGTTACTATTTGGAAGTAGATATTGAGTATCCAGACTCACTTCACGACTATCATAATGACCTCCTTTTTTGCACCCAAAACAAAAAAACATCGCAGTATAATACTGCTAGGAAGTTAATAGAAGACCTTACCTTCAAAAAGAATAATGTTATTCATCATAAAGTCGTACTTCAATGTATTTCAAACGAGCTTGTATTGCATAAAATACACATAATATTAAGATTTAAGCAGTCCCCTTGGCTTAAAAAATACAGGGTGGCCCAGAAAGACCGAAGTGGTGTAAATTCCTTATAACTTTTTATTTAAGACATATTTTTTTAATTTTTTGTTTTTTAAATACAGTAAATTTATAGGGAATATTTTTAGATTAGTTGTTAAAAATGATATCCCGCAAGTAGAGGCCATTTTCTGCTTCGCACAAATGATCTCTTTTCAACACATTTTCTATGACCTTTCGCAAAACTTCCGGTGTTATGTTGTTAATTTCGTCTGGAATATTGGTTTTTAATTCCTCAATAGTCCTAGGCTTATTAACATAAACTTTCCCTTTTAAATAACTCCAAAGGAAACAGTCTGGAGCGGTTAAATCCGGGGAACGCGGAGGCCAATTAAAATTGCTTCTACGCGAATTTATTCTTTCCCCAAAGATGTCGCGTAAAATTGCCATTGTGGCCCTCGGAGTGTGCGCTGTGGCTCCATCCTGTTGGAACCATATTTGCGGATGGTATTCCACAGCTGGCCTTACAAAATTTTCCAATATGGCCCGATATCGATCACCATTGATGGAAATGGCGACATCTCTTTCATTTTCCAAAAAATATGGACCAATGATCCTTTCTGAAGAAACACCGCACCAAACAGTACACTTAACTGGGTGTAATTGTCGTTGATGAAGTACTCTCGGGTTTTCCTTAGCCCATATCCTAAAGTTTTGCTTGTTAACAAACCCATTTAATTGGAAATGGGCTTCGTCACTCATAAATAAGTTATGAATAATGGTAATGGAAAGAGCACATTTGTGCGAAGCAGAAAATGGCCACCACTTGCGGGATACAATTTTTAATAACTAATCTAAAAATATTCCCTATAAATTTACTGTATTTAAAAAACAAAAAATTAAAAAAATATGTCTTAAATAAAAAGTTATAAGGAATTCACACCACTTCGGTCTTTCTGGGCCACCCTGTACATTGACCTAAATACTTCATATCGTACGAATGCCAAAAATGCATTTGAGAATGACTTTTTTAAGCTTATTAATAATGCGGTTTATGGGAAGAAAATGGAAAACGTAGATAAAAAAAGTTATCCATATTGCGACAGATTGGGAAACTACAAACAGAAATCATTTGGGATTGAGGGCATTGATTTCTAAACTGAATTTTTTAAATTTAATATAATTTGGGGATAATATGTATGCAGTTGAGTTAAAAGAACTGGAACCATATTACGATAAACCCACATACATAGGTCTAGCAGTTTTAGAATTATCTAAGTGGAAGATGTACGACTTCCACTACGGCTACATGAAACAAAAGTTTAAAGATAAAATTTCTCTTATATGGATACAGATTCTTTCATCTATACAATTCAAACTGAAGGTTTTTATGATGATATTCGTAATGATATTGAATCCAAGTTCGATACTTCGGATTATTCTGAAGAGAATCAATTTAGCTTACTTCTAGCAAATAAAAAGGATTTAGGAATGCTGAAGGATGAGAATGGTGATATAATGACAGAGTTTGTAGGTTTAAGACCCAAAATGTACTCATTTTCAACTCATAGCTCTGAAGAAGTAAAAAAATCTAAAGGAGTTAAAAAATCTGCCGTCAAAAAGTTAACTCTAAACGATTATAAAAATTGTTTATTTGATCAGAAAGTGATATCAGATGAAATGTATTTGATTACATCAAAAACTCACAAACTGTACACACAAAAGCTATTTTAAGTAGTCCTTAATACAATGATGATAAAAGAAATATTTTGGAAGATCAAGTAAAAACAAGAGCTTGAAGTTTATATATATATATATATATATATATATTAGGGCTGTTTAAAAAAAAAATGTTTTTGAATTTGATTATGCATAGTAGCTTATTTTGTTCCTTTTTTGTAAACATTGCTTTGTGCAAAAATTCAAACAAATCGAAAAATATTTAGGGGTTGCTCAAAGGACTTCTTTTTATTGAACTTTAATACATAATTATAATCTAAGCAAAATGTGCTAATCAGCATTACATAAAAACCACTTAACACAATCTAAAATGCATTATGATCTTGTTATCGCGGATTATACGCTTTAAGTGTAACTTTTCGAGCATCGGGAACTCTCTTTCTGTGATCCTCTACCACCTGAATTAATTTCTGCGTTTCTGTCTCATTCTTCGTAATACATTCGTTGAAGGCAGACATTAGAGCAACAGAGCGTTCTGCTGTATCTTTAACCACTCTCCAAGAATCAACAATGTGCTTGGCTTCTTGGAATTTTGGTGATTCATTCCACGAATCGGAATCAATGTTGAGAAATTCCAGATCAATATTTAAGGCATTCAGAGCACAGACAGATGTATAATTTACCAGATTGTGGAAGCTTTTGCTCTCTAACCGATCGCAGCTATTCAGCTTGATTCCTCTTTCTGTCCAGTCTTTCGGGAAACTTTTAATATTATTTAACTCGTTTGCCAGCATTCGTTTCTCCTGAACTGGAAGTTTATCGGAAAACAAGGAAAGAGGAATCAGCTCGGGCCCAAGATACCACAAGTGAGATTTTAGCTTCTTCATTGCTGCTTCTGAGACAATCGCATTCACAGTTGAATACTGTTTTATTTGTTTGAATAGACGCAAATCATTTACTGGAGCATCACTTGCTTTAGGACAAGAAATCCACGCTTTAACGTAAATGAGGCACGCGAACAAACAAAATTCGGTGAGATTCTTCTCCTCTTTTACCGTTAGCTTAAATTCTAGTCGAAAAAGAAAAATCTTCAAACAGTATATCACTTTTGCCATCCATCTTGCCATGTGGTATGCACCAGGAATCTTGAAACGATACTGATCTGCTGTGGGTAACTCCCTAAAAGTAATAAACAAAGTTCCACCATCTCTTTGTAGTCATCTCGAGGCATATATTCTTCTTTTGATAATAGAATACCCTTGAGGAAAGAAGTTACTTCCTTTTTCAGATCTTGTAGGTATGGAGTGTTTAGGCGTTTATCGTCCAAGAGCTTGAAGTTCTGATGATTGTTTTTTGCCCAACCTTGCTGAAATCGTTGAAAAAGTGATATATTAGGACCTTTGGATGGTCCAAACAACACTGAAAACACATTTGCAACAATCAGCTCGTGAATGTGATGTCTACAAGCAAAATATAAAAAGTTCCTGCCCATCTGTTTCTCAAGAAGAACACACGCTCCATTTGTAGCTCCTGTATTTGCAGCAGTTAAAGAATTATCTTATCATTGATACCACAAATCAATATTTTTATTAAACTATTTAAATACAATCATAATAAAGATATTTCACTTTTTAGAATTAATAAATTTAAAGGAAATCAATGTAAAAATAAAAGTAAAAATTCTCGGATTAAACCTCCTCTAAAAGAGGAGGTTTGTACTGTCTTTCATCACTTTACCATCACAATGAACCAATAGTGGTGGATTTTCAATAGTAAGGAAACCTTCTCTCACAGACATGTCAATATAAGATCGATGAGCTGCTCGCTTTCTTTGTACAGTTGAACGAGATAAGAAACCATCATCCAGATCTTGCCCATCAGCTTTTGCAATTGCTGCAGCCAAGATGGTGAACTTAGTATCAGAAAGATTTATACGATCCAATGTTGATGTCACATCAGGAGAAGCAAGCATGTTCTGGAGAATACGTGATTTGTGTGGAGGGCTATCTCCAGATGACACAAAAATTTTGTTAAGTTGTTTCCGATAATACGTTGGTGATTCAATTTCATAGCTAGCGTCAATTTTATCATATTCCATATTCTCTTCCTCACCATCTTCGTCGAGATTTTCAAGTGCGCTAAATGTAGTAGTAGCAGCTGTCTTTCTTACCTCTTCACGTCGTTTTCTTTCTTCTTTTTCTTGTTTCCGTTCCTGGATCCGCAGTTCCCGTATTGCCAATTCCGTGTCCAGTCCAGCCATCTTCATCTTTCTACTTCCTCGCTGATCCTTTAAAAACACTTCATCTTCTTCAATTCTGATTTTGCTTTCAGCTTCCTTATGTGCGATATCTAAAAGCAGTTCAATTTTGTTTGGAACGTATTTTCTCTAGTAATCTGTACCTCTGAAACTCGTGATTTGTTTTTCTTCAGCAAATTGTATTCCTCAACAAGATATTTCATTTTAGAAACGATGTTTGGTTGGAAAGCCATTGGGATACGAGCTTTGTCCCAAATTTCCATTAATTCTCCTGTAGTGGACTTCAGACTTTGTGGAACAGTTTTTTTAAGGGTTTTGTGGTGATGGAAAAAAGTTTTTAAGACATCAGATGCGGTTGGAAGTACATTCAAGGGAAGATTAGGTACTGGCTGTCCAATTAACCATATAATTGTTTTGAGTCTCGTCTTAGTAGCAGCAGTTGTACTTGAAGCCATTATAAAGCGCAATTAATATTATAGCAAAACGTAAAAATTGTTAAAACACTATTCAAAAACCGTACGCTACACACAATTGACAAAGCTATGAATATTTTGTCAGAATAGTCTAGTATGCTTGTTTCTCAAGCGTCAACTTCAAACTGACTGCTGGGCAAATGAGAAGGAGAAACACTTGCTGCTTTGTTGACTTTTTTTTTGTGTAAAGAAAAGAAACTGAGTAATAGTTACGCACTTTACTTGCTGTTACCAAGCAGCGAACTGCCGAGGCGACGTTTGCTTATGCAGCGAAGCAAAGTAACGGTTTTAAAACGAATTGCTATTGTTTGAAGACATTGATTAAAAAAATACGTAGGAAAAAACAAGTATGTAAGTGTGTTGAGAACTTGTTTACAGTGGGTCTTAAGCAAATATTACAATCATGATCAATTTCCAATTCAGAAATCGACAGCGGTACAAAATAGTAAATTTTCTAAAGAAATAGGTATACAAAAGCTATTTTATAGCAAATCAATGGGAGCGTTGAGCAACCTCTAAACGTTGTTCGATTGAATATATTTTTTGCAGGTCTTATTTGCACTCCAAGTGGCACAAAATAAGCTACTATGCGTTTAGATCCGATAAAAAATTTTTTTCTCACTATGTCGTGAACAGCCTTAATATATATATATATATATATATATTAATATATATATATTAATATATATATATATATATATATATATATATATATATATATATATATATATATATATATATATATATATACAGTGATCTATAACATATATTACAAAAGAATTAATTAATATTAAAAACACTTTTTTGCACCATTTTTTCTAACCATTGCCTGTTTTCCTCGCCTTTAACATAGATATATGAATCACCTACATTAGCTCTTAGAAATTCGCAAATGCTTTTAAATGAAACACTCCCATCGTTGATGATGATAATGTTTTGTTAACCGAAAACAAAAAAAAAACACAAACAGTGACATTGATGAATACTCTATAGGAGTAACTCAAAAACAAATATACAATCATAAATTACAAAAACAAAAAAAACCGTAAGCAAAAAAAACAAAAAGTGCCCTTGAGGAATACTCTATATGAGTGCCTCAAATACAAAAAATTATGAAGTGAGTTCTAACGGCAGAAACGCCTATTTTACTGTGAGTTCTGAAGCTCTTAATGAAAAAAATAAAAATAATAAATCTAATGAAAGTGTTTTTTTAACGGCAAAACCAATTTTTCGTCAGCGATCAACTTCGCTTAGTCCAATGCCAAATAGTGATTCATTAACATTACAGTTGCCTAGTACTTCTTCATATAAGTCAGTAATATCATCCCCTTCAGGCTCGTATTCGTCACTTAACAAAGTTATTACTACAGATAACAGTATTTCAAAACCCAAGGTGCAAGTCGGTATGGACAGATATATAACCGTGGTAAAGCGTGGGCGAAGCCCGAATTCTTCAAAAATTTCATCCGCTCCAAAGATGTCTAGAGATAACAGCGCATCCTCAACTAATCGCCAAAACCGTTTTAAAATTTTGCAAGATGAGAACGACAAACCCGATGTATCCTCGAATAAAACATCTAAGCCGCCACCAATCTACTTGAGAGAGAAAAATTCAAATGCCCTTATTAAAAAATTAATTTCGGTCATTGGTGAAAATAAATTCCACATTGTCCCAATAAAACGTGGACACATCGATGAAACGAAAATTCAAATTTATGATGAAAAGGATTTCCGCAAAATGGTTTCTGAATTTGAAACAAATAAAACAAGCTTCTACACATACCAGCTTAAGAGCGCTAAAGGCCTGCAAATCGTACTGAAGGGCATAGATTCTTATGTTGTCCCTGAAGAAATAAAAGATGCACTTGTCCTCCAGGGATTTAAGGTAAAGAATGTATCAAACATATTTAACAAAGAAAAAGTACCCCAACCCCTATTTCGTGTTGAACTGGAGCCAAATGATATACAGTTGAAAAAAAACGAGACGCATCCTATTTATAGCCTTAAATACCTTTTATACAGAAAAATCACAGTTGAAGAGCCACATAAGCGTGCAGGTCCCGTGCAGTGTCATAATTGCCAAGAATATGGCCATAAAAAAGCTTACTGCAATTTACCTAGAGTGTGTGTTATCTGCGGTGAATTGCACGGTACTGCAAGTTGTACCAAACCAAAAGATCAAGCGGAAAAAAATTCAGTAATTGTGGAGGTAATCACACCGCTAACTACAGAGGATGTCCTGTGTACTCTTTCGTCAAGCAGGCTATGGTGCAAAAACCTAAATTAGCTCCAGCTCAACCATTAAACGCGTACTCCGCCACTTTTGCTCCAGTGAGCCAACCAGTTACTTCACGTGTATCGTATGCCGATGCTGCTAAGGCTAGTTCTATTCTCACACCAAATGTTTCACCGCCAAATAATTCAACAAATGCAAATTCAAGCTTTAACTTTAGTCGCCTTGAAGCTACTATTGAGAATCTGCTGCTAACTATAAACAACTTTACAACAAATATGACTACCATGATGCAAGAAATGTTGAGAATGCAGAATACTCTGCTTCAAGCATTAATTAACAAGCCATGAACACGTTAAAAATATGTTTCTGGAACGCAAACGGCATTCGCCAACATAAAAATGAACTTGAGCACTTCCTTACGGAAAAAAATATTGATATAATGTTGGTCTCTGAGACTCATTTGACTTCTAGAAGCCTCTTTAAAATGAATGGCTACACTTTATATGACACAAAGGACCCTAGAGGGAGAGCATGCGGTGGATCAGCAATTCTAATAAAGTCAAGACTCAAGCACTATATTCTTGACAACAGTTATGAAGAACATCTACAAGCAACAAATATCTGCATTGAAAATTTTTGTACAAATTTCGTGATATCTTCAATTTACTCTCTTCCCAGATTTTCAATCACTGAGGACCAATACGAGAAGTTCTACAAATCTCTTGGACCTTGTTTCGTTGCAGCTGGCGACTACAATGCTAAGCATACGTTCTGGGGTTCGCGTCTTATTACGCCTAGAGGTAGGGCGTTGTTCAACACAATTTCAAAAATGGGTTTGGATGTTATTTCAAGTGGGGAGCCTACTTACTGGCCTACTGACGTGAGAAAAATTCCGGATGTTATAGATTTCGGCGTGATAAAAAGTATTTCTAGGGAATTAATTCACGTTGAAGCTTCCCTAGATCTGTCGTCTGATCACTCTCCCACGATCGTTACAATCTGTAGTCCACTGAGAAGCGCTTTACCTCACCCATATGTCAAGATGATAAACCGTGTTAATTGGCTGGGATTCAAAAAATATCTTAGTAGTCATTGCACGGAAAATATTACGCTAAGAACACCCAATGATATTGAATCGAACATTGCAAATCTTAACGAGAATATTAAAGAAGCTTCTGAACATGCCACTACCTCCCATCCGTATACTGGGTTCAATAAAATTTATTCTACAGACGTTGAACATCTTGTACGTGAAAAAAGAAGAGCTAGAAGGGAATGGCAACAGCACAGATCACCTCAACACAAAATCAGATTTAAAGAGTGCACTAAACGACTCCAAGAGTTGCTTGCATCTGAAAAAACTGCATCTTTCAAAAATTATCTGGAAGGCCTTGATGTCACACCAGCATCTAATTACTCTTTGTGGCGCGCTGCTAAAAAGCTTAAAACACCCGTTGAGTTTAAGCCACCTCTGCGCACATCTACCGGAGGTTGGGCAAGAAGCGATACTGAAAAAGGTAACATATTTGCTGAGCATTTAAAATCCGTATTTACACCAAATACATGTACCGGTGTTGCTGATTTGCCGAGTGTAGTTGCTCTACCCCCACGACCCTTAACATTTACGATGTGTGATGTACAAAAACTAATTGCCGAACTCAACCCGAAAAAAGCTCCCGGTATGGATGGAATTAGTAACCAGATGCTGATTAAGTTACCTCGTACTGCAATTAGAATCCTGTTATTCATTTTTAATGCCATTTTACGACTGGAGTATTATCCAGACTGCTGGAAGCTTGCCAAGGTTAAAATGATTCCAAAGCCAGGTAAAGATCTTTCCAAGGCTGAGTCATATAGGCCAATAAGTTTACTGTCAACAATGTCAAAGCTTTTTGAAAAGCTACTCATGACAAAATTGTCTTCAATTTTAACTGATAATGGGTGCATCCCGGACCATCAATTTGGTTTTAGAAGCCAGCATAGCACCATTGAGCAAACGCATAGATTGGTTCAATTTATCAGAAAAACATTTGAGGAAAAGAAGTATTGTTCTGCCGTGTTTATTGATGTTTCTCAGGCATTTGATAAAGTGTGGCATGAAGGCCTGATTTTGAAATTGAAGACATATTTACCAATAAACATTCTAAATCTTTTGGAAAGTTACATTATTGCACGAAAATTTACAGTTGTGGAAGGACACTTTATGAGTATGCCTGAAACTATCTCATCCGGTGTGCCACAGGGGAGTATACTGGGGCCATTTTTATATTTGATTTATACTTGTGATATGCCTGTGAGCAGTAGTATCCACACTTCTACATTTGCCGACGATACCGCCTGCCTTAGTATGCACGAAAACCCTGATGAGGCATCCCGAAAACTCCAGGAACACATTAGCCAGATGGAACTATGGTTAAACTTATGGAGAATTAAGGTAAATGAACAAAAGTGTGTCCATATAACATTTACCTTACGAAGAGATACTTGTTCCCCCATTCGGATTAATAATCAAGTTGTTCCTCAACATTCACATGTGAAATATCTTGGTATACACCTCGATCGACGGCTTACATGGAAACATCACATTGACTATAAGTTAACTCAAATGAAACTAAAATTAACTCAGGTACATTGGCTGATTGGCAGAAATTCAACACTCAGCCTAGACTGCAACCTTTTAATATACAAGTCGCTTTTAAAGCCAATATGGTGTTACGGTATCCAGTTATGGGGCACTGCTTCAGCTTCCAATGTAGAGAGAATTCAACGAAGACAAAACAAAATTTTAAGGTTAATAACATCTGCTCCATGGTACATTAAGAATTCAAATATACATCGTGATTTAAATATGCCACTAGTGACTGAAGAAACTGCAAAATACGCAGGCAAATATCTAACTAAACTCGTGTCACATCCTAATCCGCTTGCTCGTAACATCTTGAACTTTACTGGACACATCCGCTTAAAAAAGAGAGATACAAGGGCTCTAATACTAAACACTCCGAATGAAGTTGCTTGAAAAAAAAAATTTTTTTTTTTTGCTTATCACCACTTATGTATTATTTACAACTATCACTTAGTTATGTCTGGCATTGGTCGGGCCTATTAATTATATGTTAGATTTAAGATTTGAATACTTATTGTTAGTTCATATATGAAGATACAATAAAGAAAAAAACATGCATTAAAAAAAAAAAAAAAAAAAGTTTGCTTCTCTTTGCTTTTTTGTTGATAAACATTTAAAGTCAAAAGGAGGTTTTGTCATAAAATTGATGTGTTGGTTATTGTTAAAAACGATTGCGAGTTCTTTTGCAATAAAATCGTTTGCATTACTTTTGAAGCCTTGCATGTCTATGAAAACTATATTATTTTTCATCTTTTTTAATTTATAGGATTTTACGAACTTGTCCTGTTATAGGTATGTATTCAATTAGACGATCGTGAATAAGAATGCAATAAGCTGATGTTTTGGCTGGAATATTTGTTGCTGTTTCAAATTCAATTTTTATTTCAATTGGCCTGTTATTAAGAGTTTCGTTTTGATAACTAACATCTACTACAATAATGGGCGCGTTATTTTTAAACTCTTGAGAAGTTAGAAGAGGTTGTGACTCCTTCATATAATAGTTTTGTTGAAATCTTACATACATATCATATAGAATTGCGTAGCGTTCATTTTTAAATTTTATGTTAAGATCATCATATGGATATGAAACTGAATTCAAATGTACTTTTAGATTAGTGAGATAGCAATGAACAAACTTGTTTTCTTGTTGAAATGCAATCAATACATAACGGGGTCGCTCTCTACTTGCAGCCATCTTAACATTCCAGATGTGGCTAGTTCCTGTATTTAATTGTGGATTTACATGACAATCCCAACTGTGGAATGCGATTGGTATAGCAGCAGCATTGTTTATAATTTTAATCATATTCAATTTACTATGATCGGATAAGTGTACATGAGGAATTCTCCATGAGATTAGCGAAATTGTAAGTTTTTGTTTGTCAGTAGAAGTGCTCGATTGTACAAGATCTTCATCATTCTTGTTACGCAAGAGTATTAATTCATGTTTACCATTTAATATTATTTTATTATAGTCTTCGGCAAATCCTAAGAGCATTTTAAGTGGAACATAGAAATTAAAATATCCATTTTCCACATTCAAATTCTCAATTTTGTTCCATCCATTCCATTTTGCATGACAATGCTTTCCGTTGGTGATAAAGAAATCAGATTTTTTATTGTGGTTGTCTGTCCTAAATACCTTGTATGAGCAATTTCAATACCATTAAGTTCATAACGTATTTCATCAGAGATAAGCTACAAAGTTGTTTTTTAATTCAAAGCTTAAATCAGAGGATTTTGAGCTTTTATCATCGACAATAAATCCTTCCACATATATATAACTTTCACTGGGCAATACATACAAATCTTGATTTTGTATTGAAATACGAATATTATCATTATTGTTTATGATTGTAGATATGGTACACATGTATGATAGTCTTTTTTGATTATACTCTCATCAGATAATGGCTTATCTAATTCATACAATTTTAAATTTAAGGACTTGAGAAAGTTTTGATTTGTTTTAGTTAGATTTTTCCGATGGACAGATCTCTTCAACTGTCGCTTAGGTTCTAGTATAATCTTAGAATTATATAAAGCTTTATTTTTTGATATGTTTGTGTTATATATTATCATTATTTAGTTGGTCTCAAATATATGCGAATGGTTATTTCCTCTCCTCAGAAATTTATTAGGTCACCGTGCTGATCAACAACGCGTAGAGCTAGGAACTAATCTCTTGAGAGTTAACTGGTAAATAAATCAGATTTCTAGGGATTTCATCTATTTTAAAGCCGGGAGGAACATTAATCGGAAATTCATGTAGTGTATGTGCCTTGGAAATATTCATGTATGTATTAACAGCGATACTGCTTTCAACTCGCAGGAAATTTACCTTAAATATATTGACTGGAAGATCTGAGTAATGATCATGGTTTGGAGTTAAGATTTTTGTATTAAATCCCAAAAGTTTTCCAATTGTATTTTCTTTATTAAAATCTATTAAATCTGTAGAACTATTAATTTTAACTTGCATTGTATTGTTATTAGCTTCTATTCGAATTTTATTGGTTGGACTGCAGTCTTTATATCGTTTATCGAAGTAATCGACTATATCACTTAATTCATAAGATCCAATTGGTATTTTAACTACATGTTCTCCTATGTGAAACATATTGTTATAGACGTCTACATTCGGTATGCTATTATATGAATGAAAAGCAGTTAAAGCGCACTCACATGCTCCATTTAACTTGATAGGAGGGAAGTAATTTGCAGATAACTCTGATGAGTTAGAGCTCAAAGTAAGTGTTATTGACATTATGACAATCTGATTGCAAATAAATAAAACTTACTGTAATATTGTTTATAAAAACGATTTATTTCTTATTATTAATATATATATATATATATATATATATATATATATAGCTGCCTTAGCCTATAGCCTTAGCTGAATTCCGTAGCACCATATTGGCTTTAAAAGCGACTTGTATATTAAAAGTTTGCAGTCTAGGCTGAGTGTTGAATTTCTGTCAATCAGCCAATGTACCTGAGTTAATTTTAGTTTAATTTGAGTTAACTTAGAGTCAATGTTATGTTTCCATGTAAGACGTCGATCAAGTTGTATACCAAGATATTTCACATGTGAATGTTGAGGAACAACTTGATTATTACTCCGAATGGGGGAATATATAACAGTTAACAACAATAACAGATTGAGCACTAACTACAACAACACTAGAATGTACAGGAACAATAACGATATTAACAACAATAGAAGCTATGGTCAAAATGGGAGTACTTACAGTAGATAGGTAATGGAGGATGCAAAAATCCGTCTCTTTCTAACACTATATCTATCTCTTTCTGTCCTGGACTGTTGTGTAAGGTCATGGTTTGTGACGTCAGAAATGAGTATGTGTGTGTGTGTAATTTAGAGGGAGTTGACGTTGACTTTAATATTTTGTTGTATTAGAGAGACAGACAGATGGATGTGTTGCCTAATAATTTCTGATATCCCACCAATAGGGTATTTTTAGGTTCGTTATTTGGTATTAATAACAGAGTGATCATAGAAATTTGGTTCTCCAGTTCAATATATATGAATTCATTAGTGACTTGGAGGTTCGTCATTGGATGCCTATCAATAATATTGTAATCATAGAAATTTGTTTTCTATAGATATACATACTCACTTACTAAAAATGTATTGATGGATATATGTATGTATGTATGTGTGTGCTGGTATCAGAGGGGTTGGTTCTTCAGTTGGGATACATGCTCGCTCTCCTACTACAAAAAATGATGTAGTGGGTGCGTACATTTTTAGAGTTGGATCTATGTATGTATGTATGCCCGTATCAAAGAGGTATAGATATAGTGTTAGAAAGAGATGGATTTTGCGGGAACTTATTCATAATTGATAGCGCTTAGTTGTATGTGTTCATATGCATTTGTTATTTTTAAAAAATAACAAAAATGTATATGCTGCTATATTACTTGAACTACATACTTAGTCCCCGTTCACACTACGCAAGCCTTATTGCTAAGCTTATCACTTTTTCTTATTTGATCTTTCATCAGCGTCCTCACAAAACAAGTCTTATTTCTGAGCTCATATTTTTTGTGCATAGTTTTGCGTATGCTTGAGTTCTTGACTTAATATGCTAAACATATTGAAAGTACATGTATGGTGTGAACTGGGACTTCTATTATTTGTTATTTACTTTTTATATTTTGTGCGTGTGTGGTCCCTTTTTAGCGTTTGATCTAGTTGAATTGCTTGTGTGGTAATTGTATACGTGTATGTATGTAAGTAAATGTAGATGCGTGTGTGTAGTTCAATAATTTTTGGGGATCATAGGAATGGTTTAACGTGCTGGAATAGCTGTTCTCCTATCTCAAATTTGTTTGCTGATGTTGAGTGCTTCTACTGTTGTTATTTTTTTTCTTCTATTACTCCGAATGGAAGCGCTTGGTTTACGAGTACACACCAATGTATATACATTCATATGTATAAATATATACTTGACAATTTTTGATTTTATGCATATACAAACATACATATTTATGTACATACTTATTCAAATGTGCTGATATTGCTTTTTTTCCATTTTATAATATTCAAGGGAAATTTTTAGTCGTCAAGTGGTTTTATGCTCTATTTTTATCGTTTCTGGTATGTTTATCGGATACTTTTTTTCTAATACGCATGTACATGCGTGTGTATATTTTGCCATGCAAATTTATGCTAGATTTTGTTAGAATTTGATGTTTTGTAACAAATTCAGCGATTTTTTCTATGTACATATTTATATAGAATAAAGCATAAAGTAAAAAATTAAAATAAGAAATATGGGATCACAGCATATTTTATTATGATAGAAGACATGTATTCCCAGCCCCAATTTATGTGCGATCATGTATGTGTGAGTGTGTTTGGCTTGTTCAATAGTTTTGATTTGAAGAAGTGTCGTCATAGCTTTTGCGATTGTTTGTAAATTTTGTTGGGGAAAGTTATGGTTTTCAGTTTTCTGTGCAAAGTGAAGCTATATAAATACACAAATATGTAACATATGTATGTATATATCTGCTAGCTCTTATTTGTTCTTTCATATGTTTCGCGGTTGTTGGAATCTTTTTATTGGGGAAGGTTAGGGTTTTCCGTTTGCTGTGCAACATGAAACTATATCCCTGCTAGAAGGGGTGGGGAAATCTGTAGAGCGTTGCTTCCTATTGTTTTCTAATAAATTTAGTTTTTATATGCTTTTATAAAAATTTCTTTTTCTAATTTTTATCCTATACTTCGCAGTGAACAGTTCTGATCGCACTTAATGAAAAGTAATATTTCAACTCTGATTAGTGTGTTGTAGTACTCCTGTTATGTTATTTAAAGCGGTGTCCATTAATAAGTAACTACATTTTATTATTAAAAATTTATAAAATTTTTATAGTGAATTAAAACAAAAAAGTAATAAAAGCAGTGTAAAACTATTATTATTGAAATTGTGTTAAAAAATAATAAGAACAATAATTAAAGAGAAATGAAATTCACAATTTGCTCAGTTTGCTCGATGACTCTTAGCAGTTTCAAAATGTTGGAGGTGCATATGAAGCTGCATTGCAGTGTTTGAAAAAAACTATTCATGTCGCATGGTTAGCTGAAGGATCATATAAAAACGCATTCTTGTCAGGATGGAGAATACTAGGAACATTTTATGCAGACATTGCAAAGCTTGCAATGACGTGATAGCTCTTTCATCATGGACTGCTCATATTAGAACCACACGGCATAAGATAAATTCTGAACAAGTAAATGTTAGCCATGATCTGACAAAGATAAGGAGCGACTTCAATGGGAGGATTGAAGTATATTCTTTTATAAATAAAAATGAAGGAATATTGTTTTCAGAAGAATTTTTCTCAAATGCAAGAAATAGTATAACTAAACAACTAAATGAATGTAGCAGGAAGCATGTTACATTTAAATTTAATTTTGGTTTACATGTGAATACATGAAACTGGTGAATGATGATATGATTGTTTCTCCACTGGTGCACATATCAAAAATGACATTAGTCACCATTTCGGATGATGTTGAAGAATTATATAGGAAGCATGTGAATGAAATTACAATAAAAATTGACGAATTTCAAGAGAGAGATAGTGGATGGACATTAATCTGTATAAAAGTGATTGAAATAAATATTAACAAGTCATCGATTATAAGAGGCTCATATTTCATACCCTTGCCAAAAGCTATGGCTAATAAAGGTGCATGCATCAATATCGAGAATGATGATATTTTTTGCTTCAAATGCATCTTTGAACATTTGTTTAAAGAAAGTCGTTAAAGTGCCTAAGCCCGAAGATGTCTTCAAGAGCTTCAAAAACTTTCAGAAAGAGATGGATGTTCCGTTTGTAATTTATGCTGATTTTGAGTCAATTTTAGAAAGAGTTGACGAAAAAGTAAGTAGTAATACTACAAACATTCAAAATCATATTCATTCTGCCTTCAGCTATTATGTTAAGTGTAGCTTTAAGAAAAAATACAATATGCATAGGTATTACTTTGGGGAAGATGCTGTCATTGTATTTGTTAAAAAAATAGTGGAAGATACATCAAACATATTTGATGAACATTTTTCAAAAAATAAATGTATTAATATGACTACCGAAAATATAGAAGATCATAATAATGCACAATTGTGTCATATTTGTAGAAAAGAATTGATTAATGATAAAGTTATAGATCACTGTCATCTTACTGGTGGTGCAGCTCATAATGCATGCAATTTAAATTATAGAGTACCTAACTTTATTCCTGTTCTTTTTTACTATCTTTCTGCGTATGATTTACATCTCTTTTTTCATCATCTTTCTTCAATAAAAAATGCTACTATAAAAGTTATACCCCTAAACAAAGAGCTTTATATTTCCCTCTCAGTTTATATTTCATTAAAAAAGAATCATGGATTCGAAATACGCTTTATAGACTCTTTCAGGTTTATGGCCTCAAGTCTAGATTCTTTGGCAAAAAATCTTGACATTTCTGATTTGCATATAGTTCGTGAAATATTTCCAAATGACAACCCATTTAAATTATTAAGAAGAAAAGGAGTGTATCCATAGTCTTATATGGACTCTATTTTAAAGTTTGATGAAAATGAACTTCCAAGTAGAGAGAACTTTTTTAATATTTTAAGCAATGAGGAATGTTCTGTTGATGACTATGAACATGCACAAGAAGTCTGGAGCGAGTTCGATTGTAGAACCCTTCTCGATTATACTGAGCTTTACCTCAAAACTGATGTCTTACTTCTTACAGATATTTTTGAAATTTTTCGAAAAATATGTAGGAGTATTTATAATCTCGATCCAGCTCATTATTATACTGCACCAGGACTATCATGGGATGTCTTGTTAAGGACTACAGACTACTACTTTAGAGCTAATAACATACTGTGAAATGCATTCATTTGTTCAAAATGTTATAAGGGGTGGGCTAGTGCAGTGCTCAAAAAGATATTCAAAATCTAACAACAAATACATGAATGGTTTTGATAATAATAAGCCTTCAGAATATTTGATGTATTTAGATGCTAACAATTTATATGGTTGGGCAATGTCTCAACCTTTACCTTATGGAGGATTCGAATGGTTAAGTTCTAGTGAAATTGAAGTCTTTAATATCAATGAAGTTACTAATACACCAGTAGTCGGTTACTATTTGGAAGTAGATATTGAGTATCCAGACTCACTTCACGACTATCATAATGACCTCCTTTTTTGCACCCAAAACAAAAAAACATCGCAGTATAATACTGCTAGGAAGTTAATAGAAGACCTTACCTTCAAAAAGAATAATGTTATTCATCATAAAGTCGTACTTCAATGTATTTCAAACGAGCTTGTATTGCATAAAATACACATAATATTAAGATTTAAGCAGTCCCCTTGGCTTAAAAAATACAGGGTGGCCCAGAAAGACCGAAGTGGTGTAAATTCCTTATAACTTTTTATTTAAGACATATTTTTTTAATTTTTTGTTTTTTAAATACAGTAAATTTATAGGGAATATTTTTAGATTAGTTGTTAAAAATGATATCCCGCAAGTAGAGGCCATTTTCTGCTTCGCACAAATGATCTCTTTTCAACACATTTTCTATGACCTTTCGCAAAACTTCCGGTGTTATGTTGTTAATTTCGTCTGGAATATTGGTTTTTAATTCCTCAATAGTCCTAGGCTTATTAACATAAACTTTCCCTTTTAAATAACTCCAAAGGAAACAGTCTGGAGCGGTTAAATCCGGGGAACGCGGAGGCCAATTAAAATTGCTTCTACGCGAATTTATTCTTTCCCCAAAGATGTCGCGTAAAATTGCCATTGTGGCCCTCGGAGTGTGCGCTGTGGCTCCATCCTGTTGGAACCATATTTGCGGATGGTATTCCACAGCTGGCCTTACAAAATTTTCCAATATGGCCCGATATCGATCACCATTGATGGAAATGGCGACATCTCTTTCATTTTCCAAAAAATATGGACCAATGATCCTTTCTGAAGAAACACCGCACCAAACAGTACACTTAACTGGGTGTAATTGTCGTTGATGAAGTACTCTCGGGTTTTCCTTAGCCCATATCCTAAAGTTTTGCTTGTTAACAAACCCATTTAATTGGAAATGGGCTTCGTCACTCATAAATAAGTTATGAATAATGGTAATGGAAAGAGCACATTTGTGCGAAGCAGAAAATGGCCACCACTTGCGGGATACAATTTTTAATAACTAATCTAAAAATATTCCCTATAAATTTACTGTATTTAAAAAACAAAAAATTAAAAAAATATGTCTTAAATAAAAAGTTATAAGGAATTCACACCACTTCGGTCTTTCTGGGCCACCCTGTACATTGACCTAAATACTTCATATCGTACGAATGCCAAAAATGCATTTGAGAATGACTTTTTTAAGCTTATTAATAATGCGGTTTATGGGAAGAAAATGGAAAACGTAGATAAAAAAAGTTATCCATATTGCGACAGATTGGGAAACTACAAACAGAAATCATTTGGGATTGAGGGCATTGATTTCTAAACTGAATTTTTTAAATTTAATATAATTTGGGGATAATATGTATGCAGTTGAGTTAAAAGAACTGGAACCATATTACGATAAACCCACATACATAGGTCTAGCAGTTTTAGAATTATCTAAGTGGAAGATGTACGACTTCCACTACGGCTACATGAAACAAAAGTTTAAAGATAAAATTTCTCTTATATGGATACAGATTCTTTCATCTATACAATTCAAACTGAAGGTTTTTATGATGATATTCGTAATGATATTGAATCCAAGTTCGATACTTCGGATTATTCTGAAGAGAATCAATTTAGCTTACTTCTAGCAAATAAAAAGGATTTAGGAATGCTGAAGGATGAGAATGGTGATATAATGACAGAGTTTGTAGGTTTAAGACCCAAAATGTACTCATTTTCAACTCATAGCTCTGAAGAAGTAAAAAAATCTAAAGGAGTTAAAAAATCTGCCGTCAAAAAGTTAACTCTAAACGATTATAAAAATTGTTTATTTGATCAGAAAGTGATATCAGATGAAATGTATTTGATTACATCAAAAACTCACAAACTGTACACACAAAAGCTATTTTAAGTAGTCCTTAATACAATGATGATAAAAGAAATATTTTGGAAGATCAAGTAAAAACAAGAGCTTGAAGTTTATATATATATATATATATATATATATATATTAGGGCTGTTTAAAAAAAAAATGTTTTTGAATTTGATTATGCATAGTAGCTTATTTTGTTCCTTTTTTGTAAACATTGCTTTGTGCAAAAATTCAAACAAATCGAAAAATATTTAGGGGTTGCTCAAAGGACTTCTTTTTATTGAACTTTAATACATAATTATAATCTAAGCAAAATGTGCTAATCAGCATTACATAAAAACCACTTAACACAATCTAAAATGCATTATGATCTTGTTATCGCGGATTATACGCTTTAAGTGTAACTTTTCGAGCATCGGGAACTCTCTTTCTGTGATCCTCTACCACCTGAATTAATTTCTGCGTTTCTGTCTCATTCTTCGTAATACATTCGTTGAAGGCAGACATTAGAGCAACAGAGCGTTCTGCTGTATCTTTAACCACTCTCCAAGAATCAACAATGTGCTTGGCTTCTTGGAATTTTGGTGATTCATTCCACGAATCGGAATCAATGTTGAGAAATTCCAGATCAATATTTAAGGCATTCAGAGCACAGACAGATGTATAATTTACCAGATTGTGGAAGCTTTTGCTCTCTAACCGATCGCAGCTATTCAGCTTGATTCCTCTTTCTGTCCAGTCTTTCGGGAAACTTTTAATATTATTTAACTCGTTTGCCAGCATTCGTTTCTCCTGAACTGGAAGTTTATCGGAAAACAAGGAAAGAGGAATCAGCTCGGGCCCAAGATACCACAAGTGAGATTTTAGCTTCTTCATTGCTGCTTCTGAGACAATCGCATTCACAGTTGAATACTGTTTTATTTGTTTGAATAGACGCAAATCATTTACTGGAGCATCACTTGCTTTAGGACAAGAAATCCACGCTTTAACGTAAATGAGGCACGCGAACAAACAAAATTCGGTGAGATTCTTCTCCTCTTTTACCGTTAGCTTAAATTCTAGTCGAAAAAGAAAAATCTTCAAACAGTATATCACTTTTGCCATCCATCTTGCCATGTGGTATGCACCAGGAATCTTGAAACGATACTGATCTGCTGTGGGTAACTCCCTAAAAGTAATAAACAAAGTTCCACCATCTCTTTGTAGTCATCTCGAGGCATATATTCTTCTTTTGATAATAGAATACCCTTGAGGAAAGAAGTTACTTCCTTTTTCAGATCTTGTAGGTATGGAGTGTTTAGGCGTTTATCGTCCAAGAGCTTGAAGTTCTGATGATTGTTTTTTGCCCAACCTTGCTGAAATCGTTGAAAAAGTGATATATTAGGACCTTTGGATGGTCCAAACAACACTGAAAACACATTTGCAACAATCAGCTCGTGAATGTGATGTCTACAAGCAAAATATAAAAAGTTCCTGCCCATCTGTTTCTCAAGAAGAACACACGCTCCATTTGTAGCTCCTGTATTTGCAGCAGTTAAAGAATTATCTTATCATTGATACCACAAATCAATATTTTTATTAAACTATTTAAATACAATCATAATAAAGATATTTCACTTTTTAGAATTAATAAATTTAAAGGAAATCAATGTAAAAATAAAAGTAAAAATTCTCGGATTAAACCTCCTCTAAAAGAGGAGGTTTGTACTGTCTTTCATCACTTTACCATCACAATGAACCAATAGTGGTGGATTTTCAATAGTAAGGAAACCTTCTCTCACAGACATGTCAATATAAGATCGATGAGCTGCTCGCTTTCTTTGTACAGTTGAACGAGATAAGAAACCATCATCCAGATCTTGCCCATCAGCTTTTGCAATTGCTGCAGCCAAGATGGTGAACTTAGTATCAGAAAGATTTATACGATCCAATGTTGATGTCACATCAGGAGAAGCAAGCATGTTCTGGAGAATACGTGATTTGTGTGGAGGGCTATCTCCAGATGACACAAAAATTTTGTTAAGTTGTTTCCGATAATACGTTGGTGATTCAATTTCATAGCTAGCGTCAATTTTATCATATTCCATATTCTCTTCCTCACCATCTTCGTCGAGATTTTCAAGTGCGCTAAATGTAGTAGTAGCAGCTGTCTTTCTTACCTCTTCACGTCGTTTTCTTTCTTCTTTTTCTTGTTTCCGTTCCTGGATCCGCAGTTCCCGTATTGCCAATTCCGTGTCCAGTCCAGCCATCTTCATCTTTCTACTTCCTCGCTGATCCTTTAAAAACACTTCATCTTCTTCAATTCTGATTTTGCTTTCAGCTTCCTTATGTGCGATATCTAAAAGCAGTTCAATTTTGTTTGGAACGTATTTTCTCTAGTAATCTGTACCTCTGAAACTCGTGATTTGTTTTTCTTCAGCAAATTGTATTCCTCAACAAGATATTTCATTTTAGAAACGATGTTTGGTTGGAAAGCCATTGGGATACGAGCTTTGTCCCAAATTTCCATTAATTCTCCTGTAGTGGACTTCAGACTTTGTGGAACAGTTTTTTTAAGGGTTTTGTGGTGATGGAAAAAAGTTTTTAAGACATCAGATGCGGTTGGAAGTACATTCAAGGGAAGATTAGGTACTGGCTGTCCAATTAACCATATAATTGTTTTGAGTCTCGTCTTAGTAGCAGCAGTTGTACTTGAAGCCATTATAAAGCGCAATTAATATTATAGCAAAACGTAAAAATTGTTAAAACACTATTCAAAAACCGTACGCTACACACAATTGACAAAGCTATGAATATTTTGTCAGAATAGTCTAGTATGCTTGTTTCTCAAGCGTCAACTTCAAACTGACTGCTGGGCAAATGAGAAGGAGAAACACTTGCTGCTTTGTTGACTTTTTTTTTGTGTAAAGAAAAGAAACTGAGTAATAGTTACGCACTTTACTTGCTGTTACCAAGCAGCGAACTGCCGAGGCGACGTTTGCTTATGCAGCGAAGCAAAGTAACGGTTTTAAAACGAATTGCTATTGTTTGAAGACATTGATTAAAAAAATACGTAGGAAAAAACAAGTATGTAAGTGTGTTGAGAACTTGTTTACAGTGGGTCTTAAGCAAATATTACAATCATGATCAATTTCCAATTCAGAAATCGACAGCGGTACAAAATAGTAAATTTTCTAAAGAAATAGGTATACAAAAGCTATTTTATAGCAAATCAATGGGAGCGTTGAGCAACCTCTAAACGTTGTTCGATTGAATATATTTTTTGCAGGTCTTATTTGCACTCCAAGTGGCACAAAATAAGCTACTATGCGTTTAGATCCGATAAAAAATTTTTTTCTCACTATGTCGTGAACAGCCTTAATATATATATATATATATATATATTAATATATATATATATATATATATATATATATATATATATATATATATATATATATATATATATATATATATATATACAGTGATCTATAACATATATTACAAAAGAATTAATTAATATTAAAAACACTTTTTTGCACCATTTTTTCTAACCATTGCCTGTTTTCCTCGCCTTTAACATAGATATATGAATCACCTACATTAGCTCTTAGAAATTCGCAAATGCTTTTAAATGAAACACTCCCATCGTTGATGATGATAATGTTTTGTTAACCGAAAACAAAAAAAAAACACAAACAGTGACATTGATGAATACTCTATAGGAGTAACTCAAAAACAAATATACAATCATAAATTACAAAAACAAAAAAAACCGTAAGCAAAAAAAACAAAAAGTGCCCTTGAGGAATACTCTATATGAGTGCCTCAAATACAAAAAATTATGAAGTGAGTTCTAACGGCAGAAACGCCTATTTTACTGTGAGTTCTGAAGCTCTTAATGAAAAAAATAAAAATAATAAATCTAATGAAAGTGTTTTTTTAACGGCAAAACCAATTTTTCGTCAGCGATCAACTTCGCTTAGTCCAATGCCAAATAGTGATTCATTAACATTACAGTTGCCTAGTACTTCTTCATATAAGTCAGTAATATCATCCCCTTCAGGCTCGTATTCGTCACTTAACAAAGTTATTACTACAGATAACAGTATTTCAAAACCCAAGGTGCAAGTCGGTATGGACAGATATATAACCGTGGTAAAGCGTGGGCGAAGCCCGAATTCTTCAAAAATTTCATCCGCTCCAAAGATGTCTAGAGATAACAGCGCATCCTCAACTAATCGCCAAAACCGTTTTAAAATTTTGCAAGATGAGAACGACAAACCCGATGTATCCTCGAATAAAACATCTAAGCCGCCACCAATCTACTTGAGAGAGAAAAATTCAAATGCCCTTATTAAAAAATTAATTTCGGTCATTGGTGAAAATAAATTCCACATTGTCCCAATAAAACGTGGACACATCGATGAAACGAAAATTCAAATTTATGATGAAAAGGATTTCCGCAAAATGGTTTCTGAATTTGAAACAAATAAAACAAGCTTCTACACATACCAGCTTAAGAGCGCTAAAGGCCTGCAAATCGTACTGAAGGGCATAGATTCTTATGTTGTCCCTGAAGAAATAAAAGATGCACTTGTCCTCCAGGGATTTAAGGTAAAGAATGTATCAAACATATTTAACAAAGAAAAAGTACCCCAACCCCTATTTCGTGTTGAACTGGAGCCAAATGATATACAGTTGAAAAAAAACGAGACGCATCCTATTTATAGCCTTAAATACCTTTTATACAGAAAAATCACAGTTGAAGAGCCACATAAGCGTGCAGGTCCCGTGCAGTGTCATAATTGCCAAGAATATGGCCATAAAAAAGCTTACTGCAATTTACCTAGAGTGTGTGTTATCTGCGGTGAATTGCACGGTACTGCAAGTTGTACCAAACCAAAAGATCAAGCGGAAAAAAATTCAGTAATTGTGGAGGTAATCACACCGCTAACTACAGAGGATGTCCTGTGTACTCTTTCGTCAAGCAGGCTATGGTGCAAAAACCTAAATTAGCTCCAGCTCAACCATTAAACGCGTACTCCGCCACTTTTGCTCCAGTGAGCCAACCAGTTACTTCACGTGTATCGTATGCCGATGCTGCTAAGGCTAGTTCTATTCTCACACCAAATGTTTCACCGCCAAATAATTCAACAAATGCAAATTCAAGCTTTAACTTTAGTCGCCTTGAAGCTACTATTGAGAATCTGCTGCTAACTATAAACAACTTTACAACAAATATGACTACCATGATGCAAGAAATGTTGAGAATGCAGAATACTCTGCTTCAAGCATTAATTAACAAGCCATGAACACGTTAAAAATATGTTTCTGGAACGCAAACGGCATTCGCCAACATAAAAATGAACTTGAGCACTTCCTTACGGAAAAAAATATTGATATAATGTTGGTCTCTGAGACTCATTTGACTTCTAGAAGCCTCTTTAAAATGAATGGCTACACTTTATATGACACAAAGGACCCTAGAGGGAGAGCATGCGGTGGATCAGCAATTCTAATAAAGTCAAGACTCAAGCACTATATTCTTGACAACAGTTATGAAGAACATCTACAAGCAACAAATATCTGCATTGAAAATTTTTGTACAAATTTCGTGATATCTTCAATTTACTCTCTTCCCAGATTTTCAATCACTGAGGACCAATACGAGAAGTTCTACAAATCTCTTGGACCTTGTTTCGTTGCAGCTGGCGACTACAATGCTAAGCATACGTTCTGGGGTTCGCGTCTTATTACGCCTAGAGGTAGGGCGTTGTTCAACACAATTTCAAAAATGGGTTTGGATGTTATTTCAAGTGGGGAGCCTACTTACTGGCCTACTGACGTGAGAAAAATTCCGGATGTTATAGATTTCGGCGTGATAAAAAGTATTTCTAGGGAATTAATTCACGTTGAAGCTTCCCTAGATCTGTCGTCTGATCACTCTCCCACGATCGTTACAATCTGTAGTCCACTGAGAAGCGCTTTACCTCACCCATATGTCAAGATGATAAACCGTGTTAATTGGCTGGGATTCAAAAAATATCTTAGTAGTCATTGCACGGAAAATATTACGCTAAGAACACCCAATGATATTGAATCGAACATTGCAAATCTTAACGAGAATATTAAAGAAGCTTCTGAACATGCCACTACCTCCCATCCGTATACTGGGTTCAATAAAATTTATTCTACAGACGTTGAACATCTTGTACGTGAAAAAAGAAGAGCTAGAAGGGAATGGCAACAGCACAGATCACCTCAACACAAAATCAGATTTAAAGAGTGCACTAAACGACTCCAAGAGTTGCTTGCATCTGAAAAAACTGCATCTTTCAAAAATTATCTGGAAGGCCTTGATGTCACACCAGCATCTAATTACTCTTTGTGGCGCGCTGCTAAAAAGCTTAAAACACCCGTTGAGTTTAAGCCACCTCTGCGCACATCTACCGGAGGTTGGGCAAGAAGCGATACTGAAAAAGGTAACATATTTGCTGAGCATTTAAAATCCGTATTTACACCAAATACATGTACCGGTGTTGCTGATTTGCCGAGTGTAGTTGCTCTACCCCCACGACCCTTAACATTTACGATGTGTGATGTACAAAAACTAATTGCCGAACTCAACCCGAAAAAAGCTCCCGGTATGGATGGAATTAGTAACCAGATGCTGATTAAGTTACCTCGTACTGCAATTAGAATCCTGTTATTCATTTTTAATGCCATTTTACGACTGGAGTATTATCCAGACTGCTGGAAGCTTGCCAAGGTTAAAATGATTCCAAAGCCAGGTAAAGATCTTTCCAAGGCTGAGTCATATAGGCCAATAAGTTTACTGTCAACAATGTCAAAGCTTTTTGAAAAGCTACTCATGACAAAATTGTCTTCAATTTTAACTGATAATGGGTGCATCCCGGACCATCAATTTGGTTTTAGAAGCCAGCATAGCACCATTGAGCAAACGCATAGATTGGTTCAATTTATCAGAAAAACATTTGAGGAAAAGAAGTATTGTTCTGCCGTGTTTATTGATGTTTCTCAGGCATTTGATAAAGTGTGGCATGAAGGCCTGATTTTGAAATTGAAGACGTATTTACCAATAAACATTCTAAATCTTTTGGAAAGTTACATTATTGCACGAAAATTTACAGTTGTGGAAGGACACTTTATGAGTATGCCTGAAACTATCTCATCCGGTGTGCCACAGGGGAGTATACTGGGGCCATTTTTATATTTGATTTATACTTGTGATATGCCTGTGAGCAGTAGTATCCACACTTCTACATTTGCCGACGATACCGCCTGCCTTAGTATGCACGAAAACCCTGATGAGGCATCCCGAAAACTCCAGGAACACATTAGCCAGATGGAACTATGGTTAAACTTATGGAGAATTAAGGTAAATGAACAAAAGTGTGTCCATATAACATTTACCTTACGAAGAGATACTTGTTCCCCCATTCGGATTAATAATCAAGTTGTTCCTCAACATTCACATGTGAAATATCTTGGTATACACCTCGATCGACGGCTTACATGGAAACATCACATTGACTATAAGTTAACTCAAATGAAACTAAAATTAACTCAGGTACATTGGCTGATTGGCAGAAATTCAACACTCAGCCTAGACTGCAACCTTTTAATATACAAGTCGCTTTTAAAGCCAATATGGTGTTACGGTATCCAGTTATGGGGCACTGCTTCAGCTTCCAATGTAGAGAGAATTCAACGAAGACAAAACAAAATTTTAAGGTTAATAACATCTGCTCCATGGTACATTAAGAATTCAAATATACATCGTGATTTAAATATGCCACTAGTGACTGAAGAAACTGCAAAATACGCAGGCAAATATCTAACTAAACTCGTGTCACATCCTAATCCGCTTGCTCGTAACATCTTGAACTTTACTGGACACATCCGCTTAAAAAAGAGAGATACAAGGGCTCTAATACTAAACACTCCGAATGAAGTTGCTTGAAAAAAAAAATTTTTTTTTTTTGCTTATCACCACTTATGTATTATTTACAACTATCACTTAGTTATGTCTGGCATTGGTCGGGCCTATTAATTATATGTTAGATTTAAGATTTGAATACTTATTGTTAGTTCATATATGAAGATACAATAAAGAAAAAAACATGCATTAAAAAAAAAAAAAAAAAAGTTTGCTTCTCTTTGCTTTTTTGTTGATAAACATTTAAAGTCAAAAGGAGGTTTTGTCATAAAATTGATGTGTTGGTTATTGTTAAAAACGATTGCGAGTTCTTTTGCAATAAAATCGTTTGCATTACTTTTGAAGCCTTGCATGTCTATGAAAACTATATTATTTTTCATCTTTTTTAATTTATAGGATTTTACGAACTTGTCCTGTTATAGGTATGTATTCAATTAGACGATCGTGAATAAGAATGCAATAAGCTGATGTTTTGGCTGGAATATTTGTTGCTGTTTCAAATTCAATTTTTATTTCAATTGGCCTGTTATTAAGAGTTTCGTTTTGATAACTAACATCTACTACAATAATGGGCGCGTTATTTTTAAACTCTTGAGAAGTTAGAAGAGGTTGTGACTCCTTCATATAATAGTTTTGTTGAAATCTTACATACATATCATATAGAATTGCGTAGCGTTCATTTTTAAATTTTATGTTAAGATCATCATATGGATATGAAACTGAATTCAAATGTACTTTTAGATTAGTGAGATAGCAATGAACAAACTTGTTTTCTTGTTGAAATGCAATCAATACATAACGGGGTCGCTCTCTACTTGCAGCCATCTTAACATTCCAGATGTGGCTAGTTCCTGTATTTAATTGTGGATTTACATGACAATCCCAACTGTGGAATGCGATTGGTATAGCAGCAGCATTGTTTATAATTTTAATCATATTCAATTTACTATGATCGGATAAGTGTACATGAGGAATTCTCCATGAGATTAGCGAAATTGTAAGTTTTTGTTTGTCAGTAGAAGTGCTCGATTGTACAAGATCTTCATCATTCTTGTTACGCAAGAGTATTAATTCATGTTTACCATTTAATATTATTTTATTATAGTCTTCGGCAAATCCTAAGAGCATTTTAAGTGGAACATAGAAATTAAAATATCCATTTTCCACATTCAAATTCTCAATTTTGTTCCATCCATTCCATTTTGCATGACAATGCTTTCCGTTGGTGATAAAGAAATCAGATTTTTTATTGTGGTTGTCTGTCCTAAATACCTTGTATGAGCAATTTCAATACCATTAAGTTCATAACGTATTTCATCAGAGATAAGCTACAAAGTTGTTTTTTAATTCAAAGCTTAAATCAGAGGATTTTGAGCTTTTATCATCGACAATAAATCCTTCCACATATATATAACTTTCACTGGGCAATACATACAAATCTTGATTTTGTATTGAAATACGAATATTATCATTATTGTTTATGATTGTAGATATGGTACACATGTATGATAGTCTTTTTTGATTATACTCTCATCAGATAATGGCTTATCTAATTCATACAATTTTAAATTTAAGGACTTGAGAAAGTTTTGATTTGTTTTAGTTAGATTTTTCCGATGGACAGATCTCTTCAACTGTCGCTTAGGTTCTAGTATAATCTTAGAATTATATAAAGCTTTATTTTTTGATATGTTTGTGTTATATATTATCATTATTTAGTTGGTCTCAAATATATGCGAATGGTTATTTCCTCTCCTCAGAAATTTATTAGGTCACCGTGCTGATCAACAACGCGTAGAGCTAGGAACTAATCTCTTGAGAGTTAACTGGTAAATAAATCAGATTTCTAGGGATTTCATCTATTTTAAAGCCGGGAGGAACATTAATCGGAAATTCATGTAGTGTATGTGCCTTGGAAATATTCATGTATGTATTAACAGCGATACTGCTTTCAACTCGCAGGAAATTTACCTTAAATATATTGACTGGAAGATCTGAGTAATGATCATGGTTTGGAGTTAAGATTTTTGTATTAAATCCCAAAAGTTTTCCAATTGTATTTTCTTTATTAAAATCTATTAAATCTGTAGAACTATTAATTTTAACTTGCATTGTATTGTTATTAGCTTCTATTCGAATTTTATTGGTTGGACTGCAGTCTTTATATCGTTTATCGAAGTAATCGACTATATCACTTAATTCATAAGATCCAATTGGTATTTTAACTACATGTTCTCCTATGTGAAACATATTGTTATAGACGTCTACATTCGGTATGCTATTATATGAATGAAAAGCAGTTAAAGCGCACTCACATGCTCCATTTAACTTGATAGGAGGGAAGTAATTTGCAGATAACTCTGATGAGTTAGAGCTCAAAGTAAGTGTTATTGACATTATGACAATCTGATTGCAAATAAATAAAACTTACTGTAATATTGTTTATAAAAACGATTTATTTCTTATTATTAATATATATATATATATATATATATATATATATATGTCGGAGTATTGAAAGTATTTTTATGTATAAAACGGCAAGCGTTGACTGTTATGTCAAGCTTGGGCAGAATCGATACTGAAAAAGAAGAGAAGAACAGTAGTGACGAGTTCGAGACTGCCTCGTTAAAATTAATCAAAAAAATAATTAAATAAATATTGAAAATTATTTAATTTGAAGTTTTTTTATTTGAAAATATGAAAAATTATAATTCTGAAATGAATATTTCTACCAATTCGACATCAGAAGTGGGATTTACTCAAAACAGCCTACAAAATCCAAGGCAAGTTCCCGGCTCAGAAGAAGAAAAATGGCAAACAATGTTTGAGCAGCAAAATCGTAGCTTTTTAGCTCTTGTAGAAGCGTTCAAACCATCCTGCAGCGTTGATACATATTTGCCGGAATTTAATCCAGATGTCGGAAATGCTGACGCTCGTGCCTGGATGTCAATGGCAAACATGTGTGTCTCGGATCAGTTATCAAAATCATTATTGATGAATATTCTTGGTCGAGCTTTGAAAGGACAAGCATCTATCTGGCTGGCTCAAGTATCTTATCCGGGAATGACCTGGGCAGAATTCAAGGATCTTTTTTTGGCTCGCTTTGATTGTCCGGAAACTTCAGCTGCATTTTTAGTTGGGTTGAACACCAGCCGGCCTAAAGACGGGGAATGTTTATCCGCATATGCTGCTACTCTGATGACATCTTTGATGGCTAAATGGAAGAATTTGTCTGTTGAAGAAATAGATGTATCCACAGTATTAGCTCATCTTTCTCAGTTTGAGCCAAGAGTACATCGCATGTCCTTTACGACTGATATTGGTACAAGGAATCTGCTACAACGAGAACTAAAGGCTATGTCGTTCTTGAAGAGGAAAGTTGCAACAGAAAATGATGTCAGTGTCCACGATGCAAAAAGGAACAAGGTATCAACGTTATTGCAAGGCATTAAGTGTTTTAACTGTGGTCAGCAAGGACATAAGGCGGCACAATGCAGGCCAAAAAGAAGAAACTCGAATGCTTTGAATTGGATGAACAAAGAGGATTTAAAAAACTCAACGAAGCCAGTAACATGTTTTAATTGTCAAGAGACTGGTCACTACGCATCAAGTTGCCCCAAGATTGTCCGCAAAAGGTTTGGGGAAAGCGATGAGATTGCTACAAGGAACCGACGGGTGGAGCTATGTGCTGTTGGTGTACCTGCTGGAACATTAAATCATTCTGGTGAGAAATTCAGTTTTGTTTTTGATTCAGGCTCCGAATGCTCACTCATTCAAGAGTCTATAAGTGATAAATTTCAGGGTAAACGTAGTTTTAACGTAGTGACAATGACAGGGATTGGACAAACGAGTGTTAATAGTACTTTTCAAATTTTATCTTTGATTGAAGTTGAGGGAATTGTTCTAGAAGTTTTGTTTCATGTTCTGCCAGAT
Source organism: Tachina fera (assembly GCA_905220375.1). NCBI lineage: Eukaryota > Metazoa > Arthropoda > Insecta > Diptera > Tachinidae > Tachina > Tachina fera. The sequence goes on from LR999963.1 coordinate 113,721,906, forward strand.
ACGTACTTACATAATAAAATAATGATTGGGCGAGAAATTCTTCATCAAGGTATTACGGTACATATGGTGTCAGACAAGTTGTTTTTAAGAAGGGAAAACCTTGTTTTGACTTGTGAGGCGACTAAACCTTGTGATATAAATTTTGATTCAATTGACACTGACATTCCTTGGGACCTGAAGCCAAAATTGATAAATATCTTAGATTTGTTTAAAAAGAATTTTGTTACAACATTTCCTAAATCTCATGCTAATGTAACACCGATGCAAATAGGTCTAAAAGATCCTTACAAAACGGTTTATAGACGTCCCTATCGTTTAAGTACGGAGGAACGCTGTGCTGTTCGAAACAGAGTTAACGAACTTTTAGATTGTGGCATTATTCGTCCTAGCTCATCACCTTTTGCCAGTCCCATACTTCTTGTGAAGAAGAAAGATGGTGCTGACCGCATGTGCGTGGATTTTCGGGAATTAAATGATAACACCATTCCGGATAGGTTTCCGTTGCCTTTAATATCAGATCAAATTGATCGCTTACATGGATCTTATTTTTTTACGAGTTTAGACATGGCTTCAGGATTCCATCAAATACCTATTCATTCTGACTCGGTTAAGTATACAGCTTTTGTAACACCTGATGGTCAATATGAGTTTTTGACAATGCCATTTGGACTTAGAAATGCACCATCGGTTTTTCAACGTGCGGTAATGAATGCTTTAGGTGATTTAGTTAATTTGTTTGTTGTTATCTACATGGATGACATTTTAATTGTAGCTTCTAATGCTGAAGAAGCATTGGAAAGACTCCGCATTGTACTCCAGGTGCTCACCGACAAGGGATTCTCACTTAATTTGAAAAAATGTTCTTTTCTTAAGCGAAAAGTACAATACCTTGGTTTTGAAATCAGTGAGGGAAAGATAAAGCCAAACCCTAAAAAACTTGAGGCCTTAACTGCGTTGCCTCCACCCGAAACTGTTACTCAATTGCGCCAATTTATAGGACTTGCATCCTATTTTAGAAAGTTTGTCCCTAAATTTTCTCAGATTATGGCCCCATTGTATTCTTTAACGTCTAGCAAGAAAAAAATTGATTGGAAACCCGTGCATGAATATTTAAGACAACAGATGATAACAGTTTTGACTTCTGAGCCTGTATTGGTTATATTTGATCCTTTATGCCCAATAGAACTTCATACGGATGCTAGTGCTATTGGATATGGTGCTGTTTTAATGCAAAAAAAAGATGCGAAGAGTTTTGTGGTTGCTTATTTTAGCAAGAGAACTTCGGTCGCTGAATCTAAGTACAACTCTTACGAATTAGAATGCGATTAAGCATTTTCGTCACTATTTACACGGTCGTAGATTTGTTGTTGTTACTGACTGTAACTCATTACAAGCTTCGCGTAAAAAGCTTGATCTTACTCCTAGAGTGCATAGATGGTGGGCTTTCTTACAGGCATTTGATTTTGAAGTTGTCTATAGAAAAGGGAACAGCATGTGTCATGCGGACTTCTTTTCAAGGAATCCATTACCTTCATCTGATAGAGTGTATGAAAAAGTTGAGACCAAAATCGTCAATATAGCTGAACTGTCTGACAATTGGATTTTGGCAGAGCAACAGCGTGATGACGAAATTATAAAAATTATGTCCGATTTAAGTGAAGGTAAACTTCATGATGATATATCTAAGACTTATGACATCCGATCAGGAGTCCTTTATCGAAAAGTGCAACGAAACGGTAGGACACTATGCTTGCCAATAGTTCCCAGATCTTTGAGATGGTCAATTATAAATAACACTCATGAGTCTCTGATGCATTTGGGTTATGAGAAAACTCTGGAGAAGATCTACGAGAATTATTGGTTTGAGAATATGTCCAAATTTGTGAGAAAATTTGTGGATAACTGCGTGACATGTAAGATTTCCAAGTCTCACTCAGGGAAAATTCAAGCCGAGTTGCATTCTATTCCTAAGATTGCTATCCCTTGGCACACTTTACACATTGACGTGACTGGGAAACTGAGTGGAAAAAGTGATAGAAAAGAGTACGTCTTTGTATTGATTGACGCGTTCACAAAATACGTTCTGTTACATCATACAATTACAATAGACACACTTAGTAGTATTGCAGCATTAAGACATGCTATCTCTTTATTTGGTGCTCCAATAAGAGTTATTGCAGATCAAGGTCGTTGTTTCGCGAGCCGAGAGTTTAAAGAATTTTGTAGTACACACAATATTAATTTACATTTAATTGCAACAGGTAGTGCTCGTGCGAACGGTCAAGTTGAGCGTGTAATGAGTATGTTAAAGAATATGCTCACGGCAGTTGAGACGGGTAATCGCACCTGGCAGGATGCTCTTCCTGATGTTCAATTAGCCTTGAATTGTACTCAAAGTCGTGTTACCAAACATAGTTCGTTAGAATTGCTTATAGGTAAGGTAGCTAGACCTATCGAAATGCTAGTGTCTGATGAAATTGAACCATTAGTAAACCTTGATGAAGTTCGAAATGAGGCCATTTGTAACATAAAAAAAAATGCTTGTTATGATAAGATCAGATTTGATAGTACTAAGTCTAGATTGGACAATTTTGTTGTAGGTGGCTTGGTGTTACTACAAAATGAGGAGCGCAATCAGACAAAGCTTGATCCAAAATACAAGGGTCCATTTAAAGTGATGGAAGCTTTGGATGGTGATCGATATGTAGTTAAGTCATTAAGTTGCAATCGAATGTATAAGTATGCTCGCGATCGTATAAGACGAATGCCAGAAGGTTATGTCCCTGTTGATATTGACTGTAATATTGATGAGGTTAGTTAAGTTTTCTGTTAATAATGTATGATTAATGTAAAATAAAAATGTTAAAATATAATACGCATTGTTGTGGCTGATGATGATTGTATTGCTGGATAGAAGCAATGGTGTGAGTTGGAAATTAATATCACCGGATAGAGGTGGTATTAATTGTTTGTGCCGGATGAGGGCGTGGAGGTATCACTGGATGGAAGTGATGGTTCAATTCAGTAACCGGATAGAGGTTGCTGTTTGGATAATGTCACCGGAGAGAGGTGATAATGGTTTCATAAGTAATTGGATAGAAATTACTGAAGTCATTAATGTGTATTACATTTGAATAAATGTTGTGTAGTGCAGTATCGTATGGTACGTAACAGATGGTATTTAGATGGGCAAGCGTCTAATATGATGGTATGGTGTGTATGGTTAGATATGATTGTGGTTGATTTGTTTTATGGGATATAAAACTGTAATAGATGTTTAATAATCTGGTTAGATTGTACAATTTTGTTTTGGAATCTAAAAGTTTATTCTGGTCAGAGTTGACCGAGTGGTTGAGCACAAAAATTTTTGGAGTTCTGTTTATCATTTCAGATGGATTGCACGAGGACGTGCAAAATGTCAGGATGGCCGTGTCGGAGTATTGAAAGTATTTTTATGTATAAAACGGCAAGCGTTGACTGTTATGTCAAGCTTGGGCAGAATCGATACTGAAAAAGAAGAGAAGAACAGTAGTGACGAGTTCGAGACTGCCTCGTTAAAATTAATCAAAAAAATAATTAAATAAATATTGAAAATTATTTAATTTGAAGTTTTTTTATTTGAAAATATGAAAAATTATAATTCTGAAATGAATATTTCTACCAATTCGACATATATATGTTTATATATATACATATATATATATATATATATATATATATATATATATATATATATATATATATATATAACATATATATATATATGCACTAAATGCAAGTAATGTTGTTGTTGATGTTGTTTTACTCCAACTACAATATATCATCTTTACTTATACAAGAATTGTGTTGACTTGAAACCCCCCAACCATTTAACATATGCCTCCTCAACTTTAGTTTTAAGAACCTTTTCAACTAGATATGTATTTGCATATCTAGTTTTTGAAATTTCTTCTTCATAGAATCCACCTTTAACAGGATTTCCAAGATAATCTTCTAATATGTATGTTGTAGGATATGTATTTTGAACTTTTTTTATTGTGAAAATTTCTGTTGTCCAATTTGGTGTGTAGTCCTTTTCAAAAGTATGCTTATATTTCCTTATGCGTACATGATCTCCAACATTAAATTTTGACATTTTATACATCTTCAAATGAATGTATACTGTGTTTAGCAACCTTTTCATTTGTTGCGTTGACTTTAATAGGAGACATTTTAATTGTGCGATGAAATTTTTGATTGTATGCATGAAGTAAATTTTTATATATATATCAATCCATTTATATGAACCATTAAAGCTAAATTCTTTCCACATCATCCCTTTTAATGTTCTATTAAATCGTTCTACTATTGATGCTTTCATGCTGCTGTGATTAATGTTGTATTTCTGCATTAATTTTCCAAGGTGCGTATTGAAAAATTCTTTACCATCATCCGTTTGCAACTTTTTGGAACTCGTCCTAATTGAAAAATATTTTCCATTGCTTTATTTGTTACGAGTGCAGTTTTTGTTTTCAGCGGTACTGCCCATGCAAATTTTGAGAATGTGTCAATTACAGTCAACAAAAATCTATAATTTCTATTTTGTGATGAATAAATACCCATTTCAACTAAATCAGCTTGCCAAAGATCATCTAATCCTTTCATCACAATTGTACGGCGTACAAAACTTTTTCGGGCTTGCTTATGGAGTTCGTCAACTAAGTTTTTTTTGGAGACATTGAGTAGTTTTACGGATTTGTGGGGGAGTGTTGTGATCTACTTGATGCACTTTCAGCTATTGATACGAACATATAATTTTCTAATCTATAAATTTTCTCATTCAACACTTCAATTTGTTCTTCAAAAGATGATTCAATTTTTAAAATGTTTTTTTCAATTTTACAATTGTCCTCTATCTGTAATTTTATTTCCCTTATGTAATTCCTCGATTTGTACTTGAATATTTTCTTGAATTAGATTATTGTCTTCCTTGAGGCTATTTAATAATTTGACTTCTAGTTTTTCGATTTGAGTTTGCAGAAACAATTTATTGACAGCATCGTTTTCCTCCAGAGCTTTTGCAACATTTTTGATCCTATTGTTTTAGACATCAATGTGTTTGTTCGTATCCATAAAGAACACAGCAGTTTAGGCGCATTTTTAGATAATGTCCAAACATATCAACAGATATACTTCATACATATGTAAACACTTTATTAGAGTTAATGTTGTTGTGAATCAGAATTGAACAACCCTCGTACCCGTACATTGCACTAATTTGTTAACGCAGCAACAACCAGTTCATTCACTTGGTTGTTTGTTAAATTCTTTGTCTTTGCGTTGACAAATTGTGCAGTAGCGATATTTCGTAATTGGGTCAAAAGCTTAATAATATTAAGTACGTTAGCAAGTAAGCATAATAATATTAACTATTAAGCATAATATTAATATATTAAATTATGATTAAGTTTTGTATAAATAGTTCATGTTAAGAAACCAAATGAGGAGTTGTAGTTTGTTAGTTGAAGACAGTTGTAATAGAGGAGTTGTAATTAGTTAGTGAGGGCAGTTGTAATTAGTAAATTGTAATTAGAGTCTTGTATTTAGCAGTCAAAAGTTAGAGTCATACCTGCAATTCCCACGGGACCCTCCAGGTTTAAAATTGTAAAGTAAAATAATAAGATACTAGTTATTAGTTGGCACAACTGTTTAATAAATCCTTTTAATATACAAAAGAAAAATCCGTTTTTAAATTCAACACGACATTTTTGGCGCAGCCGGTATTAGCAAGAGTACAGTTTGATACCTTTTGTCAGTTTCAAGGAAGTATATTGATATTGGAAAGCTATTTTAGCTCAATTTAATTTTAATATACTGAATTAAATTGTTAAAAGGATACGTTGTTCTGTATACCAACATTTACTACACAACTCAAGGTTTTAATGAGCTATTTTAGCTGCCTTAATGTATTATCGGTGGCGGCTGAAATTCGGCTTATGTGCATATTATTCGTAATAGGTACATACTGACTTTAATAAATAAGCTTTATTGCTTTGATAATATTTTTACATAGTGGAAATAACAAAAACAAAAAAACCGAAAACAAAAAAAACACAAACAGTGACATTGAGGAATACTCTATACGAGTAACTCAAAAACAAATATACAATCATAAATTACAAAAACAAAAAAAAACAGTAAGCAAAAAAAAACACAAAAAAGTACCCTTGAGGAATACTCTATATGAGTACCTCCAATACAAAAAATTATGAAGTGAGTTCTAACGGAAGAAATGCCTATTTTACTGTGAGTTCTGAAGCTCTCACTGAAAATAATACAAATAATAAACCTAATGAAAGTATTTTTTTAACGACAAATCCAATTTTTCGTCAGCGATCAACTTCGCTCTGTCCAATGCCAAATAGTGATTCATTAACATTACAGTTGCCTAGTACTTCTTCATATAAGTCAGTAATATCATCTCCTTCAGGCTCGTGTTCATCACTTAATAAAGTTATCACTACAGATAAAAGTAGCTCAAAACTCAAGGTACAAGTCGGAATGGACAGATATATAGCAGTGGTAAAGCGTGGTCGAAGCCCGAATTCTTCAAAAATTTCATCTGCTCCAAAGATGTCTAGGGAAAATAGCGCATCATCTATCAATCGTCAAAATCGTTTTTCGTTACTGCAAGTCACCGACGACAAGCCCGCTGCATCATCGCAAAAGTCTTTTAAGCCACCACCTATATATTTGAGAGAGAAAAATTCTAACGCTCTAATTAAAAAATTAGTCTCGGCCATTGGTGAAAACGCATTTCATGTTATTCCAATAAAGCGTGGTAATATTGATGATACTAAAATTCAAATATACGAAGAAAAAAATTTCCGCAAAATAGTGACTGAATTTGAAAAAAATAAAACAAGTTTTTATACGTACCAGCTTAAGAGTGCCAAAGGTATGCAGATCGTATTGAAGGGTATTGACTCTTATGTTAATCCCGAAGAAGTAAAAGATGCACTCATTATACAAGGATTTAAGGTAAAAAATGTTACCAACATAATCAATAGGGAGAAGATCCCAGCTAAAATACCTCTTATACCGAAAAATCACAGTTGAAGAGCCACATAAGCGATCAGGTCCCGTACAGTGCCATAATTGCAAAGAATATGGCCACACAAAAACATACTGTAAATTACCCACTGTTTGTGTTGTGTGCGGCGAATTACACGGCACTGCTAGTTGCAATAAGCCAAAAGATCAAAGTGATAAAAAATGCAGTAATTGTGGAGGTAATCACACCGCTAACTACAGAGGTTGTCCTGTGTACTCTTTTGTCAAACAGACTATGGTGCAAAAACCCAAATTAGCTCCATCTCAATCAGCAAACGCTTACTCCGCCACTTTTGTGCAAAGGAGCCAACCAGTTACTTCCCGTGTATCGTATGCCGATGCTGCTAGAACAAATTCTATTCCCGCACAAAATGTTCCACCTCCAAATAATTCAACAAATGCAAACTCAAGCTTTAACTTTAGTCGCCTTGAAGCTACTATTGACAATTTGGTGCAAACTATGAATAATTTTACAACAAATATGACTACCATGATGCAAGAAATGCTTAGAATGCTGAATACTCTGCTTCAAGCATTAATTAACAAGCCATGAACACGTTAAAAATATGTTTCTGGAACGCAAACGGCATTCGCCAACATAAAAATGAACTTGAGCACTTCCTTACGGAAAAAAATATTGATATAATGTTGGTCTCTGAGACACATTTGACTTCGAGAAGCTTTTTCAAAATAAATGGCTACACTATGCATGATAAAAAGGACCCTAGAGGGAGAGCATGCGGTGGATCTGCAATTCTAATTAAGTCAAGACTCAAGCACTATATCCTTGACAACGTTAGTGAAGAATATATGCAAGCTACGAATATTTTTGTAGACAATTTTTGTTCTAATTTCGTAATATCATCAATTTACTCACCTCCCAGATTTTCAGTTACCGAAGATCAGTATGAGAAGTTCTACAAATCGCTTGGAACTTGTTTCGTGGCAGCTGAAGACTACAATGCAAAGCATACGTACTGGGGTTCGCGCCTTGTAACACCTAGAGGTCGAGCTTTGTTTAATACAATTTCAAAAATGGGCTTAGATATTATTTCGAGTGGGGAGCCCACTTATTGGCCTACTGACGTACGAAAAATTCCAGATGTTATTGATTTTGGCGTAATGAAAAATATTTCTAGGGATTTAATCAATGTTGAAACTTCTCTAGATCTCTCCTCCGATCACTCCCCCACTATCGTTACAATTTGTAACCCACTAAGAAGTGACTTACCTCACCCATATATGAAGATGACCAATCGTGTTAATTGGCTGGGATTCAAAAAATATCTAAGTAGTCATTGCACGGAAAATATTGCGTTAAGAACAACCAATGACATTGAAAGTAACATTGCCAATCTTAACGAAATTATTAAACAGGCTGCTGAACATGCCACTACCTCCCATCCGCAGTCTGGGTTTAATAAAATTTATTCCAGGGATATTGAACATCTCGTATGTGAAAAAAGAAGAGCTAGAAGGGAATGGCAATAGCACAGATCACCCCAACATAAACTCAGACTTAAAGAATGTTCTAAACGACTTCAAGAGTTGCTTGCATCTGAAAAAACTGCATCTCTTAAAAATTATTTGGAAGGTCTTGATGTCACACCAACATCTAATTACTCTTTGTGGCGCGCTGCTAGAAAGCTTAAAACACCCGTTGAGTTTAAGCCACCTCTGCGCACATCTACCGGAGATTGGGCAAGAAGCGATACGGAAAAATGTAAAATATTTGCTGAGCATTTAAAATCCGTATTTACCCCAAATACATGTACTGGTGTTGCTGATTTGCCGAGTGTAGTTGCTCTACCCCCTCGAGCCTTAAAGTTTAAGATGCGTGATGTACATAAAGAAATTGCTGAACTCAAGCCAAAGAAAGCTCCAGGTATTGATGGAATTAGTAACAAGATGCTGATGAACTTGCCGCATATTGCAATAAGAATCTTGCTGTTTATTTCAAATGCCATATTACGACTTATTATCCACAACTCTGGAAGCTTGCAAAAATCAAAATGATTCCAAAGCCCGGCAAAGATCTTACTAAAGCTGAGTCATATAGGCCAATAAGTTTGCTGTCAACTATGTCAAAACTCTTCGAAAAGCTGCTCATGACAAAATTGTCCCCAACTTTACCTGATAGTGGGTGCATCCCAGACCATTAATTTGGTTTTAGAAGTCAGCATAGCACCATTGAACAAACTCATAGATTGGTTCAATTTATAAGAAAAACATTTGAGGAAAAGAAGTATTGTTCTGCCCTGTTTATTGACGTTTCTCAGGCATTTGATAAAGTGTGGCATCAAGGTCTAATTCTAAAATTAAAATCATATCTATCTATCTAAATTTAGTGAATTTATTAGAAAGTTACATTACTACCCGGAAGTTCACGGTTGTGGAAGGAGAATTTATGAGTGTGCCCGAATCTATATCATCCGGTGTGCCACAGGGGAGCATACTGGGGCCAGTTTTGTATTTGATCTATACTTGTGATATGCCTTTGAGCAGCAATATCCATACATCTACGTTTGCCGATGATACAGCTTGCCTTAGTATGCATGAAAACCCTCACGAGGCTTCCCGATATTTACAAGAACATATTACGCAATTGAAAATGTGGTTGAACTTATGGAGAATTAAGGTAAATGAACAAAAGTGTGTCCATATAACGTTTACCCTAAGAAGAGATACTTGTTCCTAAATTCGAATCAATAATCAAAATATTCCTCAACATTCCCAAGTGAAATACCTTGGTATACACCTTGATCGAAGGCTTACATGGAAACATCATATTGACTTTAAGCTAACTCAGATCAAACTTAAGTTATCTCAAATACACTGGTTGATTGGCAGAAATTCAACACTTAGCCTGGACTGTAAGCTTTTATTATACAAGTCGCTTTTAAAGCCAATATGGTGTTACGGTATCCAGTTATGGGGCACTGCTTCAGCTTCCAATATAGAGAGAATCCAACGAAGGCAAAACAAAATTTTACGGTTAATAACATCGGCTACATGGTACATCAAAAATTCTAATATACATCGTGATTTAAATATGCCACTAGTGATTGAAGAAATAGCAAAATACGCAGGCAAATATTTAACAAAACTCGTGTCACATCCTAATCCGCTTGCTCGTAATATTTTGAACTTTACTGGACACATCCGCTTAAAAAAGAGGGACACAAGGGCTCTATTACTCAACACGCCAGATGGGATTTCTTGAAAATACTTTTTTTATACTTTTTTATAAATTTTGTTTCTTTTTTGATTATCACTACTTATGTATTATTTATAACTATTAACAAGTTTATGTCCGACAGTGGTCGGTCCTAATAATTATATTTTTAGATATAAGATTTGAATACTTATTGTTAGTTCATATTTGAAGATACAATAAATAAATACATGTATTAAAAAAAAAAATATTTTAAAGAGCAAAAAGTATGTACAGTATGTGAAAAGTGATTTCAAAAAGACTGTTTTACACTGTCTGAATTTTTATGTTATGTTATTTAAATTTTTTTCTTTAATTTTATTTTATTTAATGTTCCTTAATATGCATTACTAAATTAAAGTTTTATAATAATACATATAATTTTTTTTGTAAGGAGAATACACTTAATTTTTAAATCTAATATTCTGAGGTGCTCAAAAAACTGCCATTTTCTAATTTATTAAATTTTTTAATCTTGTATGTTCTAGCTTCCACATCGTTTTCACATGTTTTCCTGTGGGATCGCATGTTAAAACACATGATACACCTGTTTAAGCTATAATTTAAAAAATAAAAATTAATAATATGTGTTCTAGCATCCGAATTTAAATGAAAGAAGTTTTTAAATGAACGAATTCAAACTTTTAGATTTCTTCGTTTTCACTTTTGGCAAAAAAAACTCGTGATCTTTTCACTTGTTAACAGTCTTGTGAAAAGAATACGAGTTTTTTCTAAAAGTGAATTCGAAAAAATCTAAAAGTTTGAAATCGTCCATTTAAAAATTGTTTTCATCTAAATTCGGATGATAGAAATTCAACATAAACAGGTGTAGCATGTGTTTTAACATGCGATCCGACAGGAAAATATGTGAAAACGAAGTGGAAGCCAGAACATGCACGAATATGATTTTTGTCACATTTGAATAAAAAATAAACAAATATAATATAACATTAAAACTTTATTTTTTATGTGAGGACCTGCAAAGTAGAAAGAATTTTTGATTGGGGTAGAAAATTACTTCATCAATGTAGTAACGTAAATTGAAAAAGCCAATGTATTTAAGGGTTAAGTATAATAAAAACGATACTATCCGCCAAAAGTACTTCACGCAGTTAGCTTTGGGTAAACAGATTAAATAAATGTAATGAAAAAAATTAATTTAATAAAAATGTTTGTGTCGAAAACGAAAAAGAAGTACAAATTATGGGGATTTCTTCTGCTTTCTGTATCCATTTTCAAATATGTAATTGCAAATTGAAAAATTCTTTTCTTAAAAGAGATACAATTAAATGTAATAATTTATTAACATATTTCAGGTGCTTTGTTCAACAGTCATCAAAGTTTCGGGAACATTAATCAACTACGCTATCGGAAGGTTATTGCACAGTTTCATCTGTTGAACACGAAATTAAAATTTTTGAAAATTTACGCGAAACGCACCAACATAATTACATTACTGGGTGTGGTCAAGGATCCTGTTTCTCGCACTCCAGCACTCATATTTGAGCATGTCAACAATACAGATTTTAAACAGTTTTATCAGACACTTACAGATTATGAAATTCGTTTTTACTTGTTTGAATTGTTAAAAGCACTTGACTACTGCCAAAGCATGGGCATAAAACCTCACAATGTTATGATTGATCATGAAAACCGTAAATTACGGCTGATCGATTGGGGTCTGGCTGAATTCTATCTCCCGGACAGAAATAAAACTTTCGTGTTGCCTCCCGCTATTTAAAGGGTCCCGAACTATTGGTTGACTACCAGATGTATGACTATTCGTTAGATATGTGGTCGCTGGGATGCATGTTGGCCTCAATGATCTTTCGCATTCTTTCACGGCCACGACAACTACGATTAACTGGTGCGTATAGGTAAAGTGCTGGGCGCTGAAGAGCTTTACGCTTATCTGGATAAGTACGACATCGAATTGGATTCCCGGTTCCATGACATCTTGCAGAGACACTCTCGAAAGCGATGGGAACGCTTCGTTCACTCCGAAAACCAGCATCCTGTATCGCCAAGAGCCCTTGATTTTCTCGACAAGCTATTGCGCGACGATCACGTCGAACGACTAACTGCTCGTGAGGCTATGGCACATCCGTATTTTGCACCAATTGTTAACGGTCAGATGAAGTCGAATAATCAGCAATAGTGTTAAAAAGCCGTTACTAGCATGGTTATAGAGTAGATGTATTGTGTTAGCCATTCATCATCATGCCGTATTATTTAAAAGTTGGAGAATTCTAAGAGAATTTATTATAAAAAAATTAAATTCAAATTTATACTACACATAAACCATCTTACTGACAAAAACAAAAATAACCAACAATGATAACTAATATTAATAACACAAAAATGGCAAAACCAACCTAAATATATTTTACATAGCCAAGAACATACCTACGTACTATATTCTATATGTAATTGTTGGTATGTACGATAGTGATGATTATATTGTACCAAACTATAATAAATTTAGATTAAGGGCAATAACTGCATTAAAAAAGAAATCCCTTTAATTGATACTATTTATACAAAAATAAAATAATTCAAAATCAATTTCATGTTAAGCAGATTTTTCGAAGGCGAGAATTATTAAATGCAAAACTCAATTTTGTCATCATTAGGAGAAAAGGGAAAAATTTGGTTGCTTATGTATGTTTAGCAAATATTTGACTTGAAGTTATATCATTGATAATTAATAAATCACTGTGTAATCAATTGCCAATGAGCTGTTTAAGCGTTGCTACTGAAGTGACAACCGTTTGCTAATTTGTAAACAACTAAAAAATTTCAGTATAGACAATGTGAAAAATGCCCACTTTCATATCCAAAATTTCTAGGCAAAATTTTCCCAATGTGGCATTACTTTGTTTATTTATGTTTGTTTACTTTATGTACACAGAAAATAGTGTTTTGGAAAATTAGGGTATTTAATTTACAGCAACATTGTTGAAAAGAATTATTATAATTTAAAACATCGAAGAAAATATGAGCGGTTTTATCGGCAACGTATAATAGATTTCAGCTTCTCTGCTAAGACGTCCCATTGCTCAGTAAGGCTTTTAGCTCTGGCGGAATTAACAAATCTTAAAAAAAGTGAATTTTTACATTTACCTGACAAAGTTGAAAATAACTTTTAACCTCCATATACTTGCTCCCTTGTCACCTTTTTTGTTATTTCTTCCATTATACTGTTAAAATTAATTTTTTTTACAAGAAACAACGAACTAAAAACATTTGTACTTGACTTAATTTTTAGCACCTTAAAGTTTTCGATGCTAAAAATTTAGTGTTTTGGAGAGCAAAAACTACTACGTTTATGCGCGCACTATTTGCAAATAAAAATATTTGCAAATAAATTAACTCACTGTTTATACAGCATTTTAAATGTACAAAAACTTGGTAGCACTTCCATGTTTGCAAGAAAATTGTGTAAATATGTAAAATAAAAAATAATAATTTGTTTTTATGGTAATTTTTTCTTCTATCAATGATTTTTGTACATTATTTTATCAATTTATAGTTTTTTATTAGCAAACATTTGTAGGTGTTTTCTGAATTAGTAAGTCGCAATAAAACGATAATATGGCAACAATTTACAGTTTTATTTGCAAATAAGCCGTGCGTATAAACGTAGTAATAGACTTTTTAATTAGACACGACACCGGCGAATTCAAGATAATTCGCTTTATCTGAATTTTGCGGTAGAGATAGCAAATATGAGTAATTTCTATGCCTTTCGCTGTCAGATAATTCGAATAAAATGACGTTTAGGTATTTATAAAATAAAATTGGATAAAAAATGATTTTGCGCCAAAATCTTTGCCTGTTGGTAATTTGTGGAAAAAATTTGGTAGATTATCTTGTCCACATATTACCAAGAGTGAGAAAAGTGAACAAAACAAAAGTGATGGTGGAAAAAACATGGATTACTAGGAGCATCACACAACAAAAGTGAAAACGTAATTGTATATTTATTTTTTCTTTTAGTTATTTATAATAGATTTTAATAATATATTCTTATTTTCCAGGAGCTGCAGATGTTCTATTGGTTGCGCTGCAGGATAGAAGATGAATTCGTTCCCGACAGAGCCAAATAAGTAAGTAATTTACATGAAAACTTCTGTGCAAAGTGAATCTTTAAAGTGAAATTTAAGTGTGGAATTTGGTACATTGGAAGGGACAATGATGTTCTGGTCTATTGTACAAATCCTTAGGTTAACATGTTGCGAAGAAAATAATAAATTGTCCAATTTACAAACTCTGCGGCTAACATTTTGTCGTGCTTGGATTAATTGAAACCAATTTGGTTCGTTTTTGCAAGTGCCTTACGCAAACAAGTAGTTTATATGTCTAATGTGTACAGATAAAGTTAAGTGTATTTGTGGAATCTAGCACATTGGAAGGGATAATGATGTCCTTGTTCAATGAGTAACAGCACAGGTTAACAAGTCGTATACAAATGTAGTGTTCAAATCTTTTGGATTCCAAGTGTTTTGTTCCTTTTGTGTTTTTTGCAAGTTCTCAACAAAAATAAGTGATTTCTATCTACGTAAAGTGAATGGTTTCTGTGGAATTTTGTGCATTGGAAGGATAAGTGACGTTCTTGTCCAATGTAGAAATACGTTGGTTAACAAATCGCTTAAATAAGAAGAGTTCCGATCAATTGGAATCAAAATGTGAATGACAAATGTGTGCATGCATACATATAAGGTGAATTGAAAGGGTGGAATTTTGTACATAGGAAAGAACGATAATGGTTATATACAATGCTCAACACCACAAGTTAATAAGTCGTTCTGTGTCCTATTGTACAAGTATTTGATACTAAGAAAAAATAACTTTGCAATAAATGAAAAGCCCTACAGCTACAGAATATTTTTCAAGAGATATAATTTTTGCTTTATATCTAAATATAAAATTTTAATAATACAAATATTTTTATTTTACTTTTATTTACATATATATGCGAACGTCAACAAGAAAACCCAGAAGAATCTGAAAGAAATATCTGTTCCAAAACTATTCGATCCCTAAAAATCTAAACTGGAAAGATAAAAATGCATTTAAGAAGGAAGAATGTTCGCAACTAAAACAACTTTAGACTTTGATGGCATTAGTAAATAAATATTTATTTCTTTTTGAATAAAATGTTTAATTGTCATTATTAAAAATCAAAGTTATTTAAAAAATGCTAATTAGTTATATTAGTAAATATTCTAATTTTGTTTTTCAGTTTACAAATTTTGGAATTTATTTTTGTTTACATATCCACAGTTTCTTTTGTAACAATTTAACATGATTCAAAAATATAAATACATGTATACATATACTAAAATGATTAAAAATAAAAAAAATTTAAAAATTGGACATGTACATACATATAACTTCTTTTATGATTTTTTACTATAAATTGGGGTGAGTATACGCTTAAGTAAGAAATAACTTGTTTTTACATTATGTTAATAAGAATAATTTTGTATGATAGTTTGTTTTCAAACCCCTTTATAAAGCCTATTTAATTTTTATAAATAAGGCTGTTAGTTTTTAAAAAATCGCTGCAATACATAATGTTGCACTTACTAGCCAGCTCTGAGGATCCTAATTTTTTATGCATCCACCACATTTTCAAATCTATCCAGTTTTTCATACGTCTCCCCTTAAATAAAAATAATTTAAGAAAGCATGTATTAAAAAATTATATGCTTGCATAGGTACATACATACATACATATGTATATATTTTTTATGTAAAAAAAGAGTCTAATATAAATTGAATCAACATTTAAAGCCTTACCTACAGCTTTTCTATAAATTTGTATGGCAGCATTCGTGTTTTTCCAGCTATATACATTTATGACATTAAAGTGAAAGCCGCCAGATATTTGGAATTTAGTTTCAAGGCTCCTTGAAAGTATGTAATGGCAATAAAATGATCACATCCACATAAGAACCCCATAGGTGGTTTACCTATCGATTGTATCAGTACCTCCTGAGCAGCTTGATTAAGATCAACTGCTTTCAATACTACAGAAAATACATGCCATAACTATCCAAACGCTTCAGAGTATTCTGCTTTTAAAGTAGTCAACAAATCTGTCCAAAAATGGATGCATACGTCTGAGCTGTTATTTCTGATCTCTTTGCATTTACAAACAAAATCGTGTAGCAATTTTCTGGAATAAAAAAATCGGTGAGAACAATTAATATTTCAAATACTGAAATTCAAAAAAATGCGTGTGATGAACATATTGTGAGTCCCGATGAGCTTTGCGAAATTATTTTCGTTGAACTGGTGCCGACTTTCTAGTGTTGTTCCAACAAGCTTCAACAACATGCACAGCTTGAACAATTGTTTCACCTTCCGAAGTGTACAAAAACACTTTCTTTAGACGAGTCTTCATCATATATAGTAACTTTGTACCTACATATGTCCAAATGTTCCAAATGCCGGGAAGGTATCATAATCCCCTTAAAGATTTTTTACAATCACTTTGTAAATACTTAAATATCTCACATTATTTGGGCCACAATTTACAGTCAGTAGTTGAGGAATACCACTGACCTTCAATTACACACTTTAATATGTTAAAAACACATCTATTTTTTACAAATATTTAATTTTTACTTTTTCACTTTTCAAAAATTTTTGTGAATTTTATTTTGCAGCTTTTTATGATCATATGTTTGCAATTACAGTATATAGCTATTGCTTTTTATGCATGTAGAAAGCAATTTTTTCTGTCCTTTAAATAATTCAGATAACGCTGCGAATTTAATACAAACCAACTGTTATCAGTATTTCCCTAAACTCAGAGGTGAGAATTCTGGTTCATATTCTGTGCTGCTTATTTGGCGTTAGAGAATACAAAATTTCAACATTTTGGCAATGGCATTAAATTCTAAAATTGCGGCGAATTTAATTTGTATGCCTTTGCCAAATTTATCAACGCACGTTATAGAATTGCAATCGCTGCCAAAAATCGCTAAATCAACTTTATAGATTTTGAGCGATAGAAATTTAGCTTTAGCGCATTACAGAATACGGCTGCAGATGGTTTTTGCAAAAACTGGGACATGATCTATCAAAAAGCGGGATTTTGAAGACAATACCGCCAAAAAGCGGGATTTTAAATAAATATCTTTTAGAAAGCGGTATGTGTAATATGCACATACACAGTATTTACTTAGGAAATACAGTTTTCAACTCAAAAGGAAAGATTTAAAATAAACACAAATATTTATCTATATAAATAAAAATCAGGTAAAGTGTAGTTCGTTGGTAATCGCATCAATTGAGAGCGGCAGCACCGATTTCAGTATTTTTTTAATTTTTGTTTTATTTTGAAATATCTTTCAGCAAGAAACATGAAATTCTGTGTGAGTAACGATTTTTATAATGTGCATTGTCTTACAAAAAAATTCGAGTTAGGCATGTGGGTGTGACACATCGCATAAAGAAAAATATTTACTTTGGGATATCTAGAAAACTAATATAGGGAGAACCTTGAAATTTTGTAAGGATAGCTCTGTTGGTATTGTGCATTTTCTCTGGAAATAATTTAAGAAATAGTGCAAATTTTCGTTTGACCAAAAAATAATACCAGCATACCGATCTTGCTGATTTGCTTACAGCGTATTACTGATGGTCTAGAAGGAGCAATATGCTACTTATTTTTTAATTAACGAAGTTGACGTCGCACTTCCCACATAGAAGAAATATTTCCTTAAAGATATCTTGGAATCCACAGTAAAACAGTAAAAAAGACGTGTATCACCTCTTAAGTAAATTAAATATTAATTTTTTAATGTCTTGGTATCTGCTACAAATACAAATTTGAATTCTGGTGGTCTACCGTAGATAGAAAATAATCGAGATTCGACAAGTGAGCAAAATATTTACTTAAAAATATCTTAGAAACACAGAAAAAAACAGCCTAAATTCCAGAAAAATCATATTGAATTTATTTTACTTATTAATTTTATTTATTTTTAAGGATTTCAATATACATTTTCTATTGTGTTGATAATTATTGAATTAATGTGATGCGTTCTTATATTTAAGTTGCAGTTTTTCCCTGAGTGTATGTAATGTAGTGGAGAATTCAAAACCAGTTATGACTATTTTTATAAACAATGAAAATTTGTCTTTTCATTCCATAACGCATCTGGGCTTCACAGACTTTTGGCTAGTTAAGCAGTAAATACACTTAAAAAACATTTGGAATGAACTTTTATCAGTCACATTTTAATAAAAATCGCATAAGAGATTGAAAATTTCAAAACTAGAAAGCGGGATAGAACTTCGAAACGGGATCGACCTGCGAAAAGCGGGATGTCTGGTTAGGTTAGGAATACTCTATATGAGTACCTTAAAAACAAAAAAAATTTGAAATGAGTTCTAAGGGCGGAATGCCCATTTGACTGTGAGTTCTCAGGCCAGCAATGCAAGCAATAAAAATAAAAAGTCTAATTTTAGTCTTTTTCTAATGTAGGTGATTCATATATCTATGTTAAAGGCGAGGAAAAGAGGCAATGGTTAGAAAAAATGTGTGGTTAGAAAAAAGTGTTTTTAATATTGAAGATATTGGCTGTATCAACTTAAGCCAAATGGGGATGAAGTATCCAGGTCTATTTTATTGCACCTATCACTTCAATGGTATTTGCGCTTTACGAAATGCAATCTTACTTGAAAAGATACATCAGGATGAAGACAACATGGCATGAGTTATTTTTTTTAGTATATTACTTGTTTTATTTTAAACATATATATATATATATATATATTAATATATGTATGTTATATGTTACAATCATAAATTTAATTAAAGTATATAAATAAACATTTTGTAAAAAATAATAGTAATTATATTTATGTTACAAATTTATAAACTTATGTATACATAAAAATAATATTTAAATAAAAAATATAAAAATAAATACGCAAAAACGTACACATATCTTAAAAGTGAATGAATGAATGAATGTAATACATAAGCATTTGAATGTAATACATAAACATAAAAAAAATATTTGGAATAAATATACATTCACGATTAAATATTGTGTGTATTTTTATTAATTAATTAATTCTTTTGTAATATATGTTATAGATCACTGTATATATATATATATATATATATATATAAACTTCAATAGATTACTCAACTACCATTGAGTCACTAACTCGATCTCTATAATGACCCTAAGCTCTTGTTTTTACTTGATCTTCCAAAATATTTCTTTTATCATCATTGTATTAAGGACTACTTAAAATAGCTTTTGTGTGTACAGTTTGTGAGTTTTTGATGTAATCAAATACATTTCATCTGATATCACTTTCTGATCAAATAAACAATTTTTATAATCGTTTAGAGTTAACTTTTTGACGGCAGATTTTTTAACTCCTTTAGATTTTTTTACTTCTTCAGAGCTATGAGTTGAAAATGAGTACATTTTGGATCTTAAACCTACAAACTCTGTCATTATATCACCCTTATTCTCATCCTTCAGCATTCCTAAATCCTTTTTATTTGCTAGAAGTAAGCTAAATTTATTCTCTTCAGAATAATCCGAAGTATCGAAATTGGATTCAATATCATTACGAATATCATCATAAAAATCTTCAGTTTGAATTGTATAGATGAAAGAATCTGTATCCATATAGTTAAGAGAAATTTTATCTTTAAACTTTTGTTTCATGTAGCCGTAGTGGAAGTCGTACATCTTCCACTTAGATAATTCTAAAACTGCTAGACCTATGTATGTGGGTTTCTCGTAATATGGTTCCAGTTCTTTTAACTCAATTGCATACATATTATCCCCAAATTATATTAAACCTAAAAAATTCAGTTTAGAAATCAATGCCCTCAATCCCAAATTATTTCTGTTTGTAGTATCCCACTCTGTCGCAATATGGATAACTTTTTTTATCTACGTTTTCCATTGTCTTCCCATAAACCGCATTATTAATAAGCTTAAAAAAGTCATTCTCAAATGCATTTTTGGCATTCGTACGATATGAAGTATTTAGGTCAATGTATTTTTTAAGCCAAGGGGACTGCTTAAATCTTAATATTATGTGTATTTTATGCAATACAAGCTCGTTTGAAATACATTGAAGTACGACTTTATGATAAATAACATTATTCTTTTTGAAGGTAAGGTCTTCTATTAACTTCCTAGCAGTATTATACTGCGATGTTCTCTTGTTTTGGGTGCAAAAAAGGAGGTCATTATGATAGTCGTGAAGTGAGTCTGGATACTCAATATCTACTTCCAAATAGTAACCGACTACTGGTGTATTAGTAACTTCATTGATATTAAAGACTTCAATTTCACTAGAACTTAACCATTCGAATCCTCCATAAGGTAAAGGTTGAGACATTGCCCAACCATATAAATTGTTAGCATCTAAATACATCAAATATTCTGAAGGCTTATTATTATGAAAACCATTCATGTATTTGTTGTTAGATTTTGAATATCTTTTTGAGTACTGCACTAGCCCACCCCTTATACCATTTTGAACAAATGAATGCATTTCACAGTATGTTATTAGCTCTAAAGTAGTAGTCTGTAGTCCTTAACAAGGCATCCCATGATAGTCCTGGTGCAGTATAATAATGAGCTGTATCGAGATTATAAATACTCCTACATATTTTTCGAAAAATTTCAAAAATATCTGTAAGAAGTAAGACATCAGTTTTGAGGTAAAGCTCAGTATAATCGAGAAGGGTTCTACAATCGAACTCACTCCAGACTTTTTGTGCATGTTCATAGTCATCAACAGAACATTCCTCATTGCTTAAAATATTAAAAAAGTTCTCTCTACTTGGAAGTTCATTTTCATCAAACTTTAAAATAGAGTCCATATAAGACTTTCTTCTTTTTTCTTCTTAATAATTTAAATGGGTTGTCATTTGGAAATATTTCACGAACTGTATGCAAATCAGAAATGTCAAGAATCTAGACTTGAGGCCATAAACCTGAAAGAGTCTATAAAGCGTATTTCGAATCCATGATTCTTTTTTAATGAAATATAAACTGAGAGGGAAATATAAAGCTCTTTGTTTAGGGGTATAACTTTTATAGTAGCATTTTTTATTGAAGAAAGATGATGAAAAAAGAGATGTAAATCATACGCAGAAAGATAGTGAAAAAGAGCAGGTATAAAGTTAGGTACTCTATAATTTAAATTGCATGCATTATGAGCTGCACCGCGATAAGTACCAGTAAGATGACAGTGATCTATAACTTTATCATTAATCAATTCTTTTCTACAAATATGACACAATTGTGCATTATTATGTCTTCTATATTTTCGGTAGTCATATTAATACATTTATTTTTTGAAAAATGTTCATCAAATATGTTTGATGCATCTTCCACTATATTTTTTTAACAAATATAATTCCAGCATCTTCCCCAAAATTATACCTATGCATATTATATTTTTTCTTAAAGCTACACTTAACATAATAGCTGAAGGCACAAGGAATATGATTTTGAATGTTTGTAGTATTACTACTTACTTTTTCGTCAACTCTTTCTAAAATTGACTCAAAATCAGCATAAATTACAAACGGAACATCCATCTCTTTCTGAACGTTTTTGAAGCTCTTGAAGACATCTTCGGGCTTAGGCACTTTGACGACTTTCTTTAAACAAATGTTCTGGTGATGTTTATATACATATTCATCGTGAGTGTGGTATAAACAGGTGTTACAAAGAAAGATTTTGGATGTGTGTGATGTAATGCTGGATCGTAAAAGTCTAAAACTGAACAGTATAGATGACATTAAAGAAAACTTTATGTACTTAAAAAAAAAAAAATTTATAAATATTTATGATTATTAGAAAAAATACTTTGAAATATCTTTGATATACACATAGTGGACATTTTCATTTGAATTGAGCAAAAGTATGTTTATATGATTTTGTTTTTCTCCACTGGTGACATAATATGGATGATTCATTATGTCCAAAAACGTTTACACTAATATCATTCTGCACTTCAAACTTTTTTAGTTGTTTTAATGGAAGTGGGAAATCTAACCCTTCAAAATTTATTTCTAAGCCCGCTAAAATAATCCTTTCACTTCTTATGTTTTCAATGTTATACGAGTAGTGAAGTTTTCTTTGTGCCATACTTAGCATATCATCCTGATATAAAGCAGCAACTAAGCACCATTTGAAGCAATAAATATCATCATTCTCGATATTGATGCATGCAACTTTATTAGCCATAGCTTTTGGCAAGGGTATGAAATATGAGCCTCTTATAATCGATGACTTGTTAATATTTATTTCAATCACTTTTATACAGATTAATGTCCATCCACTATCTCTCTCTTGAAATTCGTCAATTTTTATTGTAATTTCATTCACATGCTTCCTATATAATTCTTCAACATCATCCGAAATGGTGACTAATGTCATTTTTGATATGTGCACCAGTGGAGAAACAATCATATCATCATTCACCAGTTTCATGTATTCACATGTTAACTCAAAATTAAATTTAAATGTAACATGCTTCCTGCTACATTCATTTAGTTGTTTAGTTATACTATTTCTTGCATTTGAGAATTATTCTTTTGGAAACAATATTCATTCATTTTTATTTATGAAATAATATACTTCAATCCTCCCATTGAAGTCGCTCCTTATCTTTGTCAGATCATGGCTAACATTTACTTGTTCAGAATTTCTCTTATGCCGTGTGGTTCTAATATGAGCAGTCCATGATGAAAGAGCTATCACGTCATTGCAAGCTTTGCAATGTCTGCATAAAATGTTCCTAGTATTCTCCATCCTGACAGAAGAATGCGTTTTTATATGATCCTTCAGCTAACCATGCGACATGAATAGTTTTTTTCAAACACTGCAATGCAGCTTCATATGCGCCTCCAACATTTTGAAACTGCTAAGAGTCATCGAGCAAACTGAGCAAATTGTGAATTTCATTTCTCTTTAATTATTGTTCTTATTATTTTTTAACACAATTTCAATAATAATAGTTTTACACTGCTTTTATTACTTTTTTGTTTTAATTCACTATAAAAATTTTATAAATTTTTAATAATAAAATGTAGTTACTTATTAATGGACACCGCTTTAAATGGATTGTACATAATAGGAGTACTACAGCACACTAATCAGAGTTGAAATATTACTTTTCATTAAGTGCGATCAGAACTGTTCACTGCGAAGTAATAGGATAAAAATTAGAAAAAGAAATTTTTATAAAAGCATATAAAAACTAAATTTATTAGAAAACAATAGGAAGCAACGCTCTACAGATTTCCCCACCCCTTCTAGCAGGGATATAGTTTCATGTTGCACAGCAAACGGAAAACCCTAACCTTCCCCAATAAAAAGATTCCAACAACCGCGAAACATATGAAAGAACAAATAAGAGCTAGCAGATATATACATACATATGTTACATATTTGTGTATTTACATAGCTTCACTTTGCACAGAAAACTGAAAACCATAACTTTCCCCAACAAAATTGACAAACAATCGCAAAAGCTATGACGACACTTCTTCAAATCAAAACTATTGAACAAGCCAAACACACTCACACATACATTGGGGCTGGGAGTACATGTCTTCTATCATAATAAAATATGCTGTGATCCCATATTTCTTATTTTAATTTTTTACTTTATGCTTTATTCTATATAAATATGTACATAGAAAAAATCGCTGAATTTGCTACAAAACATCAAATTCTAACAAGATCTAGCATAAATTTGCATAGCAAAATATACACACGCATGTACATGCGTATTAGAAAAAAAGTATCCGATAAACATACCAGGAACGATAAAAAATAGAGCATAAAACCACTTGACGACTAAAAATTTCCCTTGAATATTATAAAATGGAAAAAAGCAATATCAGCACATTTGAATAAGTATGTACATAAATATGTATGTTTGTATATGCATAAAATCAAAAATTGTCAAGTACACATATGAATGTTTATACATATGAATGTATGTACATTTGTGTGTACTCGTAAACCAAGCGCTTCCATTCAGAGTAATAGAAGAAGAAAAAGAAATAACAACAGTAGAAGCAATCAACATCAGCAAACAAATTTGAGATAGGAGAACAGCTATTCCAGCACGTTAAACCATTCCTATGATCCCCAAAAATTATTGAACTACACACACGCATCTACATTTACTTACATACATACACATATACAATTACCACACAAGCAATTCAACTAGATCAAACGCTAAAAAGGGACCACACACGCACAAAATATAAAAAGTAAATAACAAATAATAGAAGTCCCAGTTCACACCATACATGTACTTTCAATATGTTTAGCATATTAAGTCAAGAACTCAAGCATACGCAAAACTATGCACAAAAAATATGAGCTCAGAAATAAGACTTATTTTATGAGGACGCTGATGAAAGATCAAATAAGAAAAAGTGATAAGCTTAGCAATAAGGCTTGCGTAGTGTGAACGGGGACTAAGTATGTAGTTCAAGGGATATAGCAGCATATACATTTTTTACTGGGGGAGCATATATTCTAGCACGAGAAAAAATTAATCCAAACATAGAATATTAAAAATAACAAATGCATATGAACACATACAACTAAGCGCTATCAATTATGAATAAGTTCCCGCAAAATCCATCTCTTTCTAACACTATATCTATACCTCTTTGATACGGGCATACATACATACATAGATCCAACTCTAAAAATGTACGCACCCACTACATCATTTTTTGTAGTAGGAGAGCGAGCATGTATCCCAACTGAAGAACCAACCCCTCTGATACCAGCACACACATACATACATACATATATCCAAAAATACATTTTTAGTATATCTACAGTATATCTATAGAAAACAAATTTCTATGATTACAATATTATTGATAGGCATCCAATGGCGAACGTCCAATTCACTAATGAATTCATATATATTGAACTGGAGAACCAAATTTCTATGATCACTATGTTATTAATACCAAATAACGAACCTACAAATCCCCTTTTGATGGGATTTCAGAAATTATTAGGCAACACCTCCATCTGTCTCTCTCTCTCTCTAATACAACAAAATATTAAAGTCAAGGTACACTCTCTCTCAATTACACACACACATACTCATTTCTGACGTCACAAAAAATGGCCTTACACAACAGTCCAAGACAGAAAGAGATAGATATAGTGTTAGAAAGAGACGGATTTTTGCATCCTCCATTACCTATCTACTGTAAGTACTTCCATTTTGACCATAGCTTCTATTGTTGTTAATATCGTTATTGTTCCTGTACATCCTAGTGTTGTTGTAGTTAGTGCTCAATCTGTTATTGTTGTTAACTGTTCTATATTCCCCCAATTCGGAGTAATAATCAAGTTATTCCTCAACATTCACATGTGAAATATCTTGGTATAGAACTTGATCGACGTCTTACATGGAAATATCACATTGACTCTAAGTTAACTCAAATTAAACTAAAATTAACTCAGGTACATTGGCTAATTGACAGAAATTCAACACTCAGCCTAGACTGCAAACTTTTAATATACAAGTCGCTTTTAAAGCCAATATGGTGCTACGGAATTCAGCTAAGGGGCACTGCTTCACCTTCAAATGTTGATAAAATCCAACGAAGGCGAAACAAAATTTTACGTTTGATAACATCGGCTCCATGGTTCATCAAAAATTCAAATATACATCGTGATTTAAATATGCCACTAGTGATTGAAGAAATAGCAAAATACGCAGGCAAATATTTAACAAAACTCGTGTCACATCCTAATCCGCTTTCTCGTAATATTTTGAACTTTACTGGACACATCCGCTTAAAAAAGAGAGATACAATGGCTCTAATACTAAACACTCCAGATGAAGCTGCTTAAAAATACTTTTTTTTGCCTATCACTACTTATGTATTATTAATAACTATCACTAAGTTATGTCCGACATTGGTCGGGCCTACTAATTATATTTTAGATTTAAGATTTGAATACTTATTAGTAGTTCATATATGAATTTACAATAAATAAAAAACATGCATAAAAAATATGTTCTATATGTATTTTGCTGTTGATGTCGTGGCCTTTCTCTGTGGACATGCATTACCGAATTGTTTGTTAACTTGCTTACGTTTTCCAATTCCAGAGCAAGTTCTGTGGCACTTTGCAAACGTCTATTCCTAGTTTATTCAATTTGTCTATAGTTGCAGTAATTTTATCACTAAACAAATTTAACGACATTTTCCTTTGAAAAATTGTGTTCAATTTGCCTTGTAATTCTGGAATTGTCTCTCTACTTTTTTTGTATCTGTATTGTAATAGTCTTTTTAGTGTGTCAAAATTTTCCGGTGTCGAATAACTTCCCAATGCTGTTCTAACGCTTGATGATAATTTAGCGTGATATACACATTCACACTTACTCTATTTGGCGTCGACAACATCGTCGTTAATTTTGAGACAACATTATTTTAACACAACATCAATGCTAACTTTGTATTCGCTAACAATGTTATGACGACTATGCCTGTTTATCGATAAATACAATACACATATCTAATACATGAGTCAGCTGATTAATTTTTTTTACTATTTTCGGTAAAAGTGTTTTTGAGTAAATAAAAGCTGTGTAAATAAATTAAAATAAGATGTTTTTTCCGGTTCGGATTCCAGTGACGAAGAAAAAAAATAAGAGTAGAAAGAAGACTTCTCAGACAGAAATCATGCATTTTTCAGTTACCCGATGAAAAGTAAGTGATACATTCAAAGTCATATTTTGCAAATAATGAGGAATGTGAATTGTTTTAAAATTTGAAAGTTTTGGAGACAATAGAGCCTAATTTAAAAAAAAGGCAGCCGATCAACGTTCATTCGAAGCACCATAAAATTGGCAGTGACATTGCGATTTTTGGCTCAAGGACCGTACCAGCTCAGTGTCGGGAATGATTTTAACCTGGGACTATTACAGCCTGTGGTCTCAAAGATTTTGTCTGAGACTTGATATCATGGAAAGGAAAGTTTGTCAAAAATTGATAAAGTTCGACATAACAGATGCAGAAAAAAATTAAGCTAAGCTGCATTTTTTTCAAAAGACAGAATTCCCAGGTATTATTGGTCGTGTGGACGGAACCCACATTAAAATTTTAGTGCCTAATAAAGAAGACCAATATCTTTATTTTAACCGCAAAGAATATTTTAGCTTAAATGCCATGATAGTAAGTTTTCAATATATTTTTTTTATGCATTTTATATTAATAAATATTTTATATCAACATAGATTTGTGATCACAAAATGCGCATTTGATTTTTGGATGTGCGGTACCCAGGATCCAGGCATGACTCCTTAATTTGAAACGTAAGTCATGCAAAACGAATTTTGGAAAGACGCTATGACTCAAAAGACCGTAATTTGTGGCTGTTAGGTAAAATTTTAATATAAGATAATATAATGTACATATATGCACATGTTATTAGAATTTTTTAATCAGGTGATGCAGGCTATCCTCTTGAGCCATGCTTGATGACGCCATATCGCTCGGCTTGTGAAGGAAGTGCAGAAGCTATTTTTAATTTAAAACATGGTAAAGCGAGGAACATAGTAGAAAGAACTATTAGTGTGCTTAAAAATATATTTCGTTGTCTCCTTTAGTACACACCCGCGAAAGCTACTAAAATTGTAAATTTGTATTGAATATGGCTTAGGTATTGAAAATGATGAGACAGAAAATTACCCAAATGATATTGAATTGCATGATGGTCCTGAAGCTATGCAATTTACTGAGGCATTTCAATAAGAGAAGAAATAAAACAAAGTTTTCTCTAATTTCAAATCAGTTTTAATTTTAATAAATAATTTAAAGCATACCGCACAAAAAAGAAAAAAAAATCAATTGACCTCACATATCTAATAAAAACATTTACAATAAAGCAAAAATTTACGGCAGTAAACTAATGGTTTCAATATATTAAATAAAAATAAAATAATAGCATAAGGCACAAAAAAAACAATCCAAAAATTTAATTTATTTATTGAAAATATTTGGTATGCACATATCTATATATATAAAAATCAATGCCACTTTTTGTTGTAATTTTATAACTCAAGAACGGGCTCACCTATCCGGACCAAATGTTTAGGCTTTGTTCGGACTATTTAGTAGATGGTTTATGTGAAGTTTGCACAAAATCCGTCGAGCGGTTTACGGGTAAAATAGGGTAAAATCGGTAACTCAGTATTTCCGGGCTTAATGAAGATATCACAAAATTCAGAAAGAACCAAAAAGCCTGTTAAAAATAATTGGATAGGTGTTTGGTACTTTTTGGAAATTTTGAGTTTTAAGGGGATAAAACGGGTAAAAACCGAATAGCAATAGGAAAAAAACTAAAAACGTAGTTTTACTCTCCTTAAAACAATCTATAATGAATATTTGTACTTCCTGGAAATTTTGGAATTTAGGGCGAAAAGGGCTAAAAACGGGTAAAATCAGTAATATTGTATCTTCGGACCTAGTAGCACAAAAATTTTAAAAGATGCTAGAAATCTATAAAAGTCAATCCCTTTTCGCTGTACTTTTATAACTCAAGCATGGGCTCACTATACAAACCAAATGTTTTGGCTTTGTTCGGACTACTTAGTAGATGGTGATTTTGCTGTCAAATTGAAACTTTTTTCAGATGGGGACTTTCCTGTCAAATTTAAACTTTTTTCAGTTCATTCGGTCATTTCATTTTGGACGTGCTTCGATTAAAACAAATTATCAGCGATAATTATTGCTTTGGGTTTATATTGTTAAGCATATTGTTAAGTGCATTCATACAAACGGTGAGTCTTGAATTGTTCAAATGTACTATGTATGTATATGTGTGCGTGTTTTTCTCTTAGTGTGTTAGCGAGCCGTTAGTGTGTTATATCGTTTAGAGGCTTTATTTGAATTAAATTGTCAAACGCATTTATACAAAAGGTAAGTTTTGAACTGCTGAAGTGAATTACATGTATGTATATGTGTTTCTTTATTTGCAAAAAACATATTGTGTGCATACGGGTGTTTTATTCTTTTGTAAGAGATGGAAGCACGTCGATTTAAAAATGAATTATTTAAGACATTTTTATATACATTGACGTTGCAGTCATATATGTTTATTTCCATACACACATATACGCACATGTATACACTATTAATAAAGAAATTTGTTTTTAATTTGATTTATCTTTTTTATATGAAGGAAAAATGCCACGAGCCACACGAGCAAATATAGGTCGGCGAACACGTAATGCAAATGCTGTGGCACTACTAAGACGATCACAGAATGCAGATGAACGCACACAAGCTAATGCTTCGCAGCGTGAACGTAACGCCCGAAATAGATCTGTTGACCCTGTACCTGTACTGAATCTTGCACGCCGATCACGAATACGTCGTACTGTTTTGGCTGAAATAATGCGTGCTGGTTTTACTTACAACAGTCAGATTGATTATAGTATGTACGGATACATTGGGATGATGGACGCAATATGTCCACATTGTGATGCGGCTAACTTTCCAGGTGAAACATCCGGCATGTGTTGTGCTAATGGCAAAGTGAAATTGCCAGCATTAGAAACTCCACCCGAACCATTGTATTCATTAATTTATGGGACATCCCAAACGTCGAAGCACTTTTTGAGTCATATTCAACAATACAATTCGGCATTTCAGATGACTTCTTTTGGTGCTACTAAAATTATTAGAGATAATTTTATGCCGACGTTTAAAGTAAACACTTCTTTTCAAAACTCTCATCCAACATCTAAAATTTTATACATGTTACAGATTCAGGGCCAGATTTATCATCAAGCTGGTTCGTTATTGCCATACCCCGACGCCGATCATCAATTTTTGCAAATTTATTTTATTGGTGATGAAAATCGGGAATTGGATCAACGTTGTGCAATTACCTCGAATATAAGACGAGAAATTATTCTTGAGCTACAAAGGTTTTTCCATCATCATAACGCATTAGTTCAATTGTTTAAAATTGCTCTCGATCATATGCCATCTGATAATCACAAAATCGTAATAAGGCCTGATAGAACACCTTTTGGAGAGCATGCAAGGCGATTCAATGCACCGACAATTGATGAGGTTGCAATTGTAATTCTTGGTGATCATCACGACATATAAATCAATTGACAGTGCTATGAATCAAGATGAGGCAATGAATTATCCAATTGAATTTTTAAATTCATTGGAACCACCTGGTATGCCACCGCATTGCTTGAATCTGAAAGTTGGTTCTTTGATTATATTATTGCGAAATATTAATCCACCAAAACTGTGTAATGGCACCAGATTGGCAGTAAAAAAGTTATTGCCAAATTTGATTGAAGCTACGATCTTAACTGGTAAATCAAAAGGAGAAGTTTGTTTGATACCGCGTATCCCTATGGCTCCAACTGATATGCCATTTGATTTCAAACGATTACAATATCCTGTGCGTTTATCATTTGTGATGTCCATCAACAAGGCCCAAGGCCAAACACTTCACGTTTGTGGTGTGAATTTGGAGGAATCATGTTTTTCACATGGCCAACTTTATGTTGCCTGTTCCAGAGTCGGTACCCCCAGCCGTTTGTTTATTTATGCCCACAATGGAAAAACAAAAAATATTGTTTATCCAAATGTTTTAGATTAAGTTTGAAAATTGCTAGCAATTAATAAAATATTTTTTTTTTAAATAAATGAATTTGATGCTCCAATTAAATTTTTTTATTATATCACTTGATACGTAGCGAAGCACGTACCGGGCGGCTAGTATACTATATACATATGTATGTATGAAGGGAAAAAGTAAGCAGCAAAGATAAAAACAAAACACTTGAATTTTTCCAGTTTCCTATTAGCCGTTAAGTAATTCAAGCACCTTTTCTTTGATGGACAATTCAATCCGTTTAATTTTTATTTCCGTCTGGTACATTTCTTCCTCTCTTCTACTTCTTTCTATTTCTAATTTTAATCTTTTTGATTCTACATCTCTTATGTCTCTCAAGCTACGTTTCATTGACGAAATGGTATTTGAAATTTCTGTCAATATCCTAGCCTGGTCACTAGTACGCCTTTGAAGTAATTCATTCCGTTCTACAAGATCTTTTTTTGTCGTAGAGGAACTTCTTTTTTTTTTAAGTGTTTTGATAACTGCTATTTGATGGTGCTGTTGTTGATGATGCTATTGTGGTTGATGGTGCTGTTGTAGTTGGTGGCGCTATTGTGGTTGATGGGGCTGTTGTTGTTGGAACAGCTCTGCTACTTATGACGGGGGATATTTCCTGTAAATAACTGAAATATCAATAACACTTGCAACTGGTTGTATTAAGACAATGTGACTTACCATTTCAAGTAACTCTGATATATGAAAATCGTCAGTCTTGCATGTGTGAAAGGTGGCATTCATAATAATTAGTATTTATTATTTTCTGAAATTGCAGCAGATTCGCCACAGCTTCCTCTAAGGACCTCAGTACTAATTGTTTATATCTCCTCCTCCAGTTGCTTTGCACTCAGCTTTGTGGCCATATTTTTTTACTTTGAACTTCAAGTCTCTCCAGATCTGTAAAAACATTATACATTATACTCTTCCAACACATTATTTACCTAACCTTTTGCCTTTAATAGACCGAGGGCATTTAATACAGTCGCAACACTTTCCCACTGTTCCTTGAAATTATTAGAAACATAGGAATCCTCTAGCAAGAGAGGTATTCTTTTCCAACTCTTCAACAAGCTTTTCAAATTGGTTGGGGTTGGTTATTTTAATTTTGTCAATTTTATATTTTTCACGTTTTTTTTTTAATTTTCAAATGAATATGTATGTTACTTACTTTCACTCTTTTACAATTTAAATATTTTTTAAAATTTGCTTGGGTGTACACACAATAGAACATGATATCAAAAACACTGACGACAGAATAAATGGCAACATCAACATCAATTTTTCTAACAGAATACGATACATACGTTGCCAGTCATCGATAAATGGCAATACTATCTACGGGAATACCGATTTCCCAAAAAAACATTAAAAACGACGTCGTGTTATGTTGCCGACGCCAATTAGAATAAGGCTGATTGTAAGAAATCAGTTTCACCCTCGGTTGACAAATTTTTGTTAATTATTTCCGCGGTCATCAAAAAGCTTTCTAACTCCATATAATTGCTATCGAATAGTGGAAGTGTTTTCGATGCTGTTTCCAGACTAAACGCTGCCATTTTAGAATTTGTTACCAGTATGTTACCTCTTCGTGTATTGAATCAGATAATTCTATTTCTAAGTTTTTCTTTATTACTAATTTATAAAGTTTTAAAGCAATAAATTGTAATTGAAGTATTATATTGTAACTGTATCTGTATTGTTTCTATTTTGATTATATTTTAGTACATAATTTTTGAAATGCTTATTTATTTTATATGCCTTAAACAATATTACACTTACTATAATTAAAGTTATTATATATTCAGAGATTACTTGTTTGCTATTTTCAGCGTTGCCATTATTAACAATGTTTTCCTTAATTTCTCTCTAACGGTCTTGGGTATCTGCACTAACGCGTCTTCTTTTTTTTAGCAACCTAGCTTTGTATTCACCTATTATCAATCTCTTCGGTCCCTGTCCAGTGATTTTTGCTGCTACGTACTTTGGGACTTCTACATCGGATTTCTCCTCTGGTGTATATTCTTCCATAGATAGTATAACTGTACTAACGCCCAGTTGCGAAGGATTTCACAATTAATTTATAAATTTTCAAATGCCCGGTTTGGCAGGATATACTGAACTAAATTAAATTTTGCAGGATCTCCGTATACTGATTTTATATAGATCTTTACTTATTTTATTATATGGCCGGCGCTCAGGCGCTGGTGGCAGGTTTATATGCAGAATCCCTTAATGAATTAAAACTATGATGCCGATTCGAGGCATGAAATAATTCTCCCTTTATTTTTGTTTTTTACTGACTTAAATACTATTTTACAAAAAGATTCTTACACATCTAGTCACTACACAGTCATACTTTTAACTTATCAATCTATTTCCAATTTAGGTATGTAGATATAAAACCCTTTTCACTAATTCAGCAGTTTATTGAACTCAGTTTACTGTTGCCAAATATTCAAGCTACAAAGCGTTTATTAGTTTATTAATAAGAGTTTGTGTGTCAGTGCGTTCAATGAAAATTTATCGTTTTGTTTCGTTTGCTTTTTTTTAAAGAAACAAAAGAAGCAAAAGAAAGCAAATGAGACGTTCTGACGATACAAAAACTACTTATTTGGCGTTAGAGGATATAAAATTTAAACATTTTGGCGATGGCATTAAATGCTAAAATTGCGGCGAATTAATTTTTATGCCATTGCCAAATTTAGCAAAGTACGTTACAGAATTGCAATCGCTTCAAAAAATCGTTAAGTCCACTTTATAGATTTTCAGCGATAGAAATTTAGCTTTAGCGCATTACAGAATACGGCTGCCGATGGTTTTTGCAAAAACTGGGACATGATCTATCAAAAAGCGGGATTTTGAAGGCAATACCGCCAAAAAGCGGGATTTTAAAATAAATATCTTTTAGAAAGCGGGATGTGTAATATGCATACAGTTTTCAACGCAAAAGGAACGATTTAAAATAAAAAAAAATATTTATCTATATAAATAAAAATCAAGTAAAGTGTCGTTCGTTGGTAATCGCATCAATTGAGAGCGGCTGCACCGATTTCAGTATTTTTTTTATTTTTTTTTTAAATTCTGTGTGAGTAACGATTTTTATAATGTGCATTGTCTTACAAAAAAATTCGAGTTAGGCATGTGGGTGTGACACATCGCATAAAGAAAAATATTTACTTTGAGGTATCTAGAAAACTAATATAAGGAGAACTTTGAAATTTTGTAAGGACAGCTCTGTTGATATTGTGCGTTGTCTCTGGAAATAATTTAAAAAATAGTGCAAATTTTCGTTTGACCAAAAAATAATACCAGCATACCGATCTTGCTGATTTGCTTACAGCGTATTACTGATGGTCTAGAAGGAGCAATATGCTACTAATTTTTTAATGAACGAAATTGACGTCGCACTTGCCACATAGAAGCAAAAACAAAGATAAAGATATCTTGGAAGCCAAAACAGTAAAAAAACGTGTATCACCTCATAAGTAAATTAAATATAATTTTTTTTAATGTCTTGGTATCTGCCACAAATACAAATTTGAAATTCTGCTGGTCTGCCGATGATAAAAAATAATTGAAATTCGACAAGTGAGCAAAATATTTACTTAAAAAATATCTTGGAAACTACACACAAAAAAACAGCCTAATTTCCAGAAAAATCATATTGAATTTATTTTATTTATTAATTTTATTTATTTTTAAGGATTTCAATATACATTTTCTATTGTAGTGAAAATTATTGAATTATTGTGATGCGTTCTAATATTTAAGTTGCAGCTTTTCCCTGAGTGTATGTAATGTAGTGGAGAATTTTAAACCAGTTATGACTATTTTTTAAAGAATGAAAAATTTTCTTTTCATCTCATAACGCATCTGGGCTTCACAGACTTTTGGCTAGTTAAGCAGTAAATACACTTAAAAAACATTTGGAATGAACTTTTATCAGTCACATTTTAATAAAAATCGCATAAGAGATTGGAAATTTCAAAACTAGATATCGGGATAGAAGTTCCAGGCGGGATCACTGCGAAAAGAGGGATAATCACGCATAAAGCGGGATGTCTGGTCAGGTTAGGAATACTCTATATGAGTACCTCAAACACAAAAATTTGAAGTGAGTTCTAACGGCGGAATGCATATTTTATTGTGAGTTCTGAGGCTCTCAATGCAAGCAACAAAAATAAAAAGTCTAATGATAGTCTTTTTCTAACGGCAAAGTCACTTTTTCGTTAGCGATCAACTTTGCAACTAGTCATTCGTTAATACTACCTGTAACGATTCTTTATATTGAAATGAAATATTTGGAAAACATTAAACATTACAAGCGTTTCCAAGTTTTTATAAATTAGTCGTCACAAAAGACTTAAAATTTTATGTAGTGTAACGAAATTAAATATGATGATCCATATAAAAAAAATAGAAAAAAATTTATTTATGGCCGAAACATGGTCTAAGATGTAATTCACCACGTTGATTCTCAGCCCACCCTCAATGCTGATAAAAGGAAGTTATTAACCAGCCCGATACAGGAATAAAAAAATATATTGAAAAAAATTTAAATTTAAACATGTCTACCCGATACCTAACTTCACCTTATAAGATTACACCTTAATTATTTAAATTTTTCAAAATAATTGAAATTTCTCAAAAAGAAAAAGAAAGTGAAGTCGAAATTTATAGTTAATATTAAAATTGTAGAGTATCTACGTACTTGTAAATATGAAACATGAATAATATGGAAACTAACATTTATTTAAATTAATATTATTTTCGTTATAAAACTGAATAAATATTAAAGTTAATTTTTAATTTTTATTTTTCGAACTTCATTTGTTTCTATATTTATGATCCTTTTTGAACGGGCTAATGTTCGTATCGCTTTTTTAAGCCAAATTACAAGTGATAATTATTAATGAACAAATAACATCAAAGTCAGTTGTAAATATTCTAACAACACATAGTTGAACGGAAAAGCCAGCCGTTTTCGAAGGCCACTAAACCTTCATCATCAGCGCTCTTCTGTGTTGGTCCACTATGTGTGGTGTCAGTTGATGTAGAAAAATAATAATTAAAGATTAACTTAAATTAATAGCCAGGGGCCTGTGGCAAAAATATAATAAATATGCTTAATAGTAACAAACCAAAAAAGTTTGTCTTACTCTATATTTACACATGAAAGTACTTTCTTGAAATTTCTGTATACGTATTATGAATAAAAATTTTAATGAAATAAATGAATTTCATGAAAATTTCTTGTTCGTTTTCACAGGAAAGTGAAAGTTCATTTTAAAAATGACGTCGAAAAGTAATGTTGGAAAAATTTGTTTTGGTTGCTACTTAATTAGAGTTACCAAGAATATTCACATACACAAAATTATAGAGCAATAAGTTTGGAACAAGTATTATTGTTAATATTTTAATAATACTATTGTTTTAAAAAAGCGTGAATTGTGTTCTTCATGTATATTTGAAAATACCATATTATAATTCTTTAAATATTTATACAAAATAAGCAGAATTTATAATAACTATTTACCACAATCCCGTATATTTGTAAAAGATCTTTAAACGGGGTAACACTGTTAACCTTTTTGCATTTTACTTTCTGAAAACATCGAAAATTTACTTTCCTGAAAAAGTCGTTGAAAGCTGACTGGAAATTAAAAAAATTAAAAATTTTAAAATGCCCGTTAACTCTTAGAGTTATAAGTAAAGAAATGTATGTATATATTGCAATTATCCCTTTCTTCTTTATCGCCCTTAGTAATTTAGCACTTTACTTACTTCACTGTGAATCTATTCTTATTTTAATTGCGAACCCATCCGATACATGTATGTATGTATTTTGTTAAGATTGGGCTTAATGTTATATTCTGCGGTCTCAATGACCACAAAAGAAACCAACCAGATTTCAGAAAACGTTAATAAAAAAGTTTCCTCAACAATTGTTCCTATATTCAAGATCGTCCAAATATCATAAGATACTGCAGGATTCTAGGTAAGCTCTATAGGAATTGAAATAATATAATTTTACACAATTTTTCTGTACCAACAAGTAAATTTTAAAAAAATAATTAAAATATTATCAGTTCTACAATCTTTCCTAAAATAAATTAATCCAAATCCTGGACAGCTTTTCAAAACTAAAAATTTATTTTAAAATTCACAATCCAAACAATAAAATATGGTTAAATTTCTCAACGACACTAATACACATTGAAAATTATTTTTATGAATGAAAAAATGTCTGAAATTTGTAATAAAACAAAAGCAATGCCTATGTAAAAAAATTAAATATTACATACACATACATATTCCAATTTCAGAAAGTAAAACTCTACTCTTGAACAAAAAAATGAGTAAAATTAGCCTTTTATAAAAATAATCGCTATCACAAAGCAGATTAAAGTTGAACTTGTTGCAGAGTCTAATCTGAAACAAGCAACAAAAGAAATAATGCAATCAGTTATTGACCTGAAATTATTTACCAACGAGCTCTACGCAAAATTGCGGCGTATCACCAATTGACCAATATTAAATTCTGTCGAGTCCTCAAATTCCATGATGTAGTATCCGATCCTACTCCTGTTTTGTCTTTGCTTGAATAGTGTCCCTACAAGTGTAAAATTGTCATGTCTCCTTATCCCTGTGTCTGCTTCCGCCAAAATTCCGTGGTCCTGCTGCGAATTGCACAATTTATACTTGCCAAGTATTCATCCCATTGACGTTGGTCATTACGAATAAATGATCGAAGTGCT
Organism: Tachina fera; assembly: GCA_905220375.1. NCBI lineage: Eukaryota > Metazoa > Arthropoda > Insecta > Diptera > Tachinidae > Tachina > Tachina fera. Next base: position 113,759,687 of record LR999963.1, read on the forward strand.
TCGTTCATGGATCCATTTACTCGTTCACTTGCGTTGGACTGAGGACTGTGCACAGCTGTAAATTTATGTGTTATTCCAAACTTGTCTATTAACTTCTTAAACTCGTTTGATTTAAACTGACTACCGTTATCCGAGACTATAACTTCCGGAACACCGTAGCAAGTAAAAATTTCATTTCTAAAATAATCGACTATAGGTTTTGTTAACAACTTTCTTAGTGGCTTTAAAAAGGTAAATTTAGTAAAATGATCTAAAAAAATCAATATTCCCATATCTATATACAATTGCTGAAATGGCTTTCAGTTCCAACCATTTGACCCATAGGTGTCTGAAGGGATATAGTAGGACATTTAGATGTTTTGCATGTAATACAACTATTAACATAATTCTTTACATCTGTAACTAATCCAGGCTAAAAGAAAAATTGTTTAATTCGATTAACTGTTTTAGCTATTCCACCGTGAGCAGCATTTGGCAAGTCGTGTGCTGCGTAAATAACTTCTTTGCGAAGTTCCTCTGGAACAAAAAGTTTCCATGATTCGGACTCGTCATTATTACCAGAAGTGAAGTTCGTTCTTTTATAAATAAATTTATCGATAATTCGATAGTCCGGAAATTCAGTTTTGTAAACTATCTTAATCGTGTATGGTTGGTTGGTTGGTTTACGTGGCTGCCTACTACACACAGGCATTCAAGTAGAATGTAGATGATTCCTTTTTGAAGAGATCACTACACTCATCGTTGTCAACCTATCTAAGTATTCTGATACGGTGATAGTTACTAGATCCAAGCTGTCGCCTCGAGATATCTGATAAGGTCATTCAACCCAATGTCAGATAGATCTGAAAGATCGTTTAGTACATGACTTTCTAAGAATTTTTGTCTAGAGAGATGCAAAGCTGGACACTCGCAAAGAAAGTGGAATATTGTCTCTTCTCGACAACTCCGGAAGAATTCATTACAGGTCAGGCCTATTCTACTAGCATGTGCACCGTCCTGACTGCAACGAGGGTCGAGATGTCCCTACGTCTTCTGGTTGTTAATTGTATTGAGCGCCTATCATTGTTACAAGGCCACATTTTCTTAGCAACGTAGTATATATTGCACCATCTACATTCAGCCTTATAGATATAGTGCTTGAATATATCACTTCTAATATCACCAAAGGGCATGGCTACCCATTCGGCATTGGAGGCATTCGTAGCAGAGCCAGCTCTGGCAAGCTCGTCCGCTCGTACATTACCTAAAAACTTGCCGAACTCAAATTCGGGTGAGGTCAACCTGACCACCCAGTCTAGATAGCAAACTCTTGCACTGCCCAACTAAAATAGACGAAGTGATATATGATCTCAGGGATAAAAGCGCCGCCTGGCTTTCGATAAAGATACCCATTTTGCCCTGTGCCTTCCTATCAATCAGCACTCTAGCCGCTTTCCTTACCGCCAAAATTTCAGCCTAAAATACAGTGGTTTCGTTAAGGAGATGAAAGGAGCATTCTATATTAAGATCTGCAAATAATCAAGAGCCGACACCGCAGACCATTTTTGGTCCATCAGTGTAAATTCTGGTGTCATATTCCCCCTCCATTGTGCATCCCTTCCACTCCAGTCTGGATGGAATCAGAACTTTAAAAACCCTGTCAAAGTCCAGATGAGGCACCATGTAATCAGAAGATTTCTTCAGCGAAGGGGGTAATTGATCCAGGATTCTGGCAATGCCATAAGATCTTTATCTCCATCACCCAGATGCCGCTAATATTGCCGCACTGCTTGAGGATACCGCCAATATATGAAGGTCGATCGAAAGAAGGTTTCATTCAGAGCCTCCGAAGGACTAGTACGTAAACATCCTTTTATTCATACGCAAGCGGGTCTCTGTACACTATAAAGTTGATCTATCACGTACTTCTTACTTGTGGGAGGGCACCATACTACAGCGCCGTTAGTAAGTATTGGTTGCACGATTGCTGTATACATCCATCGAAGCATTTTTGGGGCTTAGGCCCCATTTAGACCCAAACCTCCTACGACCGGAGTAGTTTGCTACCGTTGCCCTTCTAACCCTGTGTTGGATATTCAGTTTCAATGAAAGTTTATGGTCCAGTATAACTCTTAGATATTTTGTGTTGCTCGATAGCGTCAATTCATAATTATTAAGACGAGGAGGAATAAAGTTCTCTACCTTGGTCTTTGTGGTAAATAGTATCAGTTCCGTTTTGTTTGGGTTCACTCCTAGCCCACAGTCTGTAGCCCAGTTCCTAAGTGTTCTATTGTATTGAAAATTATTGAATTATTGTGATGCGTTCTAATAATTAAGTTGCAGCTTTTTTCTGAGTGTATGTAATGTAGTGGAGAATTTTAAACCAGTTATGACTATTTTTTAAAGAATGAAAAATTGTCTTTTCATCTCATAACGCATCTGGGCTTCACAGACTTTTGCTAGTTAAGCAGTAAATACACAAAAATACAATACAATAATACAAAAAACATTTGGAATTAACTTTTATCAGTCGCATTTTAATAAAACTCGCATAAGATATTGAAAATTTCAAAACTAAAAAGCGGGATAGAACTTCGAGGCGGGATCGACATGCGAAAAACGGGATAATCCCGCCTAAAGCGGGATGTCTGGTCAGGTTAGGAATACTCTATATGAGTACCTCAAAAACAAAAAAAATTTAAGTGAGTTCTAAGGACGGAATGCCTACTTACTGTGAGTTCTGAGGCTCTCAATGCAAGCAATAAAAATAAAAATACTAATGATAATCTTTTTCTAACGGCAAAGTCATTTTTTCGTTAGCGATCTACTTTGCAACTAGTTATTCATTAATACTACCTGTAACGATTCGTTATATTTATGTGAAATATTTGGGAAACATGGCTGCCTAGTTATCCGGCTGTGCTCGTCGATGGGTGTGGTTATTAAAAGCGTTTCCCATTTTTTATAAATTAGTCGTCACAAAAGACTTCAAATATTATGTAGCGTAACGAAATTAAATATGATCCAAGTTGAAGCCCAGCCTCCATGCTGATAAAAGGAAGTAATTAACCAGCCCGATACAAGAATAAAAAATATATTGAAAAAAAATTAAAATTTAAACATGTCTACCCCATACCCAACTTCACCTTTCGTAACAATAAATAAGAGATTAGACTCTCATATTTACGAAATCGTTATAAACGTGAATAAATTTGTTAAATTTTAACTGGTTAATAAAATAAGAAATTAATTAATAAGATTACACGTTAATTATTTAAAATTTTCAAAATAATTAAAATAATAAATCAAAAAGAAATAGAAATTGAAGTCGAAATTTATAGTTAACATTAAAATTGTAGAGTATCTACGTACTTGTAAATATGAATGAATGGAAACTAACATTTATTTTTTTTTATTTTCGTTATTATAAAACTGAATAAATATTAAAGTTAATTTTTAATTATTATTTTTCGAACTTCATTTGTTTCTATATTTAGGATTTATTTGAACGGGATAAAGTTCGTTTATTATTAATTTAAGTTAGTTTTTAATTATTATTTTTCGAACTTCATTTGTTTCTATATTTATGATTTATTTGAACGGGGTAATGTTCGTATCGCTTTTTTAAGCCAAATTACATGTGATAATTATTAATGAACAAATGACCCTAAAACATTTAATCTGAAATGTATTGTGTTAACCTCAAGAACCCAGAGCAAAGGTGAGATCACCCCACCCTGCGGTGTTCCTCTATATGCCCATTTTGACTTCACGCTATTGCCTAGCTTAGCAGTAACGTTTCTTGCCTCCAGCATGGTTATTATCCAGTTGCTGATGGAGAGCATTTTGGATGGCTGTCATCGATACATTATTGAAGGCGCATTCTATGTCTAGAAAAGCTGCCAGGGTGTACTGTTTGTGCTCCAGGGATCTCCATGAAACTTCATGTAGTGCTGTTTCTGTAGAGCGTCCCTTAAGGTAAGCATGTTGGCTAATTGATAGTCTTGACGATCCTAACAGCCGTTGCCTAATATCATTATCTATTAGTCTTTTTTAATCAGGAAAGGTGAAACGCTGATTGGCCGGAATCCCAATCTTCGGAATGAATACAACTGATTTCTCCAGCTGGTCGGAAAGTAGCTAAAAGAGAGGCAGAGTTTATAGAATTTAAAAAGTCAGGGGATGATGGAGCTTTTCACGCTCTGTAGCATCTTTGACATGATGTCATCCGGACCTGGCGATTAAAACGGAGAGAAACTGTCATTGCACAAGAGATTCTATCTACAGATATTATCTCATTATCTACAGCGTATTGTTGCTCACTGATAAAGCAATTCACACCAGGCGTATCCTTACAGGAAAGTCGGTATTGAGTAATATGTCTGATGATTCTGCAGAGGAATCTGACCAAGATCCGTCTGCCCTTTTTACAAAACTTGGACAGGAATTATTTGTAGCCAGGATCCCAGCAAGTCTCGCTGAATCTATGGTACTATCTATGGACTCACAGAAATTTCTCCATGAGTTGCGTTTGGCGATTTTTAAAGCTTTTTGCAGGCTTTTAGCTTCTCGCGATAGGGTTGCCACATTTTATTCTCGTATGTTTATTCGTAATGTTGAAGGCCCTGCGTACCTCTATGCGTAGAATGGAGAGCTCTGCATTCCACCAAGTCGGAAAGGTTTTTCTAAAATTGTGTTCGAGTTGTTGTTGTGGTGTCAGTTGATGTAGAAAAATAATAATTAAAGATTAACTTAAATTAATAGCCAGGGGCCTGTGGCAAAAATATAATAAATATGCTTAATAGTAACAAACCAAAAAAGTTTGTCTTACTCTATATTTACACATGAAAGTACTTTCTTGAAATTTCTGTATACGTATTATGAATAAAAATTTTAATGAAATAAATGAATTTCATGAAAATTTCTTGTTCGTTTTCACAGGAAAGTGAAAGTTCATTTTAAAAATGACGTCGAAAAGTAATGTTGGAAAAATTTGTTTTGGTTGCTACTTAATTAGAGTTACCAAGAATATTCACATACACAAAATTATAGAGCAATAAGTTTGGAACAAGTATTATTGTTAATATTTTAATAATACTATTGTTTTAAAAAAGCGTGAATTGTGTTCTTCATGTATATTTGAAAATACCATATTATAATTCTTTAAATATTTATACAAAATAAGCAGAATTTATAATAACTATTTACCACAATCCCGTATATTTGTAAAAGATCTTTAAACGGGGTAACACTGTTAACCTTTTTGCATTTTACTTTCTGAAAACATCGAAAATTTACTTTCCTGAAAAAGTCGTTGAAAGCTGACTGGAAATTAAAAAAATTAAAAATTTTAAAATGCCCGTTAACTCTTAGAGTTATAAGTAAAGAAATGTATGTATATATTGCAATTATCCCTTTCTTCTTTATCGCCCTTAGTAATTTAGCACTTTACTTACTTCACTGTGAATCTATTCTTATTTTAATTGCGAACCCATCCGATACATGTATGTATGTATTTTGTTAAGATTGGGCTTAATGTTATATTCTGCGGTCTCAATGACCACAAAAGAAACCAACCAGATTTCAGAAAACGTTAATAAAAAAGTTTCCTCAACAATTGTTCCTATATTCAAGATCGTCCAAATATCATAAGATACTGCAGGATTCTAGGTAAGCTCTATAGGAATTGAAATAATATAATTTTACACAATTTTTCTGTACCAACAAGTAAATTTTAAAAAAATAATTAAAATATTATCAGTTCTACAATCTTTCCTAAAATAAATTAATCCAAATCCTGGACAGCTTTTCAAAACTAAAAATTTATTTTAAAATTCACAATCCAAACAATAAAATATGGTTAAATTTCTCAACGACACTAATACACATTGAAAATTATTTTTATGAATGAAAAAATTTCTGAAATTTGTAATAAAACAAAAGCAATGCCTATGTAAAAAAAATTAAATATTACATACACATACATATTCCAATTTCAGAAAGTAAAACTCTACTCTTGAACAAAAAAATGAGTAAAATTAGCCTTTTATAAAAATAATCGCTATCACAAAGCAGATTAAAGTTGAACTTGTTGCAGAGTCTAATCTGAAACAAGCAACAAAAGAAATAATGCAATCAGTTATTGACCTGAAATTATTTACCAACGAGCTCTACGCAAAATTGCGGCGTATCACCAATTGACCAATATTAAATTCTGTCGAGTCCTCAAATTCCATGATGTAGTATCCGATCCTACTCCTGTTTTGTCTTTGCTTGAATAGTGTCCCTACAAGTGTAAAATTGTCATGTCTCCTTATCCCTGTGTCTGCTTCCGCCAAAATTCCGTGGTCCTGCTGCGAATTGCACAATTTATACTTGCCAAGTATTCATCCCATTGACGTTGGTCATTACGAATAAATGATCGAAGTGCTTCGTTCATGGATCCATTTACTCGTTCACTTGCGTTGGACTGAGGACTGTGCACAGCTGTAAATTTATGTGTTATTCCAAACTTGTCTATTAACTTCTTAAACTCGTTTGATTTAAACTGACTACCGTTATCCGAGACTATAACTTCCGGAACACCGTAGCAAGTAAAAATTTCATTTCTAAAATAATCGACTATAGGTTTTGTTAACAACTTTCTTAGTGGCTTTAAAAAGGTAAATTTAGTAAAATGATCTAAAAAAATCAATATTCCCATATTTCTATTCTTTGTACGTCGAAAAGGTCCAATCGGATCTATATACAATTGCTGAAATGGCTTTTAGTTCCAACCATTTGACCCATAGGTGTCTGAAGGGATATAGTAGGACATTTAGATGTTTTGCATGTAATACAACTATTAACATAATTCTTTACATCTGTAACTAATCCAGGCTAAAAGAAAAATTGTTTAATTCGATTAACTGTTTTAGCTATTCCACCGTGAGCAGCATTTGGCAAGTCGTGTGCTGCGTAAATAACTTCTTTGCGAAGTTCCTCTGGAACAAAAAGTTTCCATGATTCGGACTCGTCATTATTACCAGAAGTGAAGTTCGTTCTTTTATAAATAAATTTATCGATAATTCGATAGTCCGGAAATTCAGTTTTGTAAATTATCTTAATCGTGTATGGTTGGTTGGTTGGTTTACGTGGCTGCCTACTACACACAGGCATTCAAGTAGAATGTAGATGATTCCTTTTTGAAGAGATCACTACACTCATCGTTGTCAACCTATCTAAGTATTCTGATACGGTGATAGTTACTAGATCCAAGCTGTCGCCTCGAGATATCTGATAAGGTCATTCAACCCAATGTCAGATAGATCTGAAAGATCGTTTAGTACATGACTTTCTAAGAATTTTTGTCTAGAGAGATGCAAAGCTGGACACTCGCAAAGAAAGTGGAATATTGTCTCTTCTCGACAACTCCGGAAGAATTCATTACAGGTCAGGCCTATTCTACTAGCATGTGCACCGTCCTGACTGCAACGAGGGTCGAGATGTCCCTACGTCTTCTGGTTGTTAATTGTATTGAGCGCCTATCATTGTTACAAGGCCACATTTTCTTAGCAACGTAGTATATATTGCACCATCTACATTCAGCCTTATAGATATAGTGCTTGAATATATCACTTCTAATATCACCAAAGGGCATGGCTACCCATTCGGCATTGGAGGCATTCGTAGCAGAGCCAGCTCTGGCAAGCTCGTCCGCTCGTACATTACCTAAAAACTTGCCGAACTCAAATTCGGGTGAGGTCAACCTGACCACCCAGTCTAGATAGCAAACTCTTGCACTGCCCAACTAAAATAGACGAAGTGATATATGATCTCAGGGATAAAAGCGCCGCCTGGCTGTCGATAAAGATACCCATTTTGCCCTGTGCCTTCCTATCAATCAGCACTCTAGCCGCTTTCCTTACCGCCAAAATTTCAGCCTAAAATACAGTGGTTTCGTTAAGGAGACGAAAGGAGCATTCTATATTAAGATCTGCAAATAATCAAGAGCCGACACCGCAGACCATTTTTGGTCCATCAGTGTAAATTCTGGTGTCATATTCCCCCTCCATTGTGCATCCCTTCCACTCCAGTCTGGATGGAATCAGAACTTTAAAAACCCTGTCAAAGTCCAGATGAGGCACCATGTAATCAGAAGATTTCTTCAGCGAAGGGGGTAATTGATCCAGGATTCTGGCAATGCCATAAGATCTTTATCTCCATCACCCAGATGCCGCTAATATTGCCGCACTGCTTGAGGATACCGCCAATATATGAAGGTCGATCGAAAAAAGGTTTCATTCAGAGCCTCCGAAGGACTAGTACGTAAACATCCTTTTATTCATACGCAAGCGGGTCTCTGTACACTATAAAGTTGATCTATCACGTACTTCTTACTTGTGGGAGGGCACCATACTACAGCGCCGTTAGTAAGTATTGGTTGCACGATTGCTGTATACATCCATCGAAGCATTTTTGGGGCTTAGGCCCCATTTAGACCCAAACCTCCTACGACCGGAGTAGTTTGCTACCGTTGCCCTTCTAACCCTGTGTTGGATATTCAGTTTCCATGAAAGTTTATGGTCCAGTATAACTCTTAGATATTTTGTGTTGCTCGATAGCGTCAATTCATAATTATTAAGACGAGGAGGAATAAAGTTCTCTACCTTGGTCTTTGTGGTAAATAGTATCAGTTCCGTTTTGTTTGGGTTCACTCCTAGCCCACAGTCTGTAGCCCAGTTCCTAAGTGTTCTATTGTATTGAAAATTATTGAATTATTGTGATGCGTTCTAATAATTAAGTTGCAGCTTTTTTCTGAGTGTATGTAATGTAGTGGAGAATTTTAAACCAGTTATGACTATTTTTTAAAGAATGAAAAATTGTCTTTTCATCTCATAACGCATCTGGGCTTCACAGACTTTTGCTAGTTAAGCAGTAAATACACAAAAATACAATACAATAATACAAAAAACATTTGGAATTAACTTTTATCAGTCGCATTTTAATAAAACTCGCATAAGATATTGAAAATTTCAAAACTAAAAAGCGGGATAGAACTTCGAGGCGGGATCGACATGCGAAAAACGGGATAATCCCGCCTAAAGCGGGATGTCTGGTCAGGTTAGGAATACTCTATATGAGTACCTCAAAAACAAAAAAAATTTAAGTGAGTTCTAAGGACGGAATGCCTACTTACTGTGAGTTCTGAGGCTCTCAATGCAAGCAATAAAAATAAAAATACTAATGATAATCTTTTTCTAACGGCAAAGTCATTTTTTCGTTAGCGATCTACTTTGCAACTAGTTATTCATTAATACTACCTGTAACGATTCGTTATATTTATGTGAAATATTTGGGAAACATGGCTGCCTAGTTATCCGGCTGTGCTCGTCGATGGGTGTGGTTATTAAAAGCGTTTCCCATTTTTTATAAATTAGTCGTCACAAAAGACTTCAAATATTATGTAGCGTAACGAAATTAAATATGATCCAAGTTGAAGCCCAGCCTCCATGCTGATAAAAGGAAGTAATTAACCAGCCCGATACAAGAATAAAAAATATATTGAAAAAAAATTAAAATTTAAACATGTCTACCCCATACCCAACTTCACCTTTCGTAACAATAAATAAGAGATTAGACTCTCATATTTACGAAATCGTTATAAACGTGAATAAATTTGTTAAATTTTAACTGGTTAATAAAATAAGAAATTAATTAATAAGATTACACGTTAATTATTTAAAATTTTCAAAATAATTAAAATAATAAATCAAAAAGAAATAGCAATTGAAGTCGAAATTTATAGTTAACATTAAAATTGTAGAGTATCTACGTACTTGTAAATATGAATGAATGGAAACTAACATTTATTTTTTTTTATTTTCGTTATTATAAAACTGAATAAATATTAAAGTGAATTTTTAATTATTATTTTTCGAACTTCATTTGTTTCTATATTTAGGATTTATTTGAACGGGATAAAGTTCGTTTATTATTAATTTAAGTTAGTTTTTAATTATTATTTTTCGAACTTCATTTGTTTCTATATTTATGATTTATTTGAACGGGGTAATGTTCGTATCGCTTTTTTAAGCCAAATTACATGTGATAATTATTAATGAACAAATGACCCTAAAACATTTAATCTGAAATGTATTGTGTTAACCTCAAGAACCCAGAGCAAAGGTGAGATCACCCCACCCTGCGGTGTTCCTCTATATGCCCATTTTGACTTCACGCTATTGCCTAGCTTAGCAGTAACGTTTCTTGCCTCCAGCATGGTTATTATCCAGTTGCTGATGGAGAGCATTTTGGATGGCTGTCATCGATACATTATTGAAGGCGCATTCTATGTCTAGAAAAGCTGCCAGGGTGTACTGTTTGTGCTCCAGGGATCTCCATGAAACTTCATGTAGTGCTGTTTCTGTAGAGCGTCCCTTAAGGTAAGCATGTTGGCTAATTGATAGTCTTGACGATCCTAACAGCCGTTGCCTAATATCATTATCTATTAGTCTTTTTTAATCAGGAAAGGTGAAACGCTGATTGGCCGGAATCCCAATCTTCGGAATGAATACAACTGATTTCTCCAGCTGGTCGGAAAGTAGCTAAAAGAGAGGCAGAGTTTATAGAATTTAAAAAGTCAGGGGATGATGGAGCTTTTCACGCTCTGTAGCATCTTTGACATGATGTCATCCGGACCTGGCGATTAAAACGGAGAGAAACTGTCATTGCACAAGAGATTCTATCTACAGATATTATCTCATTATCTACAGCGTATTGTTGCTCACTGATAAAGCAATTCACACCAGGCGTATCCTTACAGGAAAGTCGGTATTGAGTAATATGTCTGATGATTCTGCAGAGGAATCTGACCAAGATCCGTCTGCACTTTTTACAAAACTTGGACAGGAATTATTTGTAGCCAGGATCCCAGCAAGTCTCGCTGAATCTATGGTACTATCTATGGACTCACAGAAATTTCTCCATGAGTTGCGTTTGGCGATTTTTAAAGCTTTTTGCAGGCTTTTAGCTTCTCGCGATAGGGTTGCCACATTTTATTCTCGTATGTTTATTCGTAATGTTGAAGGCCCTGCGTACCTCTATGCGTAGAATGGAGATCTCTGCATTCCACCAAGTCGGAAAGGTTTTTCTAAAATTGTGTTCGAGTTGTTGTGAGTCGAAGGCACTTATCGCTTACTCATATACTTTATATTATATATAATAAGACTACTTTCATATAAGACAAAAGTATTTTGGCCCAATTACTATACTTAAAAAACATCTATATCTAGATGTTTTCTTCCGCCAAGGGCGGAGGGATGTTGTGAATTATTTTTGAACAGCCCTCGTACCCGTGCTTGCACTAATTTGTTGACGCAGCAGTAGCCAGTTCATTCCCTTGGTTACTTCTTTTTTTCTTTGCGCTGACAAATCGTGCAATATTGATTTATTGTAATTGAGTCAAAAACTAGGTAATATTTATAAAATAAGTTATTGTCTAGTTAGCGTAATAAAATTAATTGTAAGTAAAAGTATATTGTAGAATTATTAAAATTTTTTATAAAAAGCTAGTGGAAAACAAAAGAAAAGCAATTGCAGTTACAGTTGTAGTTGTACACATTTGCAGTGACAGTTGCAAGAGTTAAATTAATAATAAAGAATACCTGCGATTCCCAAGGGACCCTCCATGTTATAAATAAATTATTTATTAGACTTGTTCTTCATATAAAAAATACCTATACCTGCGACTCCCAAGGGACCTCCAGGTTAAAAGTATTATAAAAATAAATACACCATAACATAATTTGGCGCAGCCGGTAAAGCTTTGCGTGCAATTTTCTGCCTGTTTCTAACTTGGAAAGTTTCTCTTGGTCCAGCTTTTATAGCTCGCCTTAGAAGCAGTGAAAATAAAGTTCAGTCGGTTTAGTGACCGAAAATTGATCCTTGCTACTATATAATTTGGTATGTTTCTGACTTAGTAAAGTTTCTGTTCGTACAGCTTTTATAGCACGCCTTAGGAGCAGTGAAGAGAAAGTGCAGTCGACTTTGTGGACGCAAATCGATCCTAATAATATAATAAAAATAAGCGTATATCTTCTTCAAAATTAAACCTTGCAAATTTTTGTGTGTCTATTTATAAAAACAAAAACTATTAATTCTGGTTTTGCTCGAGTCGAAAGGATGGTAAGTATAAATCTAATTAAATGGGCACTCCACAAACAAACGGACAAACTAATACTTCAATTAAATGACTACAACATAAACGTTGATAATCTTCAAGTGCATGTATGGTCGGAGTTGAAAGGCATTAACTCTAATAGAATATTTATAAATACTCAAAAACAAATTGTAAGGAATAACAAATTTACTAAGTTAGAAGAAGTAGGATATATAATGGAAGTGATAAGTGAATTGAACGGAAATAAGTCAAAAAAACTCGCAAGACGTATAGAAGACTTAGAAGAGTTGAAATTAGCTTTAGAGAAACTTAAAAAAATTAAAAAGTGATATAAATTACAAAAATGAGCTGTAAGAACAACAACTGAAAGAGAACAAAGAACTAAGATTACAGTTACGACAGAAAGGACTGAGTGAAAAGGAGATTGAAAAACAGTTAAATCTCGATTCAAAGATTATCGGTAGCATTGTCAAACGCGAAGAGAATACTAAACATTGCCTACAGATCTCGTTCACCAACTGCTTCAATTAGTTTGCCAGAAACATCCACAATCACGGACTTACCACATACTACCCAAGAAATAATTCACACACAACAAAAAATTTTAGAACAAGAATACCTGAATACAACAGAACGTAAAAAAAGCAGGAAGAAGGAAATAAATTATTAAATAAAGTGAAAAAATTTACTACCAAACGCGAGAAAGACAGTTAACAGGATACACAATAGATACCATAAAAAGAAATCCGCAGATTTAGTAGAATACGAGAATAAATTTAGAGAGCTAGCTAGAAGAAGTTCAGCTTAAAAAAGAATTTGATAAGTACCTGCAAGAAGCTCGGAATTCAATGAAAAAGTGTTCGTCATCCCCTATAAACAGCGAAATTCCAGTAGTACAAATACAGAAGCATACAAGGTGCCCGTAATCTCGACAATTACTAAAATAGTAAAAAATATAATCCCCACATTTTTCGGCACCGAAGAACCAGATCTAACATCGGAAGTTTTTCGTTTCATTCAAGGGTGTAAACTAGTAGAAAGAGAGCTGACCTCAGAAGAAAACATCGTCACAACACCATATATTATAGAATGCCTGAAACTGCGATTAATGGGAGCAGCTTACGTTCAAATAGCACCATAAACATTCGGCACTATAGATGCTTTGAAGAGGAAAATTCTGTATCAAATAAGAGAACATATAGTTTCGTGCAACCAAGGAATTGAAGAGTCAGCGGGTAGATTTGATAGTCGACTTGAGGCTTTATTAAATGAAACAGGGAGCATAGTAACAAACTAATGGAGCGAAGAATGTAGTAGACAAACGTTATTGGAAGACTTTAAAAGAATAGCAGTAAGAGGCTTTATTAAAGGTCTTGGGGAGCAGACATTAAGGACTATGTTTATTGGCCAAGAAAGCGAGGGCTTACAGAAGCTAGCTCAATTAGTAGAGGAAGCGGAGCAACTTTTAAGAGAAAACCAAATTACAATAAACAATATTACCCTGACGACTCAATGCAGTTTCTGTAAGAGGGTCACAACAGAGCAAATTGTGAACAAAAGCTTAACACACCATATTGCATAAAATGTGGAGAATATGGACATGAAATTGGGCCAGCATGTAAATCAAACCGAGACACTAGAACTGACTAGTGTGATTACTTCAACAATTTAAGACCATTATTTTATGCAGAACGACCGGACACACAGAAAATCAGTTCTGCAGTAAACCTCAGCAAAGATATTCATGCAACCCAAACACACCGCTGAATACAAACTGGCAAACATCGGACGGTAATTACTTTAGAAGAAATGACAATGACCAGAGGCAGGAACACAATAACATGCAAAGTGATCAACATTCTACAACCCAAAGGTCTATCAATGTCAATATGACGGAACTACGCCATGGACGTGGAAGAAATGAACTACCGAAATGCGATAATTGCAATGAAATGGCACATCTCAGAACTAACCGCCCAGCATGAAATCCGGGAAACTCGCGGTAGTCCAGCCAAAACTAATAAATTGGAATGCCTAAATTTTATGGACACACGAAAAAATTTAAATAAAAGAACATACAAGTTTATTATCATTTAACCAACTGCGGGTAGAAACTAAAAATACTGGCAAGAAAATACATTGGAATAAAAACATACACACTTACATACCGAAAATTTGTACAGAAAGAAAATATTCTAACTGGAGGTCTGAGTCGCAACAAGAATAGAATCTACCAAGTGGTAACGATGGAATAGTAGAGAAAAATGACGCATTTATTGATTTCCCATGCAATAAAGCACTGGGTGAAAACTTATCCTTACTGGTAGATACAGGAGCAAACACCACATTAGTAAAAGCTGAAGCTTTAGCACCACACGTGGAGATAAACTCAGGCAATCAAAATACGGATTTTGGAGGAAATATTACAATGAAAGAAACTATAACTGCACAAAAACACTTGCATTACAAATCTGTGTAGCACCAGAAGGTAGCCGACTTCCAGCAGATGGATTACTCGGTAGAGCCGTACTATGGAACAGGACTGTTACTGATACAATTAACAAAAATATTAATTTTTTTGAGAATAAACAAGAAATAGCGTCCTTACCGCTTAGTACAGAAGGAAAACCCCTCAGGTGTATATAGCCGAACATTTATCTATCAACGGGCGTTCCCAGGCAGTAATATCTGTCACAGTTACAACAGCTAGAGCGGAAATTATAATAAACTAGAAATTTTGCTGAAGGAACTGCATTTGTGCCCATTTTAAACACCAATGATTCCACAATAAATATCAATGAAAAAATAGGTTTCAATTATGAGAACCCGAAAAACTATAGACTAGAAGCGTCATCAGGCATAAATACAATTGAACTTGCAGACAAAGCAACGAGAAGTAAATTATTTATGAAAAAAGTACCGTTGAGCTCAGATTTGAACCCAGAAGAGCGGATTTCGATCGAAAATAGTTTGAAATCGTACGACGATGTCTTTCAACTCACTTAAACACAAAACACCAACTGATCCCTGCCAACCTCCAATAAATATTCAGCAATGTAGGCTACCTGAGGTCCATCGAAATGAGATTAATAGTCACGTAGGCTAGATGATGCAATATGGAATCATCTCTCCCAGTACTTCCCCTTGAAAGTCCCCAATCCTACTAGTACCCAAAATGACGTTTAGTGGTCGACTTCGGGAAATTAAATGACGCTACAATAAAACAAGTTTTTCCCATACCACGGATTGATGAAATCCTGGACCAACTGGAATAGAGCAGATATTTTTCGACTCTCGCTCTAGGAAGCGGGTACCATTAAAACTTGGTAATGGACCCAAGTGATAGACAGAAAACGGTGTTCAGTATGAATTTGGGTCATTTCGAGTTTAATCGTATGGCTATTTAAACACCGACTAAAAAATTGGTGTTATAAGTTTGCACTGTGTCTTTGTGTATCTGTGTGCCTGTCCGTGTCCACGTACAGACCAAACGGCTGAATCCATTCTGATTTGGTTTTTTTTTGTTATAGTTCTTAGCTATGTTTGAAGAAAATCGGTCCAGCCGTTTAGAAGATATCACGTCTTTTCTAGATATATTCGGGGTTTTTTAAATTTTTAATTTTTGTTATGGTTTAACAGGAGCTCCAGCCGCCTTCCAGAGAATTATGAATTCGATATTAATCGGACTACACGGTATCGACTGTTGAATATTAGGAAGATATGGTAATATACAGCAGAAATCTAGAGGACCACCAGTTACGATTAAAGCGGCTACTAGACGTATTAAGAAGGTATAATCTCAAGTTACATCCTGAAAAATTTCATTTCCTTCAAAGGAATGTAGTTAATCTAGGCCACCAATGTTCCGAAAAGGGAGTATTACCAGATCCCAGTAAGACAAAAGCAGTTAAGGACACCGTTGCCCAGAAATATTAAAAAACTACAAGCATTTCTGGGACTGATTAACTATTATAGGAAGTTTATACCAAACTCCTCTGATATAGCTCTACTGCAATACCTTAATTTTACAAAACCATTTATTCTGACCACTGATTCCAATAATGCAGCCTTATGAGCTAGTCTTTCTGAAGGAGAGCCAGGTAGTGATTTACTAATTTACTTCACGGGCAGAGTGTTAAGCGCCACAGAAAAGCGATATTCTACAATCGAGAAGGAACGACTTGCCATCGTATGGGCAGTAAAGACATTTAGACCCTATTTACTAGGCCGACACTTTACGGTCTTCACAGACCACAAGCCCTTAAAAGGCATTGCTAATCTAAAAAACCAAGAAGGCAGATTAGGCCGCCTAAGATTAAAACTTTTGAAATACGACTTTAAGATACGTTATAAGCCGGAAAAAAACCAATCAGAACGCAGATGCTCTGAGTAATCTCCCAATAGAAGAAGCAAACATAGGAGTAGTAACTACAGCGAAAGCAAGATAACTGCAAGTATATCTGAGAAAGGGAAGCGAAGCACAAGCTGATGGGTGAGATGCGAATGAAGATACGGAACGGGAAGCTATGTTGCCACCTGTAAAATTTGCCAACGAAACAAAAGTTCAAAAGTAGAAAGGATGCTGATTAGATCATTTGACAGACTTTATATGGATATTGTTGTGCTGCTGCCAGAATCTTCTAGGGGCAATAAATATATAATACAATTTTTGGATGATTTCTCTAAATTCCTAGTGTTGGCGACCCTTAAATTAAGTTCATCATAATTATTCAAGTCAGTCATAAACATCCAAACACATGTGTATGTATGTAAATGCATTTGCAATTATTTGTTTATAAAAAAACATAAACAATAAGTGCAATGCATTTATGGTCAGTGACCGAAGAATCCTATTGCAGTCACAGCATAACTTACACCCATGCACACACATGTGTAGTCATATTACCAATAAGTTTTTGTTTGTTTATTTTAACAACAGTTAATGACCACAATAAAGAACATCAGTTCAATGTCTTCAATGATCAGCGACTTGACAAATTCAGCATTTTTAGTTATTTTTTACATTAATAAGTGACCTAATTATTTAGCGTATAAATTTAATTAGCTATAATATTTGTATAAATATAGAAAAAAAATAAAGACATAGAGTAGTAGACAAATTGACTTGTTTTGCTGCACCTTTTTTATTACATGGTCCCAAGTACCTTGTGATAACAAACAAATTCTTGGTTTATGTACCTAGAATTTAATATCAAAC
Organism: Tachina fera; assembly: GCA_905220375.1. Taxonomy (NCBI): domain Eukaryota; kingdom Metazoa; phylum Arthropoda; class Insecta; order Diptera; family Tachinidae; genus Tachina; species Tachina fera. The sequence continues at coordinate 113,777,044 of LR999963.1, forward strand.
TTAACATTGTTGACCCCAAAGAGCTCTGAACTTCAAGATCCCTCCCACCAGGGGTAAGGATCTTGTAAGCACTCATTACTGAATTCAACACGCTACCTGAGCGATCAAGCACCATAAAAGGCGTGACCCCAAAGAGCTCTGGACTTCAAGTTCCCCCCACCAGCGGTAAGGATCTTGTAAGCACTCATTGCTGAATTCATCACGCTACCTGAGCGATCAAGCACCATAACAGTGGTGAATACAAACAGCTCTGAACTTCAAGTTCCCCCACCAGCGGTAAGGATCTTGTAAGCAATCATTGCTGAATTCAACACGCTACCTGAGCGATCAAGCACCATACAAAACGTTTTTATCACAAATAATCTGGGTAAAAATGGAGACAATTAAAAAATTATTGGACCTTCAAGTCTCAACGGGCAAAGATATCCAGAAGATAATAAGGAATTTTAAAAAGGACCCAGCTGAAAGAAAAACATCAGCTTACTTCGAGGAACGTTCGAGGCGTCTTCTGGAGTGTTGGGATAAATTTCAAAACAGGGATTCGGAAATTCGGGAAGATTGCGATGACCCAATGAAATTAAACTACTTCACGGAGGGCTATTATGACAAAATCAAAAAAAAAAATAACAGAGGAATACTTGGACATGTTTAATCAAGAAACTAAACGTCTTAGGGCTGAACATAAAGATCAACCTGAAGCTGCCACTAGGTCCAGCGGAATTTCGAAGGTGGCAACTAAAGCACAAGGAGTCACACCTATGCCTGACGATCCAAATAGTACTCCTGGCATCATCCGCAAATTAAATATGCGTTTAGCAGCTCTGAAACGGCTATTAAATTCATTGGCATTCATAGAGGATAAGCCAAAACAGTTTTTTGACCTGAACATAAGTAATATAAAGCAATTATGGGAGAAAATAGAAATTCTATATGATGAAGTTCATGAGCAGCTTACAATTCCAGCTGCGTATGGACTTGATCAGATTGAATATGAAGCGTTATATGATTTGATGCAGCAAACTCTAGTCAATCTTTTCGTGTAGGCAGACAACCTTCAACCGAATGATATGCACACTCAAACAGCAGCACCAGAATTAATGACAAACAGTTGTAAAGTCAAGTCGTTACTACTGCCAAACTTAACTATACCTCAATTTAGTGGGGATTACCTAAAATGGCGTCAATTCCATGACTTATTTTCTGAAATGGTAGACAAGCAACCAATACCAGCTATTCCGAAAATGTGGTATTTAAAAAGTAACTTATCCGGCGAAGCTGAACGTCTAATAAGTCAGTTGTCATTATCAGAAACAAATTATGCCACTGCCTGGCAAACACTCAAGGACCGCTACAATAATAAAAGAGTTCTTGTGGCAAACCTGGTAGAGAAATTAATTGATCAGCCTGCAGCTACGTCATCTGCTTCAGCGATTAAGACTCTTCATGACACCACCAAGGAGTGTATGGCTTTTAACAATTTAGGAATTGCAACAGCCACATGGGATGCAATTCTTATTCAGCTTCTGATGAGGAAACTTGATAGAAGGACACATGTAAGGTACATGCAATCATTAACCAACCCAAGGAACGTGCCAGTTCTAGCTGAGTTTTTATCATTCTTGGAATTTGAGTTTCAATTAAAGGAATCAATCCGCCAAAGGGATAAGTCATCACCTAAAGTTGTGTCATCATCTGCAACCACTGCCAATGAACACTATGTTTCCTGTAAATTATGCACGGCCGGCAACCACGGACTCTTCCATTGCCAGAAATTTCTACAACTATCAGAAGCAAAGCGGCTAAGCTGGGTACAACAACAAAGACTGTGTGTAAACTGTTTCAGAGCTGATCACAGTTCGAAAACCTGCACATCAAGACCTTGCAAAAAATGTAACAAAAAACATAATACAATATTGCATTTAGGCTCAAATTCCAAACCACAAAATTCATCAAAGCATGGTAATCAAGTCAAAACTGCATATCAGCACTCAAATGATATACGGAAGGCAGATGTTGCACCTAACACTACCACTGTGACTGTTACATTAGCTGCCACAAACAACCCTCCGTTGCGCCAGGGTTATGTACTACTTGCAACAGCAAGAGTAAGGTTAACAGCGGCCGCCGGAAATTCAGGAGAATTTAGAGCAATATTGGATTCCGGGTATCAGGTAAATCTAGTATCTGAGCATGTCGTAAAAAGATTGTCTTTATCTTCAGCTGAAGCCCTTTTATGCATTGATGGTATTGGAAACGTACGAAGAAGGGCCACAAAGCGCATAAATGTTAAATTGCAAGCCAGAAATAACAATTTTGCAACTAAATTAGACGCTTTTGTTCTCCCTACAATCATCCCTCCACAACGAAATCAACAAATTGACATTTCAAATTGGCAAATCCCAAATGTAGACTTCGCTGATCCATATTTCGACCAATCAGAAAAGGTGGATATTCTGTTAGGCGCCGAATAATACTTCAGTGTTATGCAAAACGGGAAAATAGAGTTGGACGATAGTCTTCCAATATTGTTAAAGACAAAACTTGAATGGATCGCCAGTGGCAGAGTATCGGAAAACAGCACAACTGAAACGATATGCGCAGTTTTAAGTGAAGAGCATGTGTCAACTGGCGAACTAATTGAAAAATTTTGGAAGGCTGAAGATGTTCCTACAGAAAGCAATTATACAACCGCTGAACAAGCATGTGAAACTCACTTTATTCAAACCACAACCAGAAACCCCAATTGAAGATTTGTTGTTCGTTTACCTTTATCTGAAGACGCGGCAGCGCTTGGCGAATCAGAACCAACAGCATACTCCAGATTCCGTGCTTTGGAACGACGATTCAGACGAGATGAAAGGCTGGAAACACAATACAAGAAATTCATGAAGTCACATGAAGATCTTGGTCACATGATTCAAATTGACCCAAAAACTCTCTGCGGCCCACGTTACTACATTCCACATCATTGCATTCTGCGTCCAGAAAGTAGCACAACTAAGCTCAGAGTCGTTTTTGATGCATCAGCAAAAACATCAACAGATCGTTCATTAAACGACATTTTACTTACAGGTCCAACCGTGCAGGCGGACCTCTTCGGAATGCTTCTACGTTTCCGTTTACCCAGATTTGTCTTTACCAAAGACATTGAAAAAATTTACCGTCAGATCCTCATAGACGAACGAGACAGGAACCTTCAACTAATTCTATGGAGAGAGAATCCTGGCCAGCCTCTACGCCATTAACAACTAAACACCGTTACATATGGTACATCATCAGCCCCGTATCTGGCGACGAAATGTTTACAAAGGCCAGCGGCCACTCGTATGGACAAATATCCACTGGGTGCAACAATCTTGGGCCAGGACTTCTACGTTGATGACGGAATAAGCGGTTCTAATAGTTTAGCAACAGCTAAGGAAATGCAATCCCAACTAACAAACTTGCTCAAAGAATCTGGTTTCAAGTTACGTAAATGGTGTGCAAACCATCGCCATCTACTCCAAGATATACCACAAGAAGATCAAGAAGTCAACTTTGATCTCGAAAATGCATCAATCAAGGCACTGGGACTAATATGGTGCCCATCTTCGGATCAATTCTGCCTAAAGGCAAATCTTCAGCCAACCTCAAGTATAACAAAACGATCTGTCATCTCAGGTGTTTCACGAATCTACGATCCTTTGGGTATTGCAGGCCCAGTCGTGGTTTTAGCCAAAATATTCATTCAACAACTGTGGGAAGGTAAAAGGTCTTGCGATGAGGAAGTCCCTAAAGATCTCACAACGAAATGGCTTGATTTCCGTAGGTCACTAAACATGTTAGACAACACTCCTATACCACGACATGTTTTCAATGGTCAAACAGCATCGCACGTCCAATTACACGTATTTGTAGATGCATCAGAAAGAGCTTATGGAGCAGCAGTCTACGTTCGATCCAAGCTCAAAAATGGAGGAATATTAGTCCGACTGTTGTGCTCCAAGTCCAGAATATCGCCTCTCCAAAGGTTATCCCTACCAAGGCTAGAACTTTGCGCAGCACTTTTAGGAGCAGAACTAGCCAACAAGGTAAAAAGGGAGTTACGGTACGACGACAAACAGCTTTTCTTTTGGTCTGACTCAGAAATTGTCTTGTATTGGATAAATTCAGCGTCTTCATCACTCAAGACTTTCGTGGCTAACCGAATCACCAAGATACAAGACCTAACCATCAATAGTCAATGGCGACACGTCAAATCAAAGGAAAACCCAGCTGACTCCATTTCGAGAGGCGTAACTCCAGAGAAACTACCAAGCTTGAACTTGTGGTTCTATGGCCCTCCATTTTTGCATGGCCAAGAATGTATCTGGCCGGGACCATTTAAAAAGAACGCTCAGAACGCTATCAATTTGGAGTTTAAGAAGAAGACTTAAATCGTGACTGCTGCAGCATCATCCAATGTCCAAGACTGGGTTTACAGCATCAACCACAGAAATTCATTTATCTTCTTCAGCGCACTGTAGCCAATGTACTAAGATTCGCTCAAAGGATCAGAAAAAGCTCAATCTAAACTGGAAGTCGCATCACCGCCATTGAACTGGATAATGCTTTTCAGATCATAGTGCGAGCAATGCAACAATCTGATTTCCCAGACGAATTGAAAACTCTTCAACGGTCTCAGACAGTCAAAGGAGCAAGTCCGCTTAAAAGTTTGTGCCCTTTCTTAGACTCAGCAGGACTAATAAGAGTAGGTGGGCTCTAAGAAGCATCAGAGCTGTCATACGACGCCAAACATCCGCTCGTGTTACCATATAACGATCGTATTGCAAGGCTGATCCTGGTAAACCTACACAATGAAAATTGTCGACCACAGCAATTACTAGCTACAGCACGACAAAGGTTTTGGATTCTGAAAGGGAAAACAATGACAAGATCTGTGGTCCATCAGTGTATACGTTGCAAAAGAGCTAAGCCACGAATGTTCAATCAAATAATGGGCAATTTACCAAGTTGCAGAATAAGCCCAGGTCGACCATTCATCACAACTGGGGTAGATTAGTGTGGACCTTTCTAGGTACATTATAAGCTCAGAGGAAAGCGGCCTCATAAGGTGTATATTGCAGTATTCTGTTGCTTTGCCACCAAGGCGATACACTTGGAGGTAGTTACAGATTTGACCACTAATGCATTCATAGGGGCATTGAAAAGATTCATTTCTCGCCGTGTACTCTGCCAAACGATGTACTCCGACAACGCAACAAACTTTGTTGGAACTAAAAACAAATTTGAAGAGATTAAGATAGCTATATTCAGTTCCAGTTCCCAAGAAAAAATAGAAAATGCATGCTTTAAGGAAGGAATAGAATTTAAGTTCATCCCGCCCAGAGCTCCCGTGAAATCAGCCAAACTTCTTCGAACGACCGCTGATGCTTCCCTGACGCATGAGGAGTTGGAAACGGTTGTAATAGAAGTGGAAGCCATTGTGAACTCAAGACCGCTAACACCAATGTCATAAGATCCGAATGATCTAATGGCCTTAACACCAGGCCATTTTTTAATAGGAGAACCGTTAACCGCTCAATTCGACAGACAGGCAAAAGAACCAACATCACTCGCGAAAAGATGGGAACTAGTGCCTCACTGGAAACATGCTTTTTGGAATCGATGCTCAAAAGAATACCTTTCAGAATTACAACAACGACATAAGTGGAGAACAGCTTCATCAAACGTTCAAGAAGGTCAACTTGTAATCATCAAAGAAGACAATGTGCCAGTCATGAAATGGCCCCTTGGTCGAATAGTAAATATCTGCAAAGGTCATGATGGCTTCGTACGAGTGGTCAAGGTCAAAACGTCATCAGGTATTAAGTCACTTGCTATTCATCGCTTGGCCCCCTTAATGAATGAGGAAACAAATGAGAAACCTGCAAAAAAAACCTTAAAGAGGTCACCCGAACCAGAGTCGTCTCCCACCAAGCGACCTAAATCTGTTGGCTGCAGCTTACTATACACAACCTTGCTCACTCTTCTCTTACTACCTGCTGTTCTCGGCAAACCAATAAATTCTGAGGGATTCAGCAAGGATCCCGGCCTTTATTTTGAAGGGATAGGCACAGCAAGAACAATCACAGCCGAATGGAAAATAATGGTGTATTACGATCTCGTTCCATTCCGATCAGAAGTTAAAGCATTTTCAACCGCATTAGAGATCTTTTCCAATCTGTGCAAATTTTCTACACAAGCAAACATGTGTCACGATTTCATAAGCAACCTAAAACAGCTTCAGGCCGATCTGATACAAGATGAGAATGTGATCCTGTCTGGTCGCACGCGTAGAGGTGCCCTCAACATCATCAGGAACGTAGCGAGAAGCCTCTTTGGTGTTCTCGACTCTGATTATGCCACAGAAATGGAACACACAATATGCCAAGCAGAAACGGGCAGAGAGCATCTTTGCTCATTACTACGAAAGCAAACATCCATAATTGATTGTACTCTTAATATTATCAAACAAACAGAACTCTCGTTGCAGTCAAATTTAAATGAAACACAAGATGAAATAACAAGGCTACAAAATCAAGTAACGGACGACCAGCATCAATTAAAGATAGCATATTTAACAACATTTCTAGCTAGTGAGCTGATTTTATCAGCAATGCGACTCCGCCGAATTAATGCTGAAATAATAAACGTTTTAACGGACTCCCATCATGGTAGAATTAGTCCTTCTCTTTTATCACCAAATCAGCTTCAGAGAGAACTAAACGTGATCAAGGCACATTTACCAGTGTCGCGAGTCCTACCCGTCAAAGAAGGTAACTTGATTCAACTGTACAAACTTATGCGAACTAAGGCAGGAGTCACAGAAAACAAAGTCATCTTTGAAGTCAAAGTACCATTGATCGACCAACAACCTTTTGAACTCTTAAATATATTTGGAGTTCCCTCAAACAGGAACGGCACACTTTTTGTCATAGTACCGGAGAAACCGTATCTGGCAATTAATTCACTCAGAGATGAATACATTCCACTGTCGAATGAGGATATAACAAATTCCTTCCGGCTCAACGATGTCTTTATCTTCGACAACAAACAATCAACCTTCGGAAAAGGATCAATGGCTTCGTCCTGCCAAATTAATTTTTTTTAATAAAAAACCTGCTAGAAATTGCAAGCTAGTTACATTAAGAGAACAAGGCGTTTGGATACAACTACACAACAAAAACAAATGGATTTATTCCACAATAAATAGCACTGAAGTTTATGCTGTTTGTGGAACTGAAATAATGCAATTCACATTGCACGGTTCTGGTTTACTTCAGATTGAACCAACCTGTATTCTAAAGACAGCCGATGTCGCCATTCGGGGACACTATTACGTATCCAGTAACATCCAAACATCGTACTTCCGTTTCAATAATAATAATGCCCTGACCAACATAAGTGAGCCTATAACAATATTCAACAGCACGCGGCAGGTTCTACAAACTCACATTGATCAACTAAATGAGCTACAAGCCCAACTTCAGGAGGCCGACATGTCAAAACTGCATATACTCATCAACAACAAAAATATGCACCATCAAGCAATAAGCTACTTAACGCTCAGCTAAGTGTTCGCTCTAGTTGTCCTTTATCTGGTCTGGAAAAACCGATCATCTTGTAGAAGGAAGCACCAACCCCTCGACAAAGCTCACCATCCAAATACTTTATCGAACTACAAGATACCTGAAGTGCAGCGGCAGTACTTGCACATTACATAGTTCAACGGGGGGAGAATGTTGGCGACCCTTAAATTAAGTTCATCATAATTATTCAACTCATTCATAAACATCCAAACACATTTGTATGTATGTAAATGCATTTGCAATTATTTGTTTATAAAAAAAACATAAACAATAAGTGCAATGCATTAATGGTCAGTGACCGAAGAATCATATTGCAGTCACAGCATAACTTACACCCATGCATACACATGTGTAGTCATATTACCAATAAGTTTTTTTTGTTTATTTTAACAACAGTCAATGACCACAATAAAGAACATAAGTTCAATGTCCTCAATGGTCAGCGACTTTACAAATTCAGCATTTTTAGTTATTTTTTACACATTGCATTAATAAGTGACCTAATTATTTAGCGTATAAGTTTAATTAGCTATAATATTTGTATAAATATAAAAGAAAAATAAAGACATAGAATAGTAGACAAATTGACTTGTTTTACTGCACCTTTTTTATTACATGGTCCCAAGTACCCTGTGATACCAAACAAATTCTTGGTTTATGTACCTAGAATTTAATATCAAAATTAACACCTAGCATGCGCGGCCGTCCCATACATTGAAGCACAGTGGCAAAAGAATTCTTCAAGGCAATAATTTCCCGTTTTGACCTTTGGTAGAGTATTAGAGAAATTTCTTTAGAATGGAAGGCACTAATTGGGATGAATGGTTACATCAGGCTATGCATGTACACAATAATACGAGGCATACGTCCACCAAACAAACACCTAATAGAATCCTATATGGATTCGAGTTTTAAGACATCCGTATATAATGCATATAATTTCAGTAAGATCCTAAAATACCAAATACAACGAAGCTATCAATTAGTAAACCAAAATCAAGATCAAGACAAGGCTAATTCCAAGAAGCATTACGACAAGGGGATAAAGGACATTCAAAGTAGGGCAACAAGCGTGGCTGAAAAACCAATCACGAAAGAATAAATTCTCACCCATTTGGTTTGGTCCTTATGAAGTCTCCGAAGTCCCAACATCTGTAAACGTTAACCTTAAAATTAGAAATTCAGAAAGTTTACCATAACAATTTGGTAAAACAGTATGTAGTTTAATTATTTAGGTGTCTTAATGGTGGTAACCTCTCAGGGAGACCTGTCACTGCCGCAAAAATGACGAAGGTATATCGAAAAAAAGACCTGAAAATTATAGGAAAACAAAAGGTACGGGTGATAAGAAGCTAAACAATACATTCAACAAGACACATTACAAGATAGGTAAGAAGAAACAAAAAAGAACAAAAAACAACAATATATATAGAATACAGAAATAAGTAAGCTCTTCCAAACTGAATTTTATGAAAAAAAGGGTACAGATTAAAATTCAGTAGATATAATTTAACAAGAAAATGAAAACTATAAGGTTAAAACAACTGAGGATAATAACTAATCAGGAATAGGTTAGAATAAGTTCAAAAGAAGACCTGTCACTTCATTTTCAACCTTGGTTAACTTTGGCTCGAAACTAAATGTTCAAAGGGAAATGGATACTAGGCGATATAACAATAATAACAAAGAGAAGAAGAAAAATAAGATACAAAACATACATATCGTCACATTAAAGACCAAACAACCTATCAGCAAATTTTTAAAAATTTAGTTTTTTTTTAATATTATTCCCTATATCATAAAGCATATGTATGCAAAATTTTAAACTTCTAATATTAGAAATAACCAAGCTATTACCAAATTACCAAATACCCTATCAGCAAGTGTACAATTTTCTGAAACCAAATAACCTATCAGCACTCACGCTAAAGAAATCAGAGTAATCATTTATTTTATTTTTTTTTTTTTGAAACACAGTTACTTTTGATTTGTTGTTGTTTGTGTTTTATTACATTTTATTTATTATTAGAAGTGAAAAGAACATAAAAAAGTGTTAAAACGCAATAAAATGTATTCCATAAATGAAAATAATCTTGAGGCAGATATGCAAGTTCCTAAAAAAGTCAACAAAAAAGAAGAAAGAAAGAAAAATCGTATGAACGGTAAAGAATATGAAGGTTTTTCAAAACGCAAAATCGTTTGCAGGAAGCCAAGAGAAATGAAACCTGGGTGCACATCAAAATGTTGTGAAAAGGCTTCAAATCGACATTGTTCTATTTTTCTGAAAAATTACGTAAAGAAATATTTCAACGTTTTTGGCAGATGTCATGGGACCAGAAAAAACTTTACACGTAACCAGTACTGTTGACGTTTTCGCCAAAAAGAGGACTTATGTGGAAAATTCTCGACGCTCAAATTCAAAAGCGTTATTTTTATACAAGAAAACAAAGCGCTATCAAGTGTGCCGTAAAATGTTTTTGTCAACCCTCGGAATTTCGGAAACTATGGTAAGAGGTTGGATTAATTCCTGTGAACTTCATAATGCTCAACTGGGACCTGATAATAAGAAAATCCTGCAAGCTGAAAAACAAAGAAATACAAAAAAGGGCCAGGGGTATGAGGTTCGTTTAAATTATTTAAATAAATGGTTGGAAGGCATCCCAAAATTAGAATCGCATTACCGACGTCAGTACAAGAAAAAAATATATTTCCAAACAGATTTTAAATCTTATGCATCTGTGTATGAAGTTTACTCCCTAGATTGTGATTCGCAAAAAGAAAATGGTATTTCACCTGTATCGTTTCCTAATTTAATGGATGTCTTGAAGAAAAAAAAAATTGCTAAATTTTTAAGCCTAGAAACGAATGCAATGTTTTTTTTATTTAATTTAATTAATTTAATTAATTTAACTTTTTATTTAGTTATTAACATTGCAATAAATAAAAAAAGTAAATTTTTTTGTAAAACCACCTATAATTTTATTTAAAAATCAAAAACTTTAGGAAAATTAAAAAAATTCTATTTTAAAAGGCCGTGACGTACTAAATAAAGAGGAAAATAAATCATCAAAAATCATGATAAAAGTTTAATTTTGTTGCTAGTGTAATTTAAGCAAACATTAAGCAATTTTTGTTTAAACAAATAAGAGAAACTATAATTATTATTATTTAGTGTAAATATTAATCATGTGTTCAAAGGAATGCCTAATTATTCTTACTAATTAGCATTGCTGATAGGTTGTTTGGTTTCAGGTTTTTACAATTCCAAATTACCTAAGCGCCATATCATGAGCTGTGTTTAGAAAAACAAAGCTTTCTCAACCGATATATACTTCTGGTTTCATTTTAATCATAATATATAATTTTCGGTTCAATATTGCAAATAGTTCCAATTTTATAATGTTTTCTCTCTCTCCTGTAAACTTTTGAAAACTGCTGATAGGTTGTTTGGTCTTTAAGGTGACGATATACAGGCGCATACAAGAGAGAAAATAGAAGAAAATAAGAATAATACAAAGAATACAATAAATAAATGAGGAGGGTATTCAAGCTCCAAGGAAGACCTGTAACTTCATTTCCAACCTTAGTGTACTTTGGCTCCAAATCAAATGTTCAAGGCGAAATGGAAGTCATAGGCGATATAACAATAATAACAAAGAGAAGAAGAAATATAAGATATAAAAAATACATATGCTGGCTCAATTAAGAGGAAAAAAGGAAGAAAATATAATATAGATTAACTAAAATCATGATCGCTATTATAACGACATGGTAGAGTATGTGAAGATATGACAAATTAAGTTTGCCTAATGAACATACATATATACTTACGCAAATATAAAACAATAAAACTATATACAGCAAAGGAAGAGAAATGCAAACACTGTAGGAATGTGAAACTATTTTTTTTTAATCACAAATATACAGAGAAGTTGAATGTTAGTGTTTACAGTAATACATTAATGCTTGTCTTACATTACTATAGAAAAAGAAGTTACAATGATTTAAATGGAGATCTTTTAACTTTCATTGCTTATATGAAATTTAATTTAATGACCGTTTTTGGGTTTTTAAAAAAGATGATGTGGCTTAAATGCAAATATCTTAAAAAATATTCATCATTTTACTCACCTTTTTTTTCATTAAAAGATAGTTGAATTACTAAAATAAACAGACTTCGCATGTCAATATTAGTCAAGAAATTATGGAGATAAAATGCACAAAATTTAAACTTCATTAAAAATTTTATTATTTTTTTTTAATTTTGCTGTTTTCAAGTCTTCTTGTTTAAACCAAACAATTAAAAATTTCAAGATTTGTTCCACAGGATATTAAATAATTTTAATACAAACACTTTGAGCTCTATAAGGTCCAGATTGGTGCAAAAATGACAAAGCTACAGAAGATTTAGTGAATTAACCCAATTTTCGGTTTTAATAAATCAAATCAAATCAATTTTAAATAATTTGCTTAATTTTTTGATTTTCTTGGAACACCGAATTCATATTAAAAAAAATGTATAGTGCCAAACGTGATTTTTCCCCAGGACAATCCGAACAAGTTTTGCTGTGCTTGTGGAGTTTATTGTTTTGCGCAGCCGTCAAATTTTTCAAGCAAATTACAAAATACATTTCCGCTGTATCTTAAAGTCACTCCGGAAAACATTTTGAAATCTTGGAGCCCAAATAGTATATGTAATTCCTGCAAAACTAGTTTAACTTTGTGGATGTCGGGCGCAAAGTAAGTTTGCATTTCTTAATTTTGCGTTTAAAAAGCAAAAGAATATTAAGCTAATATACTATACCGCAGTCGGTATATGCCACTTGATTTTCCAGCAATTTGGCGTGAGCCTACGAAGCACAAAATTTACTGTTATTTTTGCTTAGTTCAAGTAAAGCAAAATGGACGCCATCAGTCTGTTGAGTATGTCGATGTCACCTCATTTACAAAACCAACTCCTCATATGTCTGAAGTCCAATATGATCTGTCCAAATCGGAAGCATGAGTCCGATTCGTCTGATTCAAGTGATTTTGACGACATTAATTTAAATGAGAAAAAAAATCAATAAAGCCTCTCACACGAGCATGGTGAGCGTTTTCACCAACAAATACAAGAAATGGTACGTCGTTATCAAGGGCGTATGATGAGGCGATGTTGGGCGAATATTTTTGGTTCCATGTGCAAAAGGTAGAAAATAATTAAAATAGACATCATATATACGAGTACATATTTCTATATTTACTTGTGTTTTTTTATTTTATAAAATGGGGATAACTCAATTAATCTTCTGTAACTGTATTTATATTTTTTTACCGCTCTATATTCTATTGAGTACATAATGTTTTTATTAAAATAATCTAACGTGATAAGTGACAAAACTTAACAAAAATTAGTTATTTAGTGTAATAAAGCTAAGTTTAAAACCCCAATATTGCAAAAAATCATTAATTTTTCTGTTAAATTTGAAATTTGTTCCACTGTAGTTCAGTCACTTCTTGGTCAATTTTTACAAACAATCCATGGTTGTTTTAACAATTTAATTTTCTTTCAACTGAAAAAATAAATAAAAAATTATTTAATACTTACCAAGATTATTTTATTAAAGTGATATCATCTTTTTAAAAAACCCAAATAACGGTAATTTTGCAATACGTCGAAATCTGTTCTACTTTTGTTCCACAGTGTTATAAAGGCTTTAAATATTTTTACAGAGATCATTAAACTTTCATTGCTGTCTTGCATTATTCACAAAGAGCATTAACTTTCATTACTTCATATCTGAATTTTTTTTTTTTAATACATGTATTTATTTATTGTATCTTCAAATATGAACTAACAATAAGTATTAAAATCTTAAATCTAAAATATAATTATAAGGACCGACCACTGTCGGACATAAACTTGTTAATAGTTATAAATAATACATAAGTAGTGATAATCAAAAAAGAAAAAAAATTTATAAAAAAGTATAAAAAAAGTATTTTCAAGAAATCCCATCTGGCGTGTTGAGTAATAGAGCCCTTGTGTCCCTCTTTTTAAAGCGAATGTGTTCAGTAAAGTTCAAAAGATTACGAGCAAGCGGATTAGGATGTGACTCGAGTTTTGTTAAATATTTGCCTGCGTATTTTGCAATTTCTTCAATCACTAGTGGCATATTTAAATCACGATGGATATTGGAATTTTTGATGTACCATGGAGCCGATGTTATTAACCGTAAAATTTTGTTTTGCGTTCGTTGGATTCTCTCTACATTGGAAGCTGAAGCAGTGCCCCATAACTGGATACCGTAACACCATATTGGCTTTAAAAGCGACTTGTATAATAAAAGTTTACAGTCCAGGCTAAGTGATGAATTTCTGCCAATCAGCCAGTGTATTTGAGATAACTTAAGTTTCATCTGAGTAAGCTAAAAGTCAATATGATGTTTCCATGTAAGCCTTCGATCAAGGTGTATAACAAGGTATTTCACTTGGGAATGTTGAGGAATATTTTGATTATTGATTCGAATTGGGGAACAAGTATCTCTTCTTAGGGCAAACGTTATATGGACACACTTTTGTTCATTTACCTTAATTCTCCATAAGTTCAACCACATTTCCAATTGTGTAATATGTTCTTGTAAATATCGGGAAGCCTCGTGCGGGTTTTCATGCATACTAAGGCAGGCTGTATTATCGGCAAACGTAGATGTATGGATATTGCTGCTCAAAGGCATATCACAAGTATAGATCAAATACAAAACTGGCCCCAGTATGCTCCCCTGTGGCACACCGGATGATATAGATTCGGGCACACTCATGAATTCTCCTTCCACAACCGTGAACTTCCGGGTAGTAATGTAACTTTCTAATAAATTCACTAAATTTATTGGTAGATATGATTTTAATTTCAGAATTAGACCTTTGATAAAGTGTGGCATGAACACTTTATCAAATGCCTGAGAAACGTCAATAAACAGGGCAGAACAATACTTATTTTCCCCAAATGTTTTTCTTATAAATTGAACCAATCTATGAGTTTGTTCAATGGTGCTATGCTGACTTCTAAAACCAAATTGATGGTCTGGGATGCACCCACTATCAGTTAAAGTTGGGGACAATTTTGTCATGAGCAGCTTTTCGAAGAGTTTTGACATAGTTGACAGCAAAGTTATTGGCCTATATGACTTAGCTTTAGTAAGATCTTTGCCCGGCTTTGGAACCATTTTGATTTTTGCAAGCTTCCAGAGTTGTGCATAATACTCCAGTCGTAATATGGCTTTAGAAATAAACAGCGAGATTCTTATTGCAATATGCCGCAAGTTCATCAGCATCTTGTTACTAATTACATCAATACCTGGATATTTCTTTGGCTTGAGTTCAGCAATTACTTTATGTACATCACGCATCTTAAACTTTAAGGCTCCATGGGGTAGAGCAACTACACTCGGCAAATCAGCAACACCAGTACATGTATTTGGGGTAAATACGGATTTTAAATGCTCAGCAAATATTTTACATTTTTCCGTATCGCTTCTTGCCCAATCTCCGGTAGATGTGCGCAGAGGTGGCTTAAACTCAACGGGTGTTTTAAGCTTTCTAGCAGCGCGCCACAAAGAGTAATTAGATGTAGGTGTGACATCAAGACCTTCCAAATAATTTTTAAGAGATGCAGTTTTTTCAGATGCAAGCAAATCTTGAAGTCGTTTAGAACATTCTTTAAGTCTGAGTTTATGTTGGGGTGATCTGTGCTGTTGCCATTCCCTTCTAGCTCCTCTTTTTTCACATACGAGATGTTCAATATCCCTGGAATAAATTTTATTATACCCAGACTGCGGATGGGAGGTAGTGGCATGTTCAGCAGCCTGTTTAATAATTTCGTTAAGATTGGCAATGTTAGTTTCAATATCATTGGGTGTTCCTAACGCAATATTTTCCGTGCAATGACTACTAAGATATTTTTTGAATCCCAGCCAATTAACACGATTGGTCATCTTCATATATGGGTGAGGTAAGTCACTTCTTAGTGGGTTACATATTGTAACGATAGTGGGGGAGTGATCGGAGGAGAGATCTAGAGAAGTTTCAACACTAATTAAATCCCGAGAAATATTTTTCATTACGCCAAAATCAATAACATCTGGAATTTTTCGTACGTCAGTAGGCCAATAAGTGGGCTCCCCACTCGAAATAACATCTAAGGCCATTTTCGAAATTGTATTAAACAAAGCTCGACCTCTAGGTGTTAAAAGGCGCGAGCCCCAGTACGTATGCTTTGCATTGTAGTCTCCAGCTACCACGAAAGAAGATCCAAGCGATTTGTAGAACTTCTCATACTGATCTTCGGTAACTGAAAATCTGGGAGGTGAGTAAATTGATGATATCACGAAATTAGAACAAAAGTTTTATACAAAAATATTCGTAGCTTGCATATATTCTTCACTAACGTTGTCAACGATATAGTGCTTGAGTCTTGACTTAATTGAAATTGCTGATCCACCGCATGCTCTCCCTCTAGGGTCCTTTGTATCATACATAGTGTAGCCATTTATTTTGAAAAAGCTTCTCGAAGTCAAATGTGTCTCAGAGACCAACATTATATCAATATTTTTTTCCGTAAGGAAGTGCTCAAGTTCATTTTTATGTTGGCGAATGCCGTTTGCGTTCCAGAAACATATTTTTAACGTGTTCATGGATTGTTAATTAATGCTTGAAGCAGAGTATTCTGCATTCTCAGCATTTCTTGCATCATGTTAGTCAAATTTGTTGTAAAATTGTTTATAGTTTGCACCAAATTGTCAATTGTAGCTTCAAGGCGACTAAAGTTAAAGCTTGAGTTTGTATTCGTTGAATTATTTGGAGGTGGAACATTTTGTGGGGGAATAGAATTTGTTTTAGCAGCATCGGCATACGATACACGGGAAGTAACTCGTTGGCGCATTTGCACAAAAGTGGCGGAGTAAGCGTTTGCTGATTGAGATGGAGCTAATTTGGGTTTTTGCACCATAGTCTGTTTGACAAAAGAGTACACAGGACAACCTCTGTAGTTAGCGGTGTGATTACCTCCAAAATTACTGCATTTTTTATCTCTTTGATCTTTTGGCTTATTGCAACTAGCAGTGCCGTGTAATTCGCCGCACACAACACAGACAGTGGGTAATTTACAGTATATTTTTGTGTGGCCATATTCTTGGCAATTATGGCACTGTACGGGACCTGATCGCTTATGTGGCTCTTCAACTGTGATTTTTCGGTATAAGAGGTATTTTAGGCTATAAATTGGGTGTGTTTCGTTTTTTTTCCAGCTGTATATCATTCGGCTCCAATTCAACACGATATAGAGGCTGGGGGATCTTCTCCCTATTGATTATGTTGGTAACATTTTTTACCTTAAATCCTTGTATCATGAGTGCATCTTTTACTTCTTCGGGATTAACATAAGAGTCAATAACCTTCAATACGATCTGCATACCTTTGGCACTCTTAAGCTGGTACGTATAAAAACTTGTTTTATTTTTTCAAATTCAGTCACTATTTTGCGGAAATTTTTTTCTTCGTATATTTGAATTTTAGTTTCATCAATATTACCACGCTTTATTGGAATAACATGAAATGCGTTTTCACCAATGACCGAGACTAATTTTTTAATTAGGGCGTTAGAATTTTTCTCTCTCAAATATATAGGTGGTGGCTTAAAAGACTTTTGCGATGATGCAGCGGTCTTGTCGTCGGTGACTTGCAATAATGCAAAACGATTTTGACGATTGGTAGATGATGCGCTATTATCCCTAGACATCTTTAGAGCAGATGAAATTTTTGAAGAATTCGGGCTTCGCCCACGCTTTACCACTGTTATGTATCTGTCCATTCCGACTTGTACCTTGGATTTTGAGCTACTTTTATCTGTAGTGATAACTTTATTAAGTGATGAACAGGAGCCTGAAGGAGATGATATTACTGACTTATATGAAGAAGTACTAGGCAAGTGTAATGTTAATGAATCACTATTTGGCATTGGACAAAGCGAAGTTGATCGCTGACGAAAAATTGGATTTGCCGTTAAAAAAATACTTTCATTAGATTTATTATTAGTATTATTTTCATTGAGAGCTTCAGAACTCACAGTAAAATAGGCATTTCTGCCGTTAGAACTCACTTCATAATTTTTTGTTATTGAAGTACTCATATAGAGTATTACTCAAGGGCACTTTTTGTGTTTTTTAGCTTACGGGTTTTTTTTGTTTTTGTAATTTATGATTGTTTATTTGTTTTTGAGTTACTCGTATAGAGTATTCCTCAATGTCACTGTTAGTGTTTTTTTTGTTTTCGGTTTTTTTTTGTTTTTGTTATTTCCACTATGTAAAAATATTATCAAAGCAATAAAGCTTATTTATTAAAGTCAGTTTGTACCTATTACGAATAATATGCACTACGAATATTTTTTTTTGTATAATTTTTTGTTTGTGTAATAAGAATGTAAGAAAAATTCCGCTAATCGACTATTCACTATGAAGGTACAACGAGAATGTGATATTTGAAATTAAAGCTAATTTTTAGGGTTCCGTACACCAAAGGTGAAAAAAGGAACCCTAATGTTTTCGCTACGCTGTCCGTCTGTCCGTCACACGGTATTTTCTCAGGAACCGTAAGAGCTACGGACCTGAAATTTAAACAGAGTATGTAGATCCTTGGCCACTACAACAACAAATACATGAGAATTGGAAATTAAAGGGTGCTCCAAAACGAGCGACGAAAAATATTAAAATCTCATGTAATATACATACAATTGTATGTACATATGTATATTGACACTTGAATTTTGTAAAATTAGTGTATTTTTATATAGACTACAACAATAAACATTAAAATATTAAAAATTTTAATTAAAGGGTGGTCCATCAGTTAATGCAATTTTGACTATGTAATTTTGACAACTTGCTATATCTTGGAGACCGTAAGAGGTAAACTCTTGAAATTTTCAAAAATGGTAAAACTAAAAAATCCGAAAATTATAAAATCGCCAAACCGAAAAAAAATCGCCAAAACCTGAAAAAAATCGCCAAAAATTTAAAAAAATCGCGAAATCGAAAAAAATCGACAAAATTAAAAAAAATTCTAGCACTAAAATAAATCGCCAAATTCGAAAAAATCGTTTAAATGAAAAAAATCGCCAATATGAAAAAAACTTCAAAAACCGAAAAAAACGCCAAAACGCGAAAAATGCGCTAAAACCAATATAATTGTTTATGTGAAAAAAATCGCCAAAATGAAAAAAAAATCGCCAAATTTAATAAAAATTGCCAAAACGAAAAAATCGCCAAAATTTAAAATAAACGTCAAAAACCGAAAAATATCCTCAAAACGAAAAAAAAGTTCCAAAACTAAAATAAAATCGCCAAAACCAAAATAAAATCACCTATATGAAAAAAACGCTAAAATTAAAAAAATATTGCCAAAAAAAATCGCCAAAATAAAAAAACGCCAAAATAATAAAAATTGCCAAAATTAAAAAAACTTCAAAAACCCAAAAAAAAAATCGCCAAAACGTGAAAAAAGTGCCAAAACTCAGAAAGCGCCAATAAATTCAAAAAATACCCAAACTAAAAAAAACGCTTAAAACCGAAAAAACCCAAAAACGAAAAAAATGCCAAAACTATAGTTTATATTGTTCGTATTGAATCACATATCGTGCCCGTACGGAACCCTTCGTGCGCGGGTCAAAGTTGCACTTCACTGAATTTATTGTTTATTGTTTGTTAAAAAAAGAACAGAAAAGGAAAAAACTAATTGTGTTTCGTCATATGCAAAATTACGGGCACTAAAATCAAAAAATAATAAAACAGAAGACTGCATATGAGCAAATCCTGTGTGACGAACGCTACATTCGTACGCGTTTTCGGATTAAAATATAAAAATTTTTTGGTCTTTTCAGAGAGATACCTTTAACTTATATATGGTGGTTAGAAGGATTTGAGTGTACTATAGAATAAAATAAAAAAAATTTTGCAGGTATAAGTTGCGAAAAAATTTATCACAAATTATTTTGACGCACGCTACAAAAAATGGAAATAGCTTCGACCTTTATGTTTTCGGGTTGCACGAACAATCGCCCAATGAACAATCGCCCAAAAAATTGTTTCTGTAAATTTGGGCGTTTGTTCATTGGTTTTGGGTGTTTTGACATTATTAAAGTTTGGCTGATTGTTCATTATGAACGAAAATCACCCAAATGAATTATCGCCCAATGCTTTTGGGCTATTGTTCATAATGAAAAAGCACCCAAACTGCAAATCGCCCAAAATTTTCTAAGTAATCCCCCAAATCACAAATTAAAAATCGCCCATCTTTTTAAATCACACAGTTTTTATGAATAATCGTAAAAAGAGAATTAAGTGCCTTGCAAAGTTTCCCTGCTGATAACATATATATATATATATATATATATGTATATATATATATATATATATATATATATATATATATATATATATAACAGATTGCTGGCCTTCGGCTGGGCTTAAGGATTATTTCCACCATGGTATTTCCCGAAACGGCGGAGCATAATAAAGATTTTCTGCCTTGCAAAGTTTCCCTGCCTAATAATATTTGCTAGACTGCCGGCCTTTGGCGGGCTTAAGGATTTTCTCCACCATGGTATTTCCCTAAAAGGCGGAGCATAATAAAGAATAAAGATTTTTGCAAAGTTTCCCTGCCTAATAATGTTTGCTGGACTGCCAGCCTACGGCCGGCCTTAAGTTTTTTCTCCGCCGTGATATTTCCCGAAACGGCGGTGCATAATAAAGATTTTCTGCTTGCAAAGTTTCACTGCCTAAAAGTGTTTTCTAGACAGCCCAAATTAATGAACGATTGCCCAAATTTTTAAAATTTTCTTGGGCGTTTCTTCATTTATGTGGTTTGGGCGATTTTTTTATGGGCGAATGTTCCTTCAGACTTCTCATCACCCCGGTAGATGCACAGTCTAATGCCCATAAAATCCATAATACACTATTATTATTATTATTAGTATTTGCCTCTCCCGGAGTAGAGACAATGTGTGTAGAGTGTATATAAGCCAAAGCCTTTTGTTGAAAGCGCAAGGCTTAGGATCATTGTATAACAAAAATCTAGCAGACAGTCCCAATTTTTCTACGCTTATAGCTTATATTGTAAAAGCGTTACCATATATTTTCAAAAGCAAAAATTAATTAAAAACAAATATTAACCTTTCTTTTAATATCAAAGAAGACAGAAGATGACTGATAAGAAAAAAAAAGATGATAAAAAGAAAACACAAATTTTATAGATGACAGCGAGTTAAAATAGATTATTATTCTCTAAAAAAGAGGTGGAGTGGTCAACTTATGTAATCCTTAACTACATTCGTGGGGATCGCGTTACGTCAAATAAAATCTGTGGTAAGTATATGTTAGGGCGGGGGGGGGGGCAAAATTACCCCACGAATGTATTTAGGTAATTTATGTTTATTCTTGGTATTGATTGATTTTTTATTATGTATACAAAATGAAGCGCTATGGAAGTAAATCTGAAAAAGAAAATATTTGTAAGGAAGACGACTCATCTGACGACGCAAGAGATGATATTTTCTTGATAACCAATCTGGACCGAGACAACCAGAAAAACCAAAGAGTGCCCAAGGTTATATCCATACATATTTCCGCGTTTTAAAGATGCAAACACAACTAAAATATGTTACAAGTGCAATAAATTTATTTTTAAAATACATTTTAAAGAGCAAAAAGTATGTACAGTATGTGAAAAGTGATTTCAAACAGACTGTTTTACACTGTCTGAATTTTTATGTTATGTTATTTATATTTTTTTCTTTAATTTTATTTTATTTAATGTTCCTTTAATATGCATTACTAAATTAAAGTTTTATAATAATACATATAATTTTTTTTTGTAAGGAGAAGACACTTAATTTTTAAATCTAATATTCTGAGGTGCTCAAAAAACTGCCATTTTCTAATTTATTAAATTTTTTAATCTTGTATGTTCTGGCTTCCACATCGTTTTCACATGTTATCCTGTGGGATCGCATGTTAAAACACATGATACACCTGTTTAAGCTATAATTTAAAAAATAAAAATTAATAATATGTGTTCTAGCATCCGAATTTAAATGAAAACAGTTTTTAAATGGACGAATTCAAACTTTTAGATTTCTTCGTTTTCACTTTTGGCAAAAAAAAACTCGTGATCTTTTCACTTGTTAACAGTCTTGTGAAAAGAATACGAGTTTTTTCTAAAAGTGAATTCAAAAAATCTAAAAGTTTGAAATCGTCCATTTAAAAATTGTTTTCATCTAAATTCGGATGATAGAAATACATAAACAGGTGTAGCATGTGTTTTAACATGCGATCCGACAGGAAAACATGTGGAAACGAAGTGGAAGCCAGAACATGCACGAATATGATTTTTGTCACATTTGAATAAAAAATAAACAAATATAATATAACATTAAAACTTTATTTTTTATGTGAGGACCTGCAAAGTAGAAAGAATTTTTGATTGGGGTAGAAAATTACTCCATCAATGTAGTAACGTAAATTGAAAAAGCCAATGTAGTTAAGGGTTAAGTATAATAAAAACGATACTATCCGCCAAAAGTACTTCACGCAGTTATCTTTGGGTAAACAGATTAAATTCATGTAATGAAAAAAATTAATTTAATAAAAATGTTTGTGTCGAAACCGAAAAAGAAGTACAAATTATGGGGATTTCTTCTGCTTTCTGTATCTATTTTCAAATATGTAATTGCAAATTGAAAAATTCTTTTTGTTGTGAGTCATTAAAGACAATAGCAGCAACAACAACAGCAAAATATAAAACAACAGTCAATCAGCAAGAACTACTAAGTGCCGACGGTGCAACCCCATGAAAATAATAAGTAAATAATAATAAAATATAAATAACAATTGCTGGCAGCGCAATAAGGAGCAACAACAACATCAAAATATAAAACAACAGTCAATCAGCAAGAACTACTAAGTGCCGACGGTGCAAACCAATGAAAATAATAAGTAAATAATAATAAAATATAAATAATAATTGCTGACAGCACAATAGCAGCAACAACAACAGCAACATCAACAACAACAGTAACAACAGCCGCAGTAGCAACAACATTAAGTATAAAAATTAGTATAAATAGCTGGTAATTTTTAGTCTAGGGCCTGGCGTAAAATTATAATTAATTAAATAAACAGTCTGCGATATCCACGGATCCCTCCAGACTTAATAATAAATAGACAATAAATAAACAGATTACAACAATTGGCGCAGCCCGTAACCGCGTAAAAAGTTTTTTCCGAATAAATAAATATTTTTTTATATATATATACTATTAATTGAGAAATTTTGCGCGGCTAAGAATCTGCACGTTTTATTAACTTTTAGAGTTGGAAAAAAGAAGTCGAATAAAGTTTGTGTCATTTCAGTAGTAAATAAAAGATACCAAATAAAAAGTTTCAACACGAATAAAAAAAAGAATATAAAAACTATGGAAAATCGTAGAGAAATCGTTTTGTGCCGACATTAGCAAAAATATAAAAAAGGTGGTAAATAAAGAAGAAATTAAAATAAAATAAATTGCAGTGTGATATATCTAAAGAAAAAAAAAACACGGCTCAAAAATCTTTTTACAAGTGCGTCTACACACCACAATAACAATTCTGCAGCCCTCCCTGTTCAAAAATCTTGGTTGAGATTTGCTAAACGGAGAAGAGTTGTAACAACAGAAATAGCAAAATACATAAACAATAATTTCGCTGCCTGCCTGTTTGTTGGAAAAAAATCAACCAAGGATAGAGTAAAGACTACCATCCTTTGGATTGTCTACGGCTGGACAGTAGAGCTCTCAACTGAAGATGCGTTCCACGGAGTGGCGGCTGGTAAGTATACTTTGAATTTTTTTTATGGCCAACCCTCAGACAAGAACGGACGACCTGATTGAAAAACTGCATGAATATAACTATGCAGTAGATAGTCTGCAGGTACACGCGTGGACAGAATTACGGAGCCTGGAGGTAGGAAAAGAAGTGATAGACGAGCATAGGGCAATAATTAGACAGCAAAAACTGACCAAGTTAGAGGAAGTAGGATACATAATACAATTAATAGGTGAACTTAAGAGGAACCAAATAACAGAGTTAAAAGGTAACGTAGCAGACTTAGAGGAGGCTAAAACACTTTGTGAGAAGGAGAGTCGGAGATTAAGGGAACAAATAAAATATACGGACGAATTACTCGAACAGGCGGTAGAAGAAAACGAGGAACTAATACAGAAATTGAAAGAAAAGGGATTGACAGAAGAAAGGTTAAAAAAGGAACTAAAAAGGCTACAACAGATAGACACAGAAGACGACACGATACAGAGACTGCGGACGGCATTAGAGAACGCAAGGCGGGAGCTATATATAGTCCACAGATCCAGAACACCGACTCCGTCCGTGAGTGAGGAATTGTCGGCAGTAGGCGGCCATATTCCAACCATAGTAGTAAGCCAGGCACACCAAGACAGAAGCCTCTCGAGTCCTCCGCAGAAGGAAGAAACCACCAGGGAACCAGAAATTACCTATGAAGAAAGGCAAGCACTAGAGTTAATAGACAAAGTGAAAACTCTATCAGCTAACGCAAGAAAAGCCGGCAGCAGAGGATACACCGAAGAGACAACAGCCAGGAAGCTAGGGCAATTGGAGCAATATAGAGAGGATTTTGAAAAGCTAGACAGACACACAACAACAAGGCGATAGAAGAATTTGGACGCTTGCTGGAACGGCACAGGGTTGGTTAGGAAGGCGCTCACCATCACCAGTACAAGGAAATAACCTAGAACAAGGAAATAACCTAGAACAAACAATCAGAATGCCAGCACTTTCAGAAATCACTAAAATAGTGAATAACACGGTCCCATAATTTTTTGGTACCGATGGACCCGACTTGTCAGCTGAAGTATACAGATACATCCAGGGATGTAAGATGGTGGAGAAAGAATTACTGACTGAGGCAAACAACTGCTTGACTCAGGATGTGATTCAATGCTTAAAATTAAGGCTACAGGGTGCTGCATATTCAAAGTTTTCCCAAATCAATTTCAGTTCGGTAGACGCACTCTGCAATGCTATAAAAAAGCACTACCTGAAGAGAAAGAGCTTGGACGAGATAAGAGAATTGATGACGGGTTGCAGACAGTCCATCAGAGAATCGGCGAGCAAATTCAGGGAACGGTTGGACCAGTTGCTAAACGAAGCAGTTGCAACAATTGAAAACCAGTGGCCAGAGGGGCCAGGCCGTGATGCGATGGTGGGAGATTTCAAGAGGTTATCCGTAAAGAGCTTCATCAGGGGTCTTAGAGATCAGGCTCTAAAGGTACGGCTTATTGGACAAGAGGGAGAAGAGCTGAGCTCCCTGGTAACACTGATGGAAGAGGTGGAAGAGCTGTTTGGCGAACTACAACATATGGTAAACACTTTGTCGTCAACAACACCCTGCAGTTTCTGCGGCAAACAAGGGCATGGAAGAACGAATTGCGCAGAAAGACTGAACACGCCTTATTGCGTCCACTGCGGTAAATATGGACACGAAGTGGGGCCGAAGTGTAAAACCAAGACGAGCCACCGGGAGAGTTGCCAATACTGCCGGAATAGTGGACACACTATTGAAGATTGCAGGAAAGGGCTGAGTTCCCTGTACTGTGGAGCTTGTCAGGTAAGCGGCCACAGAGAAAACCAATTTTGTAAGCGGCCACAACAGAGCAATAATACCAGTCCGACTATCCAGCGTAACAACACGTACAGTTACGATAACGAACCTCCCCATAGACGGTTTCACGCGGAAAAACACAATCCGGTGGAACAGAGTATGCCCATGCGAACAAACGCGGACAGACAGCCAGTTTGTTTTAAATGCAACCAATTAGGCCACTTTGCCAGAAATTGTCCAAATTATTATGAGCCAAACAGGGCGCAATCGGGACCCAATTACATACCAAAACCCCCGGTAGCACGAACTTTGGGAAACACAAACGGCAGCAAGCCGTTGAACCCCTCTGCGCGAAATTACCTACCGAACCGTGAACCAACACGACCAGCCTTTGCCCAAGTGGACGCAAGTCACTCACCACTACAAGAACACATGGGAGTGAGAAAAATATATAGTCCACCGGGAAACGAATACAGGCCCAGTTACAGCCAATAACTGGAGAGCCAGCAGAAGACAGAGAAATAATTTGGCACAGAAGAAAAAACAACACCACAGACACCAGAACAAATAGGGCGATTGAAGACACAGAGTCGGTGGAAGAAGCACCGACGGTAATCACCCACAAGGCACAGGTACATCGAGAGGGAAAAGTTAATTTCCCTCGTGACCCTGACTATGCATTTCATATGCAAAATGCATTAGTCAACTCAAATACAACACCGACCGAGGGCGAGATATTGACAACACAAAAGGTGCTGATAAATGAAGGTTGTGTGGGCAGCTCGAACCGAAACCCCGAAAGTGCATCTCATGTGAAAGATGCACAATCAAAAAGGAATTGGGGAGTAGTCTTAGGACACATACCGCATCTGGTCAATAGCAGCAAGGGTGATATGGGGCCACCAGATAACATAAATGCAGTGTACATCACCATCCCGTGCGAAGAAGCCCGAGCGGGAGAGCTGACACTACTAGTAGACACAGGGGCAGACTCAAGTATACTGAGGGAAGAGGTCATGAGAGGTTACCCTAAGAAAAGGTTTGGCGAAATGAAGATCTTAACGGGCGCCTTTGGTGGAGGCGCCACAACTAGGTTTGCAATAACCTTAAACATAGACCGGAGGGAAGACATAAATTGGGACTTCCATGTGGTGTCAGGCTGTAATAAAATCCCGGGAGACGGCATTTTCGGGAGGGACAACATTTGGAACCGGAGTGTGTTAGACTCAATAAGAGGCACTTTGAGGTTATTTAAAGGGGACAACAAGTGTATTAAGACCTTTCGACTTCATGACGAAGTGGCGCATTACACGGCCTATATAGAGAAGACCGCCAGCCTTCAGCGAAGAGCAGTTACAATAGTGCCGATACAAATCAACTCAAAGGACAAAATTATTGTTATCCACAAGCAAGAATTGGCCCCAGGTGTCTACATGGGAAACACGGTTGTTAACGTAACAGAGGGGAAGGTGACCGTACCCATACTAAACTCGACAGAGGAAGAGTTACCATTAGAGAAAGACTTCCAAGTACAATTTTCAAATTTTAATCACTACACGCAACACGAGGTAGCAGGAAAACAAGCATTGCCAAAGATAAACCAGAAAGACAGAATAGAACATTTGGAAAGCATCATAATGACGGAAGAAAATTGGAATATAGAAGAGACTGAGTCCATGAACAGGCTATGTGAGAACTTTCACGATATGTTCATGCTGAACGGTGACAAACTACCGTTCACCCCATTAGTAAAGCATAAAATACCCGTAAAAGGAGAACAGCAGCCTATCAACCAAAGACAGTATCGTCTACCTCAAATCCACAAAGAGGAAATCAACCGACAAGTGTCAGAGCTACTGCAGGAAGGAATAATAAGCCCACGTATATCTCCATGGAATTCACCAATATTATTAGTGCCCAAAAAAATCACAAGACGGTCAGAAGATATTCAGACTGTTAGTTGATTTTCGTAAATTGAATGAGGCTACAATAAAACAGGTGTTCCCCATTCCTAGGATTGACGAAATCTTGGATCAATTAGGAAATAGTCGGTACTTTACCACGTTGGATCTAGCGAGTGGATACCATCAAGTTCTAGTAAATGAAGAGGACAAAGAAAAAACAGCATTCAGTACAGACAAAGGCCATTTCGAGTTGAACAGAATGCCGTTCGGCTTAACAGGGGCACCGGCCACTTTCCAAATGGTCATGAACACTATCCTGACAGGCCTACAGGGCCTGGACTGCTTCGTATACCTGGATGATATAGTGGTATACGGACGAAATGTAGCGGACCACGAAAGAAAAATTACAAATGTCCTCACAAGACTCCGCGAGAGCGGTCTCAAGTTAAATACCAAGAAATGTAAATTTCTAAGACGAGAAATCGTCTATTTAGGCCAAAAATGCTCAAGTGAGGGAGCACTACCCGACCCCTCCAAGGTAGAATGTGTGAAGCAACTTAAGCCCCCAAGAAATATCAAAGAGGTGCAGGCACTCCTAGGGTTGATCAACTACTACAGAAAATTTGTTGCAGGCATTTCAAAACTGGCCGCTCCAATAACGAAATTGCTAAAGAGGGATACTAAGTTCATGTGGACTTTAGAATGTCAAGAGGCCTTAGACAAGGTCAAAGAAAGCATTGCGAATCCTCCAATCCTGATTTATCCAGATTTTACTCAACCATTTATAGTAACAACAGATGCAAGTAACGAAGCATTAGGAGCAGTCTTGTCGCAAATAAAGGACGAAAAGGATCATCCAAATGCATTTGCCAACAGAACCCTCAGTGACACCGAAAAAAGATATTCAACAATAGAAAAAGAAATTCTCGGCATAGTATAGGCAACACATACTTTTCGTCCATATCTTCTGGGCCGACACTTCACCGTATTTACAGACCATCAGCCCCTGAGGGGAATAGCCAACCTCAAGGACCAAACTTCAAGACTTGCACGGTTTAGGCACAAGCTGTCACAATACGAGTTCGAAATTGCCTACAAACCAGGGAAGACTAATTTGAACGCAGACGCATTAAGCAGGCTGCCAACAAAATATCAAAATATTGGAGTGATAACCAGAGCTCAGGCGAAAAACAAAGAATCAAGCGAACAGACTAAAACCCTGAAAGACCCAGAAAAGGAAGATGAGTATACGGATGGCTAGAACCCCGCTACAACAACGTTCCTAACACAGAAAAAGGATATCCAAGAATTCCTAAGAAGCTTCCATGACTCGCCCCTAGGGGGTCATCAAGGCAGTTGGAAAACCTACATAAGGATAAGGAAGCAATATAAATGGAACGGCATGGTGAGAAATATCAAAGAATATATAAAAAACTGTCCTAAATGCCAAAAGAATAAAAGCGGGCCACTCAACAAGAAGCCCATGGTCTTAACCGATACACCAACAAGACCTCTCGAAAAGGTTTATATGGACATGGTAGGCCCCCTGCCAGTAACTACAATGGGTAAAAAATACATCCTGACGTTTCAGGATGATTTGTCAAAAATTTTTATTTGCGCGCCCATGCCGGATGCAGAATCAGAAACGGTGGCAAGAATTTTCTACAACGAAATCATAACAAAGTATGGTATACCAACAAAGCTCATAACGGATAATGGTACAAAATTTACTTCCAAGTTGTTCGGGGGTATGTGTAAACTTTTGAGAATAAAAAAGCAACATATCACTCCCTACCATCCGCAAGCCAACGGGTCTATCGAAAGGAGTCACCGACCATTGGCTGAGTACCTGAGAAGCTTTTTGAAGGAGGACGGGTCCAACTGGGATCAGTGGTTGGCTCCGGCAATGCATGTGCAGATCACGTGTCTACCGGCCAGACCCCGTTCAAAGTGCTTTATGGGTTTGACCCACCATTACCGTCAAACCTCAAAGTAAGAAAAGGCCTAGCACCCTGAAGGTAGGCGATAAAGTACTGATAAAAGCGCAGATGCGAAAAAACAAATTTTCACCCGTTCGGGAGGGGCCCTTCGAAATAAAAAATCTTTCCTCACCAGTAAATATCCAGATATTAGCAAAAAGAGGATTAAAGACGCTCCATCGGAATTTAGTCAAACCATTTATAGAGAGATGATGGACAGACGGCGCGGACGAAATAAGAATTGCCACTAAAATACGGAACACATGAAATGTCCAACAACAAGAAAGCACAAGGAACTCACCCCAAACTCAACAGACGCCAACTATAAATTATAAGATAAATTTGCCGGACATGGAAAATAGTGTGCAGGAATAATGAAAAAAAAATATAAAAAAAATAATAAAAAAAAACATAGGGCTGAAGTTAATCATAGGTTTAAATAACATAACTCCGGTACCAAACTAACAAAACGTCAACACATAGTTTCCACTTGTAGGGTTGATGGTATTAGTCCTCACACGAGAAGCCACCGCAGAATTGTTCATCGAGAGACTGGAATCTAATAATGGTTACACTGAAATTCACGTAGGCAGCACCCAGATCGTGGAAAGGTACGACTACATAATACACGTAATCAACCTGGACGACATCGAGCAGGTACTGGAACAACAGATAGTCATTAATGACAATTTCAATAAGTCCCTGCAGACACTAAAAACCGCTATAATATCAGATAGACGCGACATCGAGAACAAACTCAATGCAGCAAGCAAGCTGGACGAACGATTGGTGAAGGAAAATCTGGCCATATTGCAACTACTGAAAATCTCGATTTTTAAAGGGAAATTGGAAAGCTTGCAGCAAGCCATAGCATTCGCCAAGACCGAAATTTTCTTACCGTCCCTGCTAACCAAGACTGAGATTGACACCTTTCAAATAGACATCGAGAAACTGAGAGGTGTTAAAATCGCAAGCCAGACGCGAACGATTAGTCTGCTTATAAAAGTGCCCGCGGCCAAGGTCTCGGTGCAGAAATCCATTGTAGCAGCAATACCAAATCAAGAGAAGCTGCAAATAGATGAACCTCTGGAAGTAGTCCTGAGGAGTGGAAAGAAGAAACTCAGGTTTGTGGAGGGCAAAGCACTGTTCGAGCTGACGGAATCCCGAAACTGCATTTTTAAACAACCATGCAAGATGATGCGAAAGACATACAGCGAAATCATTCAACTAGATAACGGTAGACTAATATTGATAAACACAAACCATACGCGCTTGAAGAGTACTTGCGACGACCGAGTGATCAGTCTCCAGGGACACTACCACATTCAATTTAATATAAATAAAATATATAAATATTAAAATATTATATATACATACATATATTAGTAAGTAAGGAAGGTCAAGAAAAAAGGAAATTTAAAGAATATATAGGAACCCATATGTACATATATATTGAGTAAAGGAAAACATTAAGAACATTATATTTGTAAAACTAGGATGTAATAATATACGCATATGAATATGTACATTCATACAAATTAAAATTTTAAATCTTAAAATAAATGTAATGTGTAATTAGACCATTCAGTGGGACTCGACGTGCGTGTGATCTATGTGTACATATTTTTTGATTTATTTCAATTCATATATAAAAGTTGTACCAAACCAAAAGATCAAGCGGAAAAAAATGCAGTAATTGTGGAGGTAAGCACACCGCTAACTACAGAGGATGTCCTGTGTACTCTTTCGTCAAGCAGGCTATGGTGCAAAAACCTAAATTAGCTCCAGCTCAACCATTAAACGCGTACTCCGCCACTTTTGCTCAAGTGAGCCAACCAGTTACTTCACGAGTATCGTATGCCGATGCTGCTAAGGCTAGTTCTATCCCCACACAAAATATTTCACCGCCAAATAATTCAACGAATGCAAATTCAAGCTTTAACTTTAGTCGCCTTGAAGCTACTATTGAGAATCTGGTGCTAACTATAAACAACTTTACAACAAATATGACTACCATGATGCAAGAAATGCTGAGAATGCAGAATACTCTGCTTCAAGCATTAATTAACAAGCCATGAACACGTTAAAAATATGTTTCTGGAACGCAAACGGCATTCGCCAACATAAAAATGAACTTGAGCACTTCCTTACGGAAAAAAATATTGATATAATGTTGGTCTCTGAGACTCATTTGACTTCTAGAAGCCTCTTTAAAATGAATGGCTACACTTTATATGATACAAAGGACCCTAGAGGGAGAGCATGCGGTGGATCAGCAATTCTAATAAAGTCAAGACTCAAGCACTATATTCTTGACAACATTTGTGAAGAACATCTACAAGCAACAAATATCTGCATTGAAAATTTTTGTACAAATTTCGTGATATCTTCAATTTACTCCCCTCCCAGATTTTCAATCACTGAGGACCAATACGAGAAGTTCTACAAATCTCTTGGACCTTGTTTCGTAGCAGCTGGCGACTACAATGCTAAGCATACGTTCTGGGGTTCGCGTCTTATAACGCCTAGAGGTAGGGCGTTGTTCAACACAATTTCAAAAATGGGCTTGGATGTTATTTCGAGTGGGGAGCCTACTTACTGGCCTACGGACATACAAAAAATTCCGGATGTTATAGATTTCGGCGTCATAAAAAGTATTTCTAGGGAATTAATCCACGTTGAAGCTTCCCTAGATCTCTCGTCCGATCACTCTCCCACGATCGTTACAATCTGTAGCCCACTGAGAAGCGCTTTACCTCACCCATATGTCAAGATGATAAATCGTGTTAATTGGCTGGGATTCAAAAAATATCTTAGTAGTCATTGCACAGAAAATATTACGCTAAGATCACCCAATGATATTGAATCGAACATTGCAAATCTTAACGAGAATATTAAACAAGCTTCTGAACATGCCACTACCTCTCATCCGCATACTGTGTACAATAAAATTTATTCTACAGACGTTGAACATCTCGTACGTGAAAAAAGAAGAGCTAGAAGGGAATGGCAACAGCACAGATCACCTCAACACAAAATCAGATTTAAAGAGTGCACTAAAAGACTCCAAGAGTTGCTTGCATCTGAAAAAACTGCATCTTTTAAAAATTATCTGGAAGGGCTTGATGTCACACCAGCATCTAATTACTCTTTGTGGCGCGCTGCTAAAAAGCTTAAAACACCCGTTGAGTTTAAGCCACCTCTGCGCACATCTACCGGAGGTTGGGCAAGAAGCGATACTGAAAAAGGTAAAATTTTTGTTGAGCATTTAAAATCCGTTTTTACACCAAATACATGTACCGGTGTGGCTGATTTGCCGAGTGTAGTTGCTCTACCCCCTCGACCCTTAAAATTTACGATGTGTGATGTACAAAAACTAATTGCCGAGCTCAACCCGAAAAAAGCTCCCGGTATGGATGGAATTAGTAACCAGATGCTGATTAAGTTACCTCGTACTGCAATTAGAATCCTGTTATTCATTTTTAATGCCATTTTACGACTGGAGTATTATCCAGACTGCTGGAAGCTTGCCAAGGTTAAAATGATTCCAAAGCCAGGTAAAGATCTTACCCAGGCTGAGTCATATAGGCCAATAAGTTTACTGTCAACAATGTCAAAGCTTTTTGAAAAGGTCCTCATGGCAAAATTGTCTTCAATTTTAACTGATAATGGGTGCATCCCGGACCATCAATTTGGTTTTAGAAGCCAGCATAGCACCATTGAGCAAACGCATAGATTGGTTCAATTTATCAGAAAAACATTCGAGGAAAAGAAATATTGTTCTGCCCTGTTTATTGACGTTTCTCAGGCATTTGATAAAGTGTGGCATGAAGGCCTGATTTTGAAATTGAAGACATACTTACCAATAAACATTCTAAATTTTTGGAAAGTTACATTCTCGCACGAAAATTTACAGTGGTGGAAGGACACTTTATGAGTATGCCTGAAACTATCTCATCCGGTGTGCCACAGGGGAGTATACTGGGGCCATTTTTATATTTGATTTATACTTGTGATATGCCTGTGAGCAGTAGTATCCACACTTCTACATTTGCCGACGATACCGCCTGCCTTAGTATGCACGAAAACCCTGATGAGGCATCCCGAAAACTCCAGGAACACATTAGCCAGATGGAACTATGGTTAAACTTATGGAGAATTAAGGTAAATGAACAAAAGTGTGTCCATATAACATTTACTTTACGAAGAGATACTTGTTCCCCCATTCGGATTAATAATCAAGTTGTTCCTCAACATTCACATGTGAAATATCTTGGTATACACCTCGATCGACGGCTTACATGGAAACATCACATTGACTATAAGTTAACTCAAATAAAACTAAAATTAACTCAGGTACATTGGCTGATTGGCAGAAATTCAACACTCAGCCTAGACTGCAAACTTTTAATATACAAGTCGCTTTTAAA
This sequence comes from Tachina fera, assembly GCA_905220375.1. Classification (NCBI taxonomy): domain Eukaryota; kingdom Metazoa; phylum Arthropoda; class Insecta; order Diptera; family Tachinidae; genus Tachina; species Tachina fera. The sequence goes on from LR999963.1 coordinate 113,810,670, forward strand.
GCCAATATGGTGTTACGGTATCCAGTTATGGGGCACTGCTTCTGCCTCCAATGTAGAGAGAATTCAACGAAGACAAAACAAAATTTTAAGGTTAATAACATCTGCTCCATGGTACATTAAGAATTCAAATATACATCGTGATTTAAATATGCCACTAGTGATTGAAGAAATTGCAAAATACGCAGGCAAATATCTAACGAAACTCGAGTCACATCCTAATCCGCTTGCTCGTAATATTTTGAACTTTACTGGACACATCCGCTTAAAAAAGAGAGATACAAGGGCTCTAATACTAAACACTCCGAATGAAGTTGCTTGAAATTTTTTATTTTTTTTGCTTATCACTACTTATGTATTATTTACAACTATCACTTAGTTAGGTCTGGCATTGGTCGGGCCTATTAATTATATGTTAGATTTAAGATTTGAATACTTATTGTTAGTTCATATATGAACTAATAAAAAAAAAAAAAAAAAAATATATAAAATAAATTAGTTGCAAGATTTTTTAACGCCTAAAATACATAAATATAAGCTTGTGGTAATTAAAAAAAAAAAAAAAAAAAGACAATTAAAATGTAAAAAGCCCTACACTTATTTCTGTTTAAATTATTTTGTGGTATTTTCTTTCAATAATTTGTGTTCTTGTTATTGTGTTAATAATAATTATTTTCTATTGGTTTATTTCTTTTAACATAAAAAATTTTTTCACAAACTAAACGATTTTTTTTAAACTGTTGTTACTGTTGAATTTCATAGAAGGACGAGCGAGAGCCGTTTATGACACGTGGGGCAAGGAGGTGCCGGGTCGTATGGCTTTCTTCAGCTCAGCAGATTCTTATTCGGACGAGCTACCCGTTATTGGTTTGAAAAATGTTGACGATCGTTATCCGCCACACAAGAAATCATTTATGATGCTTTACTACATGTATGAAAACTATATTGATAAATTTGAATGGTTTATTCGGGCCGATGATGATGTCTACATAGAGCCGCAGAAATTGGAGAAGTTTTTAAGGTCCATAGACAGTTCAAAACCGCGGCAAGATAACAGTTTCGCCATTTACCCCACGCAATCAGTTCGAAGCATCCAAAATTGGGATGCTTCTCCTTCGCAAGGGGGAGGGATGTTGTGAGTCATTAAAGACAATAGCAGCAACAACAACAGCAAAATATAAAACAACAGTCAATCAGCAAGAACTACTAAGTGCCGACGGTGCAACCCCATGAAAATAATAAGTAAATAATAATAAAATATAAATAACAATTGCTGGCAGCGCAATAAGCAGCAACAACAACAGCAAAATATAAAACAACAGTCAATCAGCAAGAACTACTAAGTGCCGACGGTGCAAACCAATGAAAATAATAAGTAAATAATAATAAAATATAAATAATAATTGCTGACAGCACAATAGCAGCAACAACAACAGCAACATCAACAACAACAGCCGCAGTAGCAACAACATTAAGTATAAAAATTAGTATAAATAGCTGGTAATTTTTAGTCTAAGGGCCTGGCGTAAAATTATAATTAATTAAATAAACAGTCTGCGATATCCACGGATCCCTCCAGACTTAATAATAAATAGACAATAAATAAACAGATTACAACATTTTGTTAAAAGAGATACAATTAAATGTAATAATTTATTAACATATTTCAGGTGCTTTGTTCAACAGTCATCAAAGCTTCGGGAACATTATTCAACTACGCTATCGGAAGGTTATTGCACAGTTTCATCTGTTGAACACGAAATTAAAATTTTTTAAAATTTACGCGAAACGCACCAACATAATTACATTACTGGGTGTGGTCAAGGATCCTGTTTCTCGCACTCCAGCACTCATATTTGAGCATGTCAACAATACAGATTTTAAACAGTTTTATCAGACACTTACAGATTATGAAATTCGTTTTTACTTGTTTGAATTGTTAAAATCACTTGACTACTGCCAAAGCATGGGCATAAAACCTCACAATGTTATGATCGATCATGAAAACCGTAAATTACGGCTGATCGATTGGGGTCTGGCTGAATTCTATCTCCCGGACAGAAATAAAACTTTCGTGTTGCCTCCCGCTATTTAAAGGGTCCCGAACTATTGGTTGACTACCAGATGTATGACTATTCGTTAGATATGTGGTCGCTGGGATGCATGTTAGGTTAGGTTAGGCTAGCAGGCAGCTGGTGAGGAAAGAAAGTTAGAGTCCAGCTCACTTGGGTCCAATATTATGATCCCTTTGTGCTGCCTGTAAGTTGAGAGAAGATAGAGAGGGAAGACAGGGGAAGAATGAGAAGGGTAGAATTAGAGAAGGGATTGAAGATTTTCCAGAAGGGGTGTGATTTTAGGAGGAAGTGGGTCAAAAATTTTGGCTAGGGGGGAGCGTCAGTGATTATACCAACCAACCAACCTGATAAAGAGGCTAATATTTTTGAGTCCAATTTCCGATAACTCGAATAATTTTCCAAAAGATATTCTGCCAAAGAGGTAAAGACAGAGATCCTCCATGGCGGGATAAAGACAGGTGATGCTGGATACTTTCTTCCTCTTGCTCGTCATTGCAACTATGGCAGTAGTCATTATGCGGGAGAGGCATGGGTTCCGAAGGTACAGTGTTCAGTCAAAGTGGCCACTATACCTCTCAAAAGCTTCCTATTGAAGTTCATGAGATTTTTCGTTCGACGAGAGTCCATGCGATGGCAGAGGGTTCTCGCTATTGGAAAAGTGGGCTCATTTCGCCATCTTATTTGAGCTACTTCAAGAAAGGTACCATCAAAGCGTCTCCAGTAGGATGAGAGCGGGAGTCTTCAAAGATTGTCGATATTGACCTCTCTTAGTAGGGATACCCTCTTTGCTAGTTCATCCGCAACTGTGTTTCCTGAAATAGTACCGTGCCCTTGCACCCAGTTTAGTGAAATATTTGAGTGCTGCGCAAGTCCATCCAGGGCTATACAACATTCTTGGACAAGAAATGATGTATGTACCCCAATGAAGGACTTAATATCAGATTTGCTGTCAGTTAAAATATGGATATCTCTATTTAAAATCCGATGGAACTTTAGCCAGTGTGTGGCTCTTTTAATAGCAGATAACTCTGCCTGTACTATACTACATTCATTAGGGAGTCTGAAGGTCATTTTAATTCCATATTCCGGAATGAAAACTCCCCCTCCAACTCTTCCCCCCTTCCTTAAGCCATCCGTGTAGATCTGTATGGCTCCGTTCCGTGGGGAAAACCCCTCTGTCAATGAAAATTGGAAATTCCTGTTGAAGTAGGGTTTCGGAATGCAGTAGTCTATAAGTTCCGGTATGTTATTTACTACACCTAAAATACTTGCATGTCCCCAAAGTTGGTGGTTCCATGCGCCTATTGCGTTCAGTCTGACGGCGGTGCGTAGAGCTAGCTTTCTAGCTGTTAAGTCCTTTGGAAGCCAACCCAACAGAGTGAAGAGCGCTTTAGTTGGCGTTGATCTTAAAGCACCTGTTGTCATAAGTGCCATTTTACGGAGTGTTCTCTCTATACGAGACTGATTACTTGCTGAGTCGAGTGCTTTCCACCACACCAAAATTCCATAAAATAATATAGGTTTTATAACCATCTCTAGTATCCAACCGACTCCCTTAGGATTTATTCCCCATGTGGGACCGATTGCATTCCTACAGACGTACATTGCCGCTGTGGCTTTTATTATCCTTGCCTGAAGATTTTCTTTCCAGGAAAGTTTACTATCGAGGACAACACCCAGATATTTGGCTTTATCCGACAGGGTGAGGGTAATGCCATTCAGTTTTGGGTTATTGAAGTTGGGAATTTTGTATCTCCTAGAAAAGAGAACTAGTTCCGTTTTTTCCGGGTTGACACTGAGGCCGCTCCGTGAGCACCAAGCACTTACCTCTTTTAGTGCATTTTCATGTCTCCGTGATATAGTATCCAGGTGGAACCCTGATATTGCAACCCACATCATCCGCGTATGCAACTGTTTTAATGTTTATGGATTCCAATTTCTTTAGCAGATTATTTACTGTCACATTTCACAGCAATGGTGACAGCACACCACCATGAGGTGTGCCCCTGTGGGCCTGCCTTGTGATGGTAGCTGCTCCCATGTTGGAAGTGATTATTCTGCGTAGTAGTAGATTTTCAATAAGCCCCCCGGTCGATCTTTAGCTCTCTAAGGGAGTGAATGATTGCCGACGGGTCAATATTATTAAAGGCACCTTCGATATCCATGAAGGCTACCATTGTATACTTTTTATGCTCGAGTGATTTTTCTATGCAACCTACGAGCGAGTGTAAGGCGGTCTCAACCCATTTGCCCTTGGTATATGCATGTTGAGAAGCCGAAAGTTGAGAGTTATCAATGGTTGTTCTAATATGGACATCCATTATTCTCTCAAGGGTTTTCAGAAGAAAGGAAGGATAATAGGTCTAAAATCCTTCGCCTTGGTATGTGAGGTCTTACCTCCTTTTGGTATAAAGATCACATTACATTTAGTCCATGTACTTGGAATATATGACCATGCAGTGCATGCGTTGAATATTACAAGTAACCATGGGATTACAAGATCGGCATTACGTTGCAGATCCGCGGGAATGATACCATCCGGACCTAGGGATTTAAATGGATGGAAGCTTTTCAGAGCCCATTCTACTTTTTCCACAGTAATGTCCATGGGTATTTGTGTCTGGGCATGGGAGGGGTAAGTTTGTCGACTATCCCCACAGGGTTGACAGCCCGGAAAATGGGTGTTCATTAGGACCTCTAGAGATTCATTACTACTCTTTGTCTTGGATGTAGCTGGGCATTGTCGGTTTCTTTGCTAGGATTTTAAGCAGTCTACAAGTCTCGGAGTAGGATTTCACTTTATTACAGAAATCTCTCCAAGTTTTGCGTTTGGCGTTCCCGACTTCATTATTAAATTTGTTCAATGAGGCTTTATAAAGTGCCCAGTTACCTGCCCTTTTCGGCGCATTGAATAATTGTCTGCAGTTTTTACGAGTTTCTGCAATACTATCAGACCACCAGGGTAGTCTCCTATTTTTGTGTTGTACAGGTGCCTTGCTGGATAAACAGTAGCTTCTTTGAACGCATTTGTGAGTGTGTCTACGGCTAAGTCAATATCCGCTACCTACTCTATAATAGGAGGTTGCGCAATCAAGTTTGTGAGGTTTTGGCTCTGTACCTCCCACTTTGTTTTGCGTCTGTTAACGTATAGTTTTGTATTCCTATTCGAAATGCTAATCGAGAATGTTATATAGCGATGGTCCGAGAATGAGCAGTCCGAGCTTCTTTCGTTGCCCTTTGGACCAGTTCGCTAGGTGGGGGGTCCGTATGGTCATGGGCCATGTAGCATGAGATTAGCCACCATACTGTGGATTCTCCCGTCTCCCATGCCACAGCTGTTGTGTCTACATCACTGAAATTAGATAAAATGAAGACATTTAAGCTGGTTTTCACCATAATACAGGATCGAATGTTCTTATCATTGTTACCTGATTTATGCACATACAGTAATCTGTATCCTTTTCCGCTAAGTCCAAGAATTTTGCCATTGTGAGTCCATGGTTCTTGGATAAGAGCAATATCCACACCTCCTTCTAGAATGGTTAATGCCGCTGAGGCTGCTTTTGACTGGTAAAGGTTGATTTGGATTATCTTCGCCATCCTCAAATATCAGGATCGTATTTGACGACGATGTCTACGTCTGCTGGATCTGGATCCAGAAGAGCGTTTTCATCGTCTACGAAATCAAGTCTATCCAGGAGGTCCTCAATCAGACAAGAGTTTGTTTGAGAACATCCTGAACCGACTGAATCCGCAGGTTCAACTACGGCCTCCGTGTTGGTCTTGGCCTTGTGTTCAGTGTTGAGTGTTTCAACCCCTTGCGACACCTCTGTAGTAACAGGAATTCCGGGATCGGGTTTGTTATCACCCCGGTATATGCGAAGTCTGATACCCATAAACCCGTAGTACACCAGACCTTGCCTATCCCTGAGTAATGCCAACGTTTCCTTGTTAAGGACCACGATCACCTTCCTACGAGCACCCACCGGTTCGAAAACCTTTACTACCTTCCAGTGATTGGTCCTAGGTTACCTTTCCGGAAAATGTCTAGGATCTTGGCTGGGTTGCGTGGTTCCGCTGGAATGACAGCAATTGCTCTCGGCCTGCGAGGTATTTCGCTGACTGTGACCAACTCCAGTCTCGCACCGGGCTACACTTCCCCTAGGGATTAGATTATTGTCTTTTATTTGGACGCCGACAGCTCGTCCATGCAGGAGACTAGTTTTACATGTCCCTGGAACCAGCCTGCGTCCAAAAATTGAGGCGAATGCCCTTGATTCATTTCACCATCTTGCAGGTAGATGTGTAGTAACTTCTGACAGATCAATCCCCACTTGTCGTGATCAATTGCTCCGTCACAGCTACTGTGGTCAATAACAGCCCTTACCAGCTGGTTACGTGCTACCTCACTGTAAGGTTTGCTTATGACCATAGAGTCTACCTGCTTTTGGCGCTTTCTAGATGGTTGCGCCCTTAGCTGCAGCGAAGGTTCCTCCCCTGAGCGTTGCCTTTTAGGCGCGGTGGCTGCTGGTGTTCTTGCAGTTGCTTCAGGGTTGGAGCTATCGTGTGCGGCCAAGTGAGCCTTTGCCCATGCTAGCGAGCATCTTTCTTTACTAGTTAGCTCCTTAGACAGTTTATTGCCCAACTGCTCGATATAGCGTCGAGCAGCCCGTAATTCACCGATGCCTTTGTGCGTCAAGAAGCTTCTTTCCCGTGTATCTTGTGCTTTCGATCCAGATGCAGTTGGCACTGTTGGCTTAACGCTGACTGGCACATCCTTCTCGAGCACTATCGTATTTTTTGGTGCAGTTGGCACTGCTGGTATTTCTCCAGCTGGCACACCTTTCTTTTTCTGCTTTGGTGTAGTTGGCACTACCGAGGGTTTCCCGCTTGGCACACCCAGATTTACTTTGGCCGATTTCTCAGCACTAAATTTGGCTGCAGCAGATGTATTTGGACTGAAGTCCAAGGACGTTCTATGAGTTTGGTTTTTAAAAATATTTTTTTTTCAATTTAGTTCCCACGAGTATGCGCGTAAGGTGTTGGACTACCCACGCAGGAACGGCGTACATGGGCTAGGCAAAAACGTTTTAACCGACCCGTGCCCTTGCGTCGGCGTGGAGCTGTTAACGACTAGTATTCTTTAACCACTAACTAGCCATTCAGGTTCTCGGCACTGCTACCATCCACCTTAATCTTACAAATGAAAAAACACCATAAGAAAGGAGCCACAGCATGAATACCAAGCTAGATTCATGACTTCCTATAGGAGTATCATGGCATCTTAGAAATTCATTTGGAGTAACTGCCCTACACAATCCCTTCAGAGTTGGAAGGTGGAGCATGTAGGATAGCATCTTCCAATCACAAACACATACATGGTTGGAATGTTTTCTGTTATCAGGAGTCTCCATTAGTGGTTACCTTTTCCTTGGTTCCCCCGACCCTGACGACTTTTTCTCAGTGCACACCATTGTCGCTGAGATACCAGGGGTGCATTTCCACCTGCACACAGCCTGGCCATGACAACGATCCTACGAGTATCTGAAGAGAAAACCCGCAAATTCGTGCCACACCCGAGACATGACAGCAATATAAATGACCACTCGTGCAGTGTATCATAAAGGTTGCTGATAGTGTCCCTCCCCTATCCGCCGCCTATGGACGCGCCCGACAGGAGACTGCTACTCCTACAGCATGGCTAGGTGCTAAACTAGCGCTGTTCTTTGGGTGGGACGCATGTTGGCCTAAATGATCTTTTGCAAAGAACCATTCTTTCACGGCCACGACAGCTACGATCAACTGGTGCGTAGAGCTAAAGTGCTGGGCACTGAAGAGCTTTACACGTATCTGGATAAGTACAACATCGAATTGGATTCCCGATTCTATTACATCTTGCAGAGACACTCTCAAAAGCGATGACAACGCTTCGTTTACTAAAATAACTTTTTACCTCGATATACTTGCTCCCTTGTCATCTTTTTAGTTATTTCTTCCATTAAAATTAATTTTTTTTTGCAAGAAACAACGAACTAAAAACATTTGTATTTGACTTAATTTTTAGCACCTTAAAATTTTCGTTGCTAAAAATTTAGTGTTTTGGAGAGCAAAAACTACTACGTATATACTACGTTTATGCGCGCACTATTTGCAAATAAAAATATTTGCAAATAAATTAACTCACTGTTTATACAGCATTTTAAATGTACAAAAATTTGGTAGCACTTCCATGGAAATGTTACTTATGTTTGCAAGAAAATTGTGTACATATGTAAAATAAAATAAATAATTTGAGATAACTTAAGTTTCATCTGAGTTAGCTAAAAGTCAATATGATGTTTCCATGTAAGCCTTCGATCAAGGTGTATACCAAGGTATTTCACTTGGGAATGTTGAGGAATATTTTGATTATTGATTCGAATTGGGGAACAAGTATCTCTTCTTAGGGTAAACGTTATATGGACACACTTTTGTTTATTTACCTTAATTCTAGATGTATGGATATTACTGCTCAAAGGCATATCACAAGTATAAATCAAATAAAAAACTGGCCCCAGTATGCTCCCCTGTGGCACACCGAATGATATAGATTCGGGCACACTCATGAATTCTCCTTCCACAACCGTGAACTTCCGGGTAGTAATGTAACTTTCTAATAAATTCACTAAATTTATTGGTAGATATGATTTTAATTTTAAAATTAGGCCTTCATGCCACACTTTATCAAATGCCTGAGAAACGACAATAAACAAGGCAGAGCACTACTTCTTTTCCGCAAATATTTTTCTTATAAATTAAACCAATCTGTGAGTGTTCAATGGTGCTATGCTGACTTCTAAAACCAAATTGATGGTCTGGGATGCACCCACTGTCAGTTAAAATTGGGGACAATTTTGTCATGAGCAGCTTTTCTAAGAATTTTGACATAGTTGAAAGCAAACTTATTGGCCTATATGACTCAGCTTTAGTAAGATCTTTGCCCGGCTTTGAAATCATTCATTCTAGAATTGTCGTAATATGGCATTAGAAATAAACGGCAAGATTCTTGTTGCAATATGCGGCAAGCTTATCAGCATCTTGTTACTAATTCCATCAATACCTGGAGCTGTCTTTGGCTTGAGTTCAGCAATTAATTTATGTACATCACACATCTTAAACTTTAAGGCTCCATGGGGTAGAGCACCTACACTCGGCAAATCAGCAACACCAGTACATGTATTTGGGGTAAACACGGATTTTAAATGCTCAGCAAATATTTTACATTTTTCCGTATCGCTTCTTGTGACATCAAGACCTTCCAAATAATTTTCAAGAGATGCAGTTTTTTCAGATGTAAGCAACTGTTGAAGTCGTTTAGAACATTCTTTAAGTCTGAGTTTATGTTAGGGTGATCTGTGCTGCTGCCATTCCCTTCTAGCTCTTCTTTTTTCACACACGAGATGTTCAATATCCCTGGAATAAATTTTATTGAACCCAGACTGCGGATGGGAGGTAGTGGCATGTTCAGCAGCCTGTTTAATAATTTCGTTAAGATTGGCAATGTTAGTTTCAATGTCATTGGGTGTTCTTAGCGCAATATTTTCCGTGCAATGACAACTAAGATATTTTTTGAATCATAGCATATTAACACGATTGATCATCTTCATATATGCGTCAGGTAAGTCACTTCTTAGGGTTACAAATTGTAACGATAGTGTGGGAGTGATCGGAGGAGATATCTGGAGAAGTTTCAACATTAATTAAATCCCTAGAAATAATTTTCATGACGCCAAAATCAATAACATCCGGAATTTTTCGTACGTCAGTAGGCCAATAAATGGGCTCCCCTTTCGAAGTAACATCTAAGCCCATTTTTGAAATTGTATTAAACAAAGCTCGACCTCTAGGTGTTAAAAGGCGCGACCCCCAGTATGTATGCTTTGCATTGTAGTCTCCACGCATTGCATTGTATGCTGCCACGAAACAACATCCAAGCGATTTGTAGAACTTCTCATACTGATCTTCGGTAACTGAAAATCTGGGAGGTGAGTAAATTGATGATATCACGAAATTAGAACAAAAGTTTTCTACAAAAATATTCGTAGCTTGCATATATTCTTCACTTATTAATAATATATTCTTATTTTCCAGGAGCTGCAGATGTTCTATTGGTTGCGCTGCAGGATAGAAGATGAATTCGTTCCCGACAGAGCCAAGTAAGTAAGTAATTTACATGAAAACTTCTGTGCAAAGTGAATCTTTAAGGTGAAATTTAAGTGTGGAATTTGGTACATTGGAAGGGACAATGATGTTTTGGTCTATTGTACAAATCCTTAGGTTAACATGTCGCGAAGAAAATAATAAATTGTCCAATTTACAAACTCTGCGGTTAACATTTTGTCGTGCTTGGATTAATTGAAACCAATTTGGTTCGTTTTTGCAAGTGCCTTACGCAAACAAGTAGTTTATATGTCTAATGTGTACAGATAAAGTTAAGTGTATTTGTGGAATCTAGCACATTGGAAGGGATAATGATGTCCTTGTTCAATGAGTAACAGCACAGGTTAACAAGTCGTATAAAAATTTAGTGTTCACATTTTTTGGATTCCAAGTGTTTTGTTCCTTTTGTGTTTTTTGCAAGTTCTCAACAAAAATAAGTGATTTCTATCTACGTAAAGTGAATGGTTTCTGTGGAATTTTGTGCATTGGAAGGATAAGTGACGTTCTTGTCCAATGTACAAATACGTTGGTTAACAAATCGCTTAAATAAGAAGAGGTCCGATCAATTGGAATCAAAATGTGAATGACAAATGTGTGCATGCATACATATAAAGTGAATTGAAAGGGTGGAATTTTGTACATTGGAAAGAACGATGATGGTTATATCCAATGTTCAACACCACATGTTAATAAGTCGTTCTGTGTCCTATTGTACAAGTATTTGATACTAAGAAAAAATAACTTTGCAATAAATGAAAAGCCCTACAGCTACAGAATATTTTTCAAGAGATATAATTTTTGTTTTATATCTAAATATAAAATTTTAATAATACAAATATTTTTATTTTACTTTTATTTACATACATATGCGAACGTCAACAAGAAAACCCAGAAGAATCTGAAAGAAATATCTGTTCCAAAACTATTCGATCCCTAAAAATCTAAACTGGAAAGATAAAAATGCATTTAAGAAGGAAGAATGTTCGCAACTAAAACAACTTTAGACTTTGATGGCATTAGTAAATAAATATTTATTTCTTTTTGAATAAAATGTTTAATTGTCATTATTAAAAATCAAAGTTATTTAAAAAATGCTAATTAGTTATATTAGTAAATATTCTAATTTTGTTTTTCAGTTTACAAATTTTGGAATTTATTTTTGTTTACATATCAACAGTTTCTTTTGTAACAATTTAACATGATTCAAAAATATAAATACATTTATACATATACTAAAAAGATTAAAAATAAAAAAATTTAAAAATTGGACATGTGCATACATATAACTTCTTTTATGATTTTTTTACTATAAATTGGGGTGAGTATACGCTTAAGTAAGAAATAACTTGTTTCTACATTATGTTAATAAGAATAATTTTGTATGATAGTTTGTTTTCAAACCCCTTTATAAAGCCTATTTAATTTTTATAAATAAGGCTGTTAGTTTTTAAGAAATCGCTGCAATACATAATGTTGCACTTAACAGCCAGCTCTGAGGATCCTAATTACTTATGCAGATTGGCCGTTTTATACACCCACCACATTTTCAAATCTATCCAGTTTTTCATACGTCTCCCCTAAAATAAAAATAATTTAAGAAAGCATGTATTAAAAAGTTATATGCTTGCATATAATTCTATACATATATGCATATAATTCTATACATATATATATATTTTTTATGTAAAAAAAGAGTCTAATATAAATTGAATCAACATTTAAAGCCTTACCTACAGCTTTTCTATAAATTTGTATGACAGAATTCGTGTTTTCCAGCTATATAAATTCATGACATTAAAGTGAAAGCCGCTATTTGGATATTAGTTTCAAGGCTCCTTGAAAGTATGTAATAGCAATAAAATGATCACATCCACATAAGAACCCCATAGGTGCTTTACCTATCGATTATACCAGTACCTCCTGAGCAGCTTGATTAAGATCAACTGCTTTCAATACTACAGAAAATACATGCCATAACTATACAAACGCTTCAGAGTATTCTGCTTTTAAAGTAGTCTGTTGACTACTATCTATCCAAAAATGGATGCATACGTCTGATCTGTTGTTTCTAATCTCTTTGCATTTACAAACAAAATCGTGTAGCAATTTTCTGGAATAAAAAATCGGTGAGAACAATTAATATTTCAAATACTGAAATATTATTCAAATAAAACTTACCGTTTTTATCCATTTGCGCAACAAGCTGACTTGCTGGAACATTCTGTTGTCGTGCATTTTTATTTGGCAGCACGCAGCACCACCTGTTAAAGGTGGCCCGGCCAATGCGTGTGATGAACATATTGTGAGTCCCGATGAGCTTTGCAAAATTATTTTCGTTGAACTGGTGCCGACTTTCTAGTGTTGTTCCAACAAGCTTCAACAACATGCACAACTTGAACAATTGTTTCACCTTCCGAAGTGTACAAAAACGCTTTCTTTAGACGAGTCTTCATCATATATAGTAACTTTGTACCTACATATGTCCAAATGTTCCAAATGCCGGGAAGGTATCATAATCCCCTTAAAGATTTTTTACAATCACTTTGTAAATACTTAAATATCTCACATTATTTGGGCCACAATTTACAGTCAGTAGTTGAGGAATACCACTGACCTTCAATTACACACTTTAATATGTTAAAAACACATCTATTTTTTACAAATATTTATTTTTTACTTTTCACTTTTCAACAATTTTTGTGAATTTTATTTTCCAGCTTTTTATGAACATATGTTTGCAATTACAGTATATAGCTATTGCTTTTTATGCATGTAGAAAGCAATTTTTTCTCTCCCTTAAATAATTCAGATAACGCGGCGAATTCAACACCAATCACCTGTTATCACTATTTCCCTCAACTCAGAGGTGAGAATTCTGGTTCATATTCTGTGGTTTGCAATTTCAGTATATAGCTTTTGCTTTTTATGCATGTAGAAAGCAATTTTTTCTCTCCCTTAAATAATTCAGATAACGCTGCGAATTCAACACCAACCAGCTGTTATCACTATTTCCCTCAACTCAGAGGTGAGAATTCTAGTTCATATTCTGTGCTACTAATTTGGCGTTAGAGAATACAAAATTTAAACATTTTGGCGATGGCATTAAATGCTTAAATTGCGGTGAATTTAATTCTTATGCCTTTGCAAAATTTAGCAACGCACGTTACAGAATTGCAATCGCTGCCAAAAATCGCTAAATCAACTTTATAAATTTTAAGCGATAGAAATTTAGCTTTAGCGCATTACAGATTACAGCTGCAGATGGTTTTTGCAAAAACTGGGACATGATCTATCAAAAAGCGGGATTTTGAAGACAATACCGCCAAAAAGCGGGATTTTAAAATAAATATCTTTTAGAAAGCGGGATTTGAAATATGCACATACACGGTATGTACTTACGAAATACAGTTTTCAACTCAAAAGGAACGATTTAAAATAAACAAAAATATTTATCTATATAAATAAAAATCAGGTAAAGTGTAGTTCGTTGGTAATAGCATCAATTGAGAGCGGCTGCACCGATTTCAGTATTTTTTTAATTTTTGTTTTATTTTGAAATATCTTTCAGCAAGAAACATGAAATTCTGTGTGAGTAACGATTTTTATAATGTGCATTGTCTTACAAAAAAAAAATTCGAGTTAGGCATGTAAGTGTGACACATGGCATAAAGAAAAATATTTACTTTGAGGTATCTAGAAAACTAATAAAGGGAGAACCTTGAAATTTTGTTAGGATAGCTCTGTTGATATTCTGTTTTGTCTCTGGAAATAATTTAAGAAATAGTGCAAATTTTCGTTTGAGCGAAAAATAATACCAGCATACCAATCTTGCTGATTTGCTTACAGCGTATTACTGATGGTCTAGAAGGAGCAATATGCTACTTGTTTTTTAATTAATGAAGTTGACGTCGCACTTCCCACATAGAAGCAATCTTTCCTTAAAGATATCTTGGAATCCACAGTAGAACCGTAAAAGTAAATTAAATATTAATAAATTAAATATTAATTTTTTAATGTCTTGGTATCTGCTACAAATACAAATTTGAAATTCTGCTGGTCTGCCGCAGATAGAAAATAATCGAGATTCGACAAGTGAGCAAAATATTTACTTAAAAATATCTTAGAAACACAGAAAAAACAGCCTAAATTCCAGAAAAATCATATTGAATTTATTTTATTTATTAATTTTATTTATTTTTAAGGATTTAAATATGCATTTTCTATTGTATTGAAAATTATTGCATTAATGTGATTCGTTCTTATATTTAAGTTGCAGCTTTTCCCTGAGTGTATGTAATGTAGTGGAGAATTTAAAACCAGTTATGACTATTTTTATAAACAATGAAAATTTGTCTTTTCATCTCATAACGCATCTGGGCTTCACAGACTTTTGGCTAGTTAAGCAGTAAATACACTTAAAAAACATTTGGAATGAACTTTTATCAGTCACATTTTAATAAAAATCGCATAAGAGATTGAAAATTTCAAAACTAGAAAGCGGGATAGAACTTCGAAGCGGGATCGACCTGCGAAAAGCGGGATAATCCCGTCTAAAGCAGGATGTCTGGTTAGGTAAGGAATACTCTATATGAGTACCTCAAAAACAAAAAAATTTGAAATGAGTTCTAAGAGCGGAATGCCCATTTGACTGTGACTTCTCAGGCCAGCAATGCAAGCAATAAAAATAAAAATTCTAATTATAGTCTTTTTCTAACGGCAAAGTCACTTTTTCGTTAGCGATAAACTTTGCAACTAGTTATTCGTTAATATTACCTATAACGATTCTTCACATTGAAGTGAAATATTTGGGAAACATGGCTCCGGCTGTGCTCGTCGATGGGTGTGGTAATTAAAACTGTTTCAAATTTTTTATAAATTAGTCGTCACAAAAGACTTAAAATTTTAGGTAGCGTAACGAAATTAAATATGATGATCCACATAAAACCCAAAAATTATTTTAACATGGTCTTAGATGAAATTTGCCACGTTGATTCTAAGCCCACCCTCCATGCTGATAAAAGAAAGTAATTAACCAGACCGATACAGGAATAAAAAATATATTGAAGAAAATTAAAATTTAAACATGTCTACCCGATACCTAAGTTCACCTTTCGTAACAATAAATAATAGATTAGACTCTCATATTTACCAAATCGTTATAAACATGAATAAATTTGTTAAATTATAACTGGTTAATAAAATAAAAATTAACTAATAAGATTACACGTTAATTATTTAAATTTTTCAAAATAATTAAAATTTCTCAAAAAGAAAAGGAAAGTGAATTCGAAATTTATAGTTAATATTAAAATTGTAGAGTATCTAAATATGAAACATGAATGATATGAAAACCAGGGTAGGAAAAAAATCTGCTCGCAAATGCTATTTTAATTTTTCTTTCGTTTTAAAATTCCAAAAGCATACGAATGCTGCTAAAAAATAAGCCGACATATGTTTGGTACTTTTCTAATATATGTACTTTCAGGGATTAAAATGGGGTAAAAACAGCATTTTGGTACCTTTTTTGCACCCGACATATCTTCTAAATTATTCAACGTAGCAGAAAGCTTTTTGGTGCTTTCCTTTCTTTTGGAGAGAATCTTGAATGGATTTGACACTTCCTGAAAATTTGCACTTATAAGGGGTAACATTTTACCCGTTTTCGGTGCTTTTATGTTAATGATAATGCACACATATACATACATTTAAAAATAATTTACTATTACTTCTTACCGGTCACTAGAAGCTGGGATAATAAAATTTATGATTTTTTGAACTGCCCAAAAAGTGCTAAGGGGTCAAAAAGGGTAAAATTTGTGCCTTTTTATCTCAGAAACTACAGTAGATAGAGTAAAAAAGCACTTATTAGAAAAAAGTACTTTTTCGGAAAAGTATTTTTTTAAAAAGGTGCTTTTTGTTAAAGGTACTTTTTAAAAAAATGTGCTTTTAGGGTAAAGTACTTTTTAGAATAAGGGGAAAAGATTTTTAGGCAAAGTACTTTTTAGAAAAAGGGGATTTTTGGGAAAAGTACTTATTCTTAACCAAAAAATTCAAAATAGACTTTTTGATTGATTATGATGTAATTATAAATACATCTTTCAACGAACAACGAACTAAAAACATTTGTATTTGACTCAATTTTTAGCACCTTAAAATTTTCGTTGCTAAAAATTTAGTGTTTTGGAGAGCAAAAACTACTTATCATATACTACGTTTATGCGCGTACTATTTGCAAATAAAAATATTTCCAAATAAATTAACTCACTGTTTATACAGCATTTTAAATGTACAAAAACTTAGTAGCACTTCCACGGAAATGTTACTTATGTTTGCAAGAAAATTGTGTAAATGTGTAAAATAAAAAATAATAATTTGTTTTTATGGTAATTTTTTCTTCTATCAATGATTTTTGTACATTATTTTATCAATTTATAGTTTTTTATTAGCATAAATTTATAGGTGTTTCAACTTCAAGCATTTTATTTGCAAATAGTGCGTTAAACGTGAATAGTTTTCTGAATTAGTAAGTCGCAATAAAAACGATAATATGGCAACAATTTACAGCAAATAAGCCGTGCGTATAAACGTAGTAATAGACTACTAAATTAGACACGACACCGGCGAATTCAAGATAATTCGCTTTATCTGAGTTTTGCGGTAGAAATAGCAAATATGAGTAATTTCTATGCCTTTCTCTGTCAGATAATTCGAATAAAATGACGTTTAGGTATTTACAAAATAAAAATTTTCTTAGCAGGAATTGGCGCAAATTGGATAAAAAATGATTTTGCGCCAAAATCCTTGCCAAAGTTGGTAATTTGTGGACAAAATTTGGTAGATTATCTTGTCCACATATTACCAACAGTGAGAAAAGTGAACAAAACAAAAGTGATGGTGAAAAAAACGGATTACTGCGAGCGTCACACAACAAAAGTGACATCATAATTATATATTTTTTTTTCTTTTAGTTATTTATAATAGATTTTAATAATATATTCTTATTTTCCAGGAGCTGCAGATGTTCTATTGGTTGCGCTGCAGGATAGAAGATGAATTCGTTCCCGACAGAGCCAAATAAGTAAGTAATTTACATGAAAACTTCTGTGCAAAGTGAATCTTTAAGGTGAAATTTAAGTGTGGAATTTGGTACATTGGAAGGGACAATGATGTTCTGGTCTATTGTACAAATCCTTAGGTTAACATGTCGCGAAGAAAATAATAAATTGTCCAATTTACAAGCTCTGCGGTTAACATTTTGTCGTGCTTGGATTAATTGAAACCACTTTGGTTCGTTTTTGCAAGTGCGTTACGCAAACAAGTAGTTTATATGTCTAATATTTACAGATAAAGTTAAGTGTATTTGTGGAATCTAGCACATTGAAAGAGATAATGATGTCCTTGTTCAGTGAGCACAGGTTAACAAGTCGTATACAAATGTAGTGTTCAAATCTTTTGGATTCCAAGTGTTTTGTTTCTTTTGTGTTTTTTGCAAGTTCTCAACAAAAATAAGTGATTTCTATCTACGTAAAGTGAATGGTTTCCGTGAAATTTTGTGCATTGGAAGGATAAGTGACGTTCTTATCCAATGTACAAATACGTTGGTTAACAAATCGCTTAAATAAGAAGAGGTCCGATCAATTGGAATCAAAATGTGAATGACAAATGTGTGCATGCATACATATGAAGTGAATTGAAACGGTGGAATTTTGCACATTGGAAAGAACGATGATGGTTATATCCAATGTTCAACACCACAAGTTAATAAGTCGTTCTGTGTCCTATTGTACAAGTATTTGATACTAAGAAAAAGTAACTTTGCAATAAATGAATATTTTTCAAGAGATATAATTTTTGTTTTATATCTAAATATAAAATTTTAATTATACAAATATTTTTATTTTACTTTTATTTACATATATATGTGAACGTCAACAAGAAAACCCAGAAGAATCTGAAAGAAATATCTGTTCCAAAACTTTATTCGATCCCTAAAAATCTAAACCGGAAAGATAAAAATGCAGTTAAGAAGGAAGAATGTTCGCAACTAAAACAACTTTAAACTTTGATGGCATTAGTAAATGAATATTTATTTGTTTTTATATGTTTAATTGTCATTATTAAAAATCAAAGTTATTTAAAAGATGCTAATTAATTATATTAGTAAATATTCTAATTTTGTTTTTCAGTTTATAAATTTTTGAATTTATTTTTGTTTACATATCCACAGTTTCTTTTGTAACAATTTAACATGATTCAAAAATATAAATACATTTATACATATACTAAAAAAATAAAAATAAAAAAATTTAAAAATTGGACATGTGCATACATATAACTTCTTTTATGATTTTTTTACTATAAATTGGGGTGAGTATACGCTTAAGTAAGAAATAACTTGTTTCTACATTATGTTAATAAGAATAATTTTGTATGATAATTTGTTTTCAAACCCCTTTATAAAGCCTATTTAATTTTTATAAATAAGGCTGTTAGTTTTTAAGAAATCGCTGCAATACATAATGTTGCACTTAACAGCCAGATCTGAGGATCCTAATTATTTATGCAGATTGGCCATTTTATACACCCACCACATTTTCAAATCTATCCAGTTTTTCATACGTCTCCCCTAAAATAAAAATAATTTAAGAAAGCATGTATTAAAAAGTTATATGCTTGCATATAATTCTATACATATATGCATATAATTCTATACATATGTATATATTTTTTATGTAAAAAAAGAGTCTAATATAAATTGAATCAACATTTAAAGCCTTACCTACAGCTTTTCTATAAATTTCTATGGCAGAATTCGTGTTTTCCAGCTATATAAATTCATGACATTAAAGTGAAAGCCGCCAGATATTTGGAATTTAGTTTCAAGGCTCCTTGAAAGTATGTAATGGCAATAAAATGATCACATCCACATAAGAACCCCATAGGTGCTTTACCTATCGATTGTACCAGTACCTCCTGAGCAGCTTGATTAAGATCAACTGCTTTCAATACTATAGAAAATACATGCCATAACTATCCAAACGCTTCAGAGTATTCTGCTTTTAAAGTAGTCAACAAATCTATCCAAAAATGGATGCATACGTCTGATCTGTTGTTTCTGATCTCTTTGCATTTACAAACAAAATTGTGTAGCAATTTTCTGGAATAAAAAATCTGTGAGAACAATTAATATTTCAAATACTGAAATATTATTCAAATAAAACTTACCGTTTTTATCCATTTGCGCAACAAGCTGACTTACTGGAACCTTCTGTTGTCGTGCATTTTTATTTGGTAGCACGCTGTTTAGCAGCACCACATGTTAAAGGTGGCCCGGCCAATGCGTGTGATGAACATATTGTGAGTCCCGATGAGCTTTGCGAAATTATTTTCGTTGAACTGGTGCCGACTTTCTAGTGTTGTTCCAACAAGCTTCAACAACATGCACAACTTGAACAATTGTTTCACCTTCCGAAGTGTACAAAAACGCTTTCTTTAGACAAGTCTTCATCATATATAGTGACTTTGTACCTACATATGTCCAAAAGTTCCAAATGCCGGGAAGGTATCACAATCCCCTTAAAGATTTTTTACAATCACTTTGTAAATACTCAAATATCTCACATTATTTGGGACACAATTTACAGTCAGTAGTTGAGGAATACCACTGACCTTCAATTACACACTTTAATATGTTAAAAACACATCTATTTTTTACAAATATTTAATTTTTACTTTTCACTTTTCAACAATTTTTGTGAATTTTATTTTCCACCTTTTTATGAACATATGTTTGCAATTACAGTATATAGCTATTGCTTTTTATGCATTTAGAAAGCAATTTTTTCTCTCCCTTAAATAATTCAGATAACGCTGCGAATTCAACACCAATCAGCTGTTATCACTATTTCCCTCAACTCAGAGGTGAGAATTCTGGTTCATATTCTGTGGTTTGCAATTTCAGTATATGGCTTTTGCTTTTTATGCATGTAGAAAGCAATTTTTTCTCTCCCTTAAATAATTCAGATAACGCTGCGATTTCAACACCAACCAGCTGTTATCACTATTTCCCTCAACTCAGAGGTGAGAATTCTGGTTCATATTCTGTGCTACTAATTTGGCGTTAGAGAATACAAAATTTAAACATTTTGGCGATGGCATTAAATGCTTAAATTGCGGTGAATTTAATTCTTATGCCTTTGCAAAACTTAGCAACGCACGTTACAGAATTGCAATCGCTGCCAAAAATCGCTAAATCAACTTTATAGATTTTGAGCAATAGAAATTTAGCTTTAGCGCATTACAGAATACGGCTTCAGATGGTGATGGTGATGATTTTGAAGACAATACCGCCAAAAAGCGGGATTTTAAAATAAATATCTTTTAGAAAGCGGGATGTGTAATATGCACATACACAGTATGTACTCAGGAAATACAGTTTTCAACTCAAAAGAAACGATTTAAAATAAACAAAAATATTTATAAACAAAAATATTTATCTATATAAATAAAAATCAGGTAAAGTTTAGTTCGTTGGTAATAGCATCAATTGAGAGCGGCTGCACCGATTTCAGTATTTTTTTAATTTTTGTTTTATTTTGAAATATCTTTCAGCAAGAAACATGAAATTCTGTGTGAGTAACTATTTTTATAATGTGCATTGTCTTACAAAAAAAATTCGAGTTAGGCATCTGGGTGTGACACATCGCATAAAGAAAAATATTTACTTTGAGGTATCTAGAAAACTAATAAAGGGAGAACCTTGAAATTTTGTTAGGATAGCTCTGTTGATATTCTGTTTTGTCTCTGGAAATAATTTAAGAAATAGTGCAAATTTTCGTTTGACCAAAAAATAATACCAGCATACCGATCTTGCTGATTTGCTTACAGCGTATTACTGATGGTCTAGAAGGAGCAATATGCTACTTATTTTTTAAATAACGAAGTTGACGTCGCACTTCCCACATAGAAGCAATCTTTCCTTAAAGATATCTTGGAATCCACAGTAGAACAGTAAAAAAGACGTGTATCACCTCATAAGTAAATTAAATATTAATTTTTTAATGTCTTGGTATCTGCTACAAATACAAATTTGAAATTCTGCTGCTCTGCCGCAGATAGAAAATAATCGAAATTCGACAAGTGAGCAAAATATATACTTAAAAATATCTTAGAAACACAGAAAAAACAGCCTAAATTCCAGAAAAATCATATTGAATTTATTTTATTTATTAATTTTATTTATTTTAAGGATTTCAATATACATTTTCTATTGTATTTAAAATTATTGAATTAATGTGATGCGTTCTTATATTTAAGTTGCAGCTTTTCCCTGAGTGTATGTAATGTAGTGGAGAATTTAAAACCAGTTATGACTATTTTTATAAACAATGAAAATTTGTCTTTTCATCTCATAACGCATCTGGGCTTCACAGACTTTTGGATAGTTAAGCATTAAATACACTTAAAAAACATTTGGAATGAACTTTTATCAGTTACATTTTAATAAAAATCGCATAAGAGATTGAAAATTTCAAAACTAGAAAGCGGGATAGAACTTCGAAGCGGGATCAACCTGCGAAAAGCGGGATAATCCCGCCTAAAGCGGGATGTCTGGTCAGGTAAGGAATACTCTATATGAGTACCTCAAAAACAAAAAAAAATTGAAATGAGTTCTAAGGGCGGAATGCCCATTTGACTGTGACTTCTCAGACCAGCAATGCAAGCAATAAAAATAAAAAGTCTAATTATAGTCTTTTTCTAACGGCAAAGTCACTTTTTCGTTAGCGATAAACTTTGCAACTAGTTATTCGTTAATATTACCTGTAGCGATTCTTCACATTGAAGTGAAATATTTGGGAAACATGGCTCCGGATGTGCTCGTGGATGGGTGTGGTTATTAAAACTGTTTCAAATTTTTTATAAATTAGTTGTCACAAAAGACTTAAAATTTTAGGTAGCGTAACGAAATTAAATATGATGATCCACATAAAACCCAAAAATTATTTTAACATGGTCTAAGATGTAATTTGCCACGTTGATTTTAAGCCCACCCTCCATGCTGATAAAAGAAAGTAATTAAACAGCCCGATACAGGAATAAAAAATATATTGAAATAAATTAAAATTTAAACATGTCTACCCCATACCTAAGTTCACCTTTCGTAACAATAAATAATAGATTATACTCCCATATTACCAAATCGTTATAAACATGAATAAATTTGTTAAATTATATCTGGTTAATAAAATAAAGAATTAACTAATAAGATTACACGTTAATTATTTAAATTTTTCAATATAATTAAAATTTCTCAAAAAGAAAAAGAAAGTGAATTCGAAATTTATAGTTAATATTAAAATTGTAGAATATCTAAATATGAAACTTGAATGATATGGAAACCAGGGTAGGAAAAAATTCTGCTCGCAAATGCTATTTTATTTTTTCTTTCGTTTTAAAATTTGTATTCGGAATTTTAAAAATAAAATTCGGAAAAGAATTCTAATTTAAATTCTTGGTTATTTCGTTCTCGCAAACGAATTAAATAAACAAAAGTTGATTTAATTCGTTTGCTAGAAGAATTAAAAAAACCATGATTTAAAATAGAATTATTTTCCGAATAAACATTTAAATTAGGCAGCATGTTGAGTTCTTTTTTAGATATCATCGCCCACCCAAACCACTATAGCTATAGAGCTGAAATTTGGTGTGTATATTCCTCTTCCGATATGTAAATCCAATTAAAGGGATTTTTGGAAATTCAAACGCTAAAAGGGGGAAAAGGGGGTAAAATTGTTATCTTTATATATCGGAATAGATAGATAGACTAAAAATTCCAAAAGCTAACGAATAAGCCGACATATGTTTGGTACTTTTCTAATATATGTACTTTCAGAGATTAAATGGGGTAAAAACAGAATTTTGGTACCTTTTTTGCACTCGACATATCTTTTAAATTATTCAACGTAGCAGAAAGCTTTTTGGGGCTTTCCTTTCTTTTGGAGAGAATCTTGAATGATTTTGACACTTTCTGAAAATTTGCACTTATAAGGGCTAACATTTTACCCGTTTTCGGTGCTTTTATGTTAATGATAATGTATACATATACATACATTTAAAAATAATTTACTATTACTTCTTACCGGTCACTAGAAGCTGGGAGAATAAAATTTATGATTTTTTGAACTGCCCAAAAAGTTCTAAGGGGGCAAAAAGGGTAAAATTTGTATCTTTCTATCTCAGAAACTACAGTAGATAGAGTAAAAAAGCACTTATTAGAAAAAAGTAAGTAAAAAAGTATTTTTTTAAAACGGTGCTTTTTGTTAAAAGTACTTCTTAAATAAATGCGCTTTTAGGGTAAAGTACTTTTTAGAATAAGGGGAAAAGATTTTTGGGAAAAGTACTTTTTAGAAAAAGGGGATTTTTGGGAAAAGTACTTATTCTTAACCAAAAAATGCAGAATAGACTTTTTGATTGATTATGATGTAATTAACCAAAATACATCTTTCAACGAACAACGAACTAAAAACGTTTGTATTTGACTTAATTTTTAGCACCTTAAAATTTTCGTTGCTAAAAATTTAGTGTTTTGGAGAGCAAAAACTAGTTATCATATACTACGTTTATGCGCGTACTATTTGCAAATAAAAATATTTGCAAATAAATTAACTCACTGTTTATACAGCATTTTAAATGTACAAAAACTTAGTAGTACTTCCATGGAAATGTTACTTATGTTTGCAAGAAAATTGTGTAAATGTGTAAAATAAAAAATAATAATTTGTTTTTATGGTAATTTTTTCTTCTATCAATGATTTTTGTACATTATTTTATCAATTTATAGTTTTTTATTAGCAAAAATTTTTACGTGTTGCAACTTCAAGCATTTTATTTGCAAATGGTGCGTTAAACGTGAATAGTTTTCTGAATTAGTAAGTCGTAATAAAAACGATAATATGGCAACAATTTACAGCAAATAAGCCGTGCGTATAAACGTAGTAATAGACTACTAAATTAGACACGACACCGGCGAATTCAAGATAATTCGCTTTATCTGAATTTTGCGGTAGAAATAGCAAATATGAGTAATTTCTATGCATTTCTCTGTCAGATAATTCGAATAAAATGACGTTTAGGTATTTACAAAATAAAAATTTTCTTGGCAGGAATTGGCGCAAATTGGATAAAAAATGATTTTGCGCCAAAATCCTTGCCAAAGTTGGTAATTTGTGGACAAAATTTGGTAGATTATCTTGTCCACATATTACCAACAGTGAGAAAAGTGAACAAAACAAAAGTGATGGTGAAAAAAACGGATTACTGGGAGCGTCACACAACAAAAGTGAAAACGTAATTGTATATTTATTTTTCTTTTAGTTTTTATAATAGATTTTAATAATATATTCTTATTTTCCAGGAGCTGCAGATGTTCTATTGGTTGCGCTGCAGGATAGAAGATGAATTCGTTCCCGACAGAGCCAACTAAGTAAGAAATTTACATGAAAACTTCTGTGCAAAGTGAATCGTTAAGGTGAAATTTAAGTGTGGAATTTGGTTCATTGGAAGGGACAATGATGTTCTGGTCTATTGTACAAATAATTACGTTAACATGTCGCGAAGAAAATAATAAATTGTCCAATTTACAAACTCTGCGGTTAACATTTTGTCGTGCTTGGATTAATTGAAACCACTTTGGTTCGTTTTTGCAAGTGCCTTACGCAAAACAAGTAGTTTATATGTCTAATGTGTACAGATAAAGTTAAGTGTATTTGTGGAATCTAGCACATTGGAAGGGATAATGATGTCCTTGTTCACAGGTTAACAAGTCGTATACAAATTTAGTGTTCAAATCTTTTGGATTCCAAGTGTTTTTTTTGTTTTGTGTTTTTTGCAAGTTCTCAACAAAAATAAGTGATTTCTATCTACGTAAAGTGAATGGTTTCTGTGAAATTTTGTGCATTGGAAGGATAAGTGACGTTCTTATCCAATGTACAAATACGTTGGTTAACAAATCGCTTAAATAAGAAGAGGTCCGATCAATTGGAATCAAAATGTGAATGACAAATGTGTGCATGCATACATATGAAGTGAATTGAAAGGGTGGAATTTTGCACATTGGAAAGAACGATGATGGTTATATCCAATGTTCAACACCACAAGTTAATAAGTCGTTCTGTGTCCTATTGTACAAGTATTTGATACTAAGAAAAAATAACTTTGCAATAAATGAATATTTTTCAAGAGATATAATTTTTGTTTTATATCTAAATATAAAATTTTAATAATACAAATATTTTTATTTTACTTTTATTTACATATATATGCGAACGTCAACAAGAAAACCCAGAAGAATCTGAAAGAAATATCTGTTCCAAAACTATTCGATCCCTAAAAATCTAAACTGGAAAGATAAAAATGCATTTAAGAAGGAAGAATGTTCGCAACTAAAACAACTTTAGACTTTGATGGCATTAGTAAATTAATATTTATTTGTTTTTGAATAAAATGTTTAATTGTCATTATTAAAAATCAAAGTTATTTAAAAGATGCTAATTAATTATATTAGTAAATATTCTAATTTTGTTTTTCAGTTTACAAATTTTGGAATTTATTTTTGTTTACATATCCACAGTTTCTTTTGTAACAATTTAACATGATTCAAAAATATAAATACATTTATACATATACTAAAAAAATTAAAAATAAAAAAAATTTAAAAATTGGACATGTGCATACATATAACTTCTTTTATGATTTTTTTACTATAAATTGGGGTGAGTATACGCTTAAGTAAGAAATAACTTGTTTCTACATTATGTTAATAAGAATAATTTTGTATGATAATTTGTTTTCAAACCCCTTTATAAAGCCTATTTAATTTTTATAAATAAGGCTGTTAGTTTTTAAAAAATTGCTGCAATACATAATGTTGCACTTAACAGCCAGCTCTGAGGATCCTAATTATTTATGCAGATTGGCCGTTTTATACACCCACCACATTTTCAAATCTATCCAGTTTTTCATACGTCTCCCCTAAAATAAAAATAATTTAAGAAAGCATGTATTAAAAAATTATATGCTTGCATAGATACATACATATGTATATATTTTTTATGTAAAAAAAGAGTCAAATATAAATTGAATCAACATTTAAAGCCTTACCTACAGCTTTTCTATAAATTTCTATGGCAGAATTCGTGTTTTCCAGCTATATAAATTCATGACATTAAAGTGAAAGCCGCCAGATATTTGGAATTTAGTTTCAAGGCTCCTTGAAAGTATGTAATGGCAATAAAATGATCACATCCACATAAGAACCCCATCGATTGTACCAGTACCTCCTGAGCAGCTTGATTAAGATCAAGTGCTTTCAATACTATAGAAAATACATGCCATAACTATCCAAACGCTTCAGAGTATTCTGCTTTTAAAGTAGTCAACAAATCTATCCAAAAATGGATGCATACGTCTGGTCTGTTGTTTCTGATCTCTTTGCATTTACAAACAAAATCGTGTAGCAATTTTCTGGAATAAAAAATCTGTGAGAACAATTTATATTTCAAATACTGAAATATTATTCAAATAAAACTTACCGTTTTTATCCATTTGCGCAACAAGCTGACTTACTGGAACCTTCTGTTGCCGTGCATTTTTATTTGGTAGCACGCTGTTTAGCAGCACCACCTGTTAAAGGTGGCCCGGCCAATACGTGTGATGAATATATTGTGAGTCCCGATGAGCTTTGCGAAATTATTTTCGTTGAACTGGTGCCGACTTTCTAGTGTTGTTCCAACAAGCTTCAAAAACATGCACAGCTTGAACAATTGTTTCACCTTCCGAAGTGTACAAAAACGCTTTCTTTAGACGAGTCTTCATCATATATAGTAACTTTGTACCTACATATGTCCAAATGTTCCAAATGCCGGGAAGGTATCACAATCCCCTTAAAGATTTTTTACAATCACTCTGTAAATACTCAAATATCTCACATTATTTGGGACACAATTTACAGTCAGTAGTTGAGGAAAACCGCTGACCTTCAATTACACACTTTAATATGTTAAAAACACATCTATTTTTTACAAATATTTAATTTTTACTTTTCAAAAATTTTTGTGAATTTTATTTTCCAGTTTTTTATGAACATATGTTTGCAATTGCAGTATATATGTATGTAGCTATTACTTTTTATGCATGTATAAAGCAATTTTTTCTCTCCCTTAAATAATTGAGATAACGCTGCGTATTCAACACCAACCAGCTGTTATCACTATTTCCCTCAACTCAGAGGTGAGAATTCTGGTTCATATTCTGTGGTTTGCAATTGCAGTATATATCTATTGCTTTTTATGCATGTAGAAAGCAATTTTTTCTCTCCTTTAAATAATTCAGATAACGCTGCGAATTCAACACCAACCAGCTGTTATCAGTATTTCCCTCAACTCAGAGGTGAGAATTCTGGTTCATATTCTGTGCTACTAATTTGGCGTTAGAGAATACAAAATTTAAACATTTTGGCGATGGCATTAAATGCTAAAATTGCGGTGAATTTAATTTTTATGCCTTTGCAAAATTTAGCAACACACGTTACAGAATTGCAATCGCTGCCAAAAATCGCTAAATCAACTTTATAGATTTTGAGCGATAGAAATTTAGCTATAGCGCATTAGCGGGACTTTGAACACAAAATACCGCCAAAAAGCGGGATTTTAAAATAAATATCTTTTAGAAAGCGGGATGTGTAATATGCACATACACAGTATGTACTTAGGAAATACAGTTTTCAACTCAAAAGGAACATTTCTTTCAGCAAGAAACATGAAATTCTGTGTGAGTAACTATTTTTATAATGTGCATTGTCTTACAAAAAAAATTCGAGTTAGGCATCTGGGTGTGACACATCGCATAAAGAAAAATATTTACTTTGAGGTATCTAGAAAACTAATAAAGGGAGAACCTTGAAATTTTGTTAGGATAGCTCTGTTGATATTCTGTTTTGTCTCTGGAAATAATTTAAGAAATAGTGCAAATTTTCGTTTGACCAAAAAATAATACCAGCATACCGATCTTGCTGATTTGCTTACAGCGTATTACTGATGGTCTAGAAGGAGCAATATGCTACTTATTTTTTAAATAACGAAGTTGACGTCGCACTTCCCACATAGAAGCAATCTTTCCTTAAAGATATCTTGGAATCCACAGTAGAACAGTAAAAAAGACGTGTATCACCTCATAAGTAAATTAAATATTAATTTTTTAATGTCTTGGTATCTGCTACAAATACAAATTTGAAATTCTGCTGCTCTGCCGCAGATAGAAAATAATCGAAATTCGACAAGTGAGCAAAATATATACTTAAAAATATCTTAGAAACACAGAAAAAACAGCCTAAATTCCAGAAAAATCATATTGAATTTATTTTATTTATTAATTTTATTTACTACATACATACATAAGTACATACTACTCGTGGTACCTTCATAGCGAACAGTCGATTAGCGGAATTTTTTCTTACATACCAAACTAACAAAAAATTATACAAAAAAATATTCGTAGTACATATTATTCGTAATAGGTACATACTGACTTTAATAAATAAGCTTTATTGCTTTGATAATATTTTTTACATAGTGGAAATAACAAATACAAAAAAAGCAAACAAAAAAAATATAAACAGTGACATTGAGTAACGAGTAACTCAAAAACAGACAAACAATCATAAATTACAAAAGCAAAAAAAACCGTAAGCAAAAAAACACAAAAAGTGCCCTTGAGGAATACTCTGTATGAGTGCCTCAAATACAAAAAAATATGAAGTGAGTTCTAACGGCAGAAATGCCTATTTTACTGTGAGTTCTGAAGCTCTTAATGAAAATAATAGAAATAATAAATCTAATGAAAGTGTTTTTTTAACGGCAAAACCAATTTTTCGTCAGCGATCAACTTCGCTTTGTCCAATGCCAAATAGTAGTGATTCATTAACATTGCAATTGCCTAGTACTTCTTCATATAAGTCAGTAATATCATCCCCTTCAGGCTCGTATTCGTCACTTAACAAAGTTATCACTACAGATAACAGTATTTCAAAACCCAAGGTGCAAGTCGGTATGGACAGATATATAACCGTGGTAAAGCGTGGGCGAAGCCCAAATTCTTCAAAACTTTCATCCGCTCCAAAAATGTCTAGGGATAACAGCGCACCCTCAATTAATCGCCAAAACCGTTTTAAAATTTTGCAAGATGAAAACGACAAACCCGAGGCATCGTCGAATAAACCATCCAAGCCGCCACCAATCTACTTAAGAGAGAAAAATTCAAATGCCCTTATTAAAAAATTAATTTCGGTCGTTGGTGAAAATAAATTCCACATTGTCCCAATAAAACGTGGCAACATCGATGAAACGAAAATTCAAATTTATGACGAAAAGGATTTCCGCAAAATGGTTTCTGAATTTGAAACAAATAAAACAAGCTTCTACACATACCAGCTTAAGAGCGCTAAAGGCCTTCAGATCGTATTGAAGGGCATAGATTCTTATGTTGTCCCTGAAGAAATTAAAGATGCACTAGTCCTCCAGGGATTTAAGGTAAAGAATGTATCAAACATATTTAACAAAGAAAAAGTACCCCAACCCCTATTTCGTGTTGAACTGGAGCCAAATGATATACAGTTGAAAAAAAACGAGACTCATCCTATTTATAGTCTTAAATACCTTTTATACAGAAAAATCACAGTTGAAGAGCCACATAAGCGTGCAGGTCCCGTGCAGTGTCATAATTGCCAAGAATATGGCCATACAAAAGCTTACTGCAATTTACCTACAGTGTCTGTTATCTGCGGTGAATTGCACGGTACTGCAAGTTGTACCAAACCAAAAGATCAAGTGGAAAAAAAATGCAGTAATTGTGGAGGTAATCACACCGCTAACTACAGAGGATGTCCTGTGTACTCTTTCGTCAAGCAGGCTATGGTGCAAAAACCTAAATTAGCTCCAGCTCAACCATTAAACGCGTACTCCGCCACTTTTGCTCAAGTGAGCCAACCAGTTACTTCACGTGTATCGTATGCCGATGCTGCTAAGGCCACACAAAATATTTCACCGCCAAATAATTCAACGAATGCAAATTCAAGCTTTAACTTTAGTCGCCTTGAAGCTACTATTGAGAATCTGGTGCTAACTATAAACAACTTTACAACAAATATGACTACCATGATGCAAGAAATGCTGAGAATGCAGAATACTCTGCTTCAAGCATTAATTAACAAGCCATGAACACGTTAAAAATATGTTTCTGGAACGCAAACGGCATTCGCCAACATAAAAATGAACTTGAGCACTTCCTTACGGAAAAAAATATTGATATAATGTTGGTCTCTGAGACTCATTTGACTTCTAGAAGCCTCTTTAAAATGAATGGCTACAGTTTATATGATACAAAGGACCCTAGAGGGAGAGCATGCGGTGGATCAGCAATTCTAATAAAGTCAAGACTCAAGCACTATATTCTTGACAACATTTGTGAAGAACATCTACAAGCAACAAATATCTGCATTGAAAATTTTTGTACAAATTTCGTGATATCTTCAATTTACTCCCCTCCCAGATTTTCAATAACTGAGGACCAATACGAGAAGTTCTACAAATCTCTTGAACCTTGTTTCGTAGCAGCTGGCGACTACAATGCTAAGCATACGTTCTGGGGTTCGCGTCTTACTACGCCTAGAGGTAGGGCGTTGTTCAACACAATATCAAAAATGGGCTTGGATGTTATTTCGAGTGGGGAGCCTACTTAGTGGCCTACTGACGTACGCAAAATTCCGGATATTATAGATTTCGGCGTCATAAAAAGTATTTCTAGGGAATTAATCCACGTTGAAGCTTCCCTAGATCTCTCGTCCGATCACTCTCCCACGATCGTTACAATCTGTAGCCCACTGAGAAGCGCTCTACCTCACCCATATGTCAAGATGATAAATCGTGTTAATTGGCTGGGATTCAAAAAATATCTTAGTAGTCATTGCAAAGAAAATATTACGCTAAGATCACCCAATGATATTGAATCGAACATTGCAAATCTTAACGAGAATATTAAACAAGCTTCTGAACATGCCACTACCTCTCATCCGCATACTGTGTTCAATAAAATTTATTCTATAGACGTTGAACATCTCGTACGTGAAAAAAGAAGAGCTAGAAGGGAATGGCAACAGCACAGATCACCTCAACACAAAATCAGATTTAAAGAGTGCACTAAAAGACTCCAAGAGTTGCTTGCATCTGCAAAAACTGCATCTTTTAAAAATTATCTGGAAGGGCTTGATGTCACACCAGCATCTAATTACTCTTTGTGGCGTGCTGCTAAAAAGCTTAAAACACCCGTTGAGTTTAAGCCACCTCTGCGCACATCTACCGGAGGTTGGGCAAGAAGCGATACTGAAAAAGGTAACATTTTTGTTGAGCATTTAAAATCCGTTTTTACACCAAATACATGTACCGGTGTTGCTGATTTGCCGAGTGTAGTTGCTCTACCCCCTCGACCCTTAAAATTTACGATGTGTGATGTACAAAAACTAATTGCCGAGCTCAACCCGAAAAAAGCTCCCGGTATGGATGGAATTAGTAACCAGATGCTGATTAAGTTACCTCGTACTGCAATTAGAATCCTGTTATTCATTTTTAATGCCATTTTACGACTGGAGTATTATCCAGACTGCTGGAAGCTTGCCAAGGTTAAAATGATTCCAAAGCCAGGTAAAGATCTTACCAAGGCTGAGTCATATAGGCCAATAAGTTTACTGTCAACAATGTCAAAGCTTTTTGAAAAGCTCCTCATGGCAAAATTGTCTTCAATTTTAACTGATAATGGGTGCATCCCGGACCATCAATTTGGTTTTAGAAGCCAGCATAGCACCATTGAGCAAACGCATAGATTGGTTCAATTTATCAGAAAAACATTTGAGGAAAAGAAGTATTGTTCTGCTCTGTTTATTGACGTTTCTCAGGCATTTGATAAAGTGTGGCATGAAGGCCTGATTTTGAAATTGAAGACATACTTACCAATAAACATTCTAAATCTTTTGGAAAGTTACATTCTCGCACGAAAATTTACAGTGGTGGAAGGACACTTTATGAGTATGCCTGAAACTATCTCATCCGGTGTGCCACAGGGGAGTATACTGGGGCCATTTTTATATTTGATTTATACTTGTGATATGCCTGTGAGCAGTAGTATCCACACTTCTACATTTGCCGACGATACCGCCTGCCTTAGTATGCACGAAAACCCTGATGAGGCATCCCGAAAACTCCAGGAACACATTAGCCAGATGGAACTATGGTTAAACTTATGGAGAATTAAGGTAAATGAACAAAAGTGTGTCCATATAACATTTACTTTACGAAGAGATACTTGTTCCCCCATTCGGATTAATAATCAAGTTGTTCCTCAACATTCACATGTGAAATATCTTGGTATACACCTCGATCGACGGCTTACATGGAAACATCACATTGACTATAAGTTAACTCAAATAAAACTAAAATTAACTCAGGTACATTGGCTGATTGGCAGAAATTCAACACTCAGCCTAGACTGCAAACTTTTAATATACAAGTCGCTTTTAAAGCCAATATGGTGTTACGGTATCCAGTTATGGGGCACTGCTTCTGCCTCCAATGTAGAGAGAATTCAACGAAGACAAAACAAAATTTTAAGGTTAATAACATCTGCTCCATGGTACATTAAGAATTCAAATATACATCGTGATTTAAATATGCCACTAGTGATTGAAGAAATTGCAAAATACGCAGGCAAATATCTAACGAAAACGAGTCACATCCTAATCCGCTTGCTCGTAACATTTTGAACTTTACTGGACACATCCGCTTAAAAAAAAGAGATACAAGGGCTCTAATACTAAACAATCCGAATGAAGTTGCTTGAATTTTTTTTTTTTTTTGCTTATCACTACTTATGTATTATTTACAACTATCACTTAGTTAGGTCTGGCATTGGTCGGGCCTATTAATTATATGTTAGATTTAAGATTTGGATACTTATTGTTAGTTCATATATGAAGATACAATAAATAAAAAAACATGCATAAAAAAAATTAATTTTATTTATTTTAAGGATTTCAATATACATTTTCTATTGTATTGAACATTTTTGAATTAATGTTATGCGTTCTTATATTTAAGTTGCAGCTTTTCCCTGAGTGTATGTAATGTAGTGGATAATTTAAAACCAGTTATGACTATTTTTATAACCAATGAAAATTTGTCTTTT
This sequence comes from Tachina fera, assembly GCA_905220375.1. Classification (NCBI taxonomy): domain Eukaryota; kingdom Metazoa; phylum Arthropoda; class Insecta; order Diptera; family Tachinidae; genus Tachina; species Tachina fera. Next base: position 113,844,227 of record LR999963.1, read on the forward strand.
CATCTCATAACGCATCTGGGCTTCACAGACTTTTGGCTAGTTAAGCAGTAAATACACTTAAAAAACATTTGGAATGAACTTTTATCAGTTACATTTTAATAAAAATCGCATAAGAGATTGAAAATTTCAAAACTAGAAAGCGGGATAGAACTTCGAAGCGGGATCGACCTGCGAAAAGCAAGATAATCCCGCCTAAAGCGGGATGTCTGGTCAGGTAAGGAATACTCTATATGAGTTCCTCAAAAACAAAAAAAAATTGAAATGAGTTCTAAGGGCGGAATGCCCATTTGACTGTGACTTATCAGGCCAGCAATGCAAGCAATAAAAATAAAAAGTCTAATTATAGTCTTTTTCGAACGGCAAAGTCACTTTTTCGTTAGCGATAAACTTTGCAACTAGTTATTCGTTAATATTACCTGTAACGATTATTCACATTGAAGTGAAATATTTGGGAAACATGGCTCTGGCTGTGCTCGTCGATGGGTGTGGTTATTAAAACTGTTTTAAATTTTTTATAAATTAGTCGTCACAAAAGACTTAAAATTTTAGGTAGCGTAACGAAATTAAATATGATGATCCACATAAAACCCAAAAATTATTTTAACATGGTCTAAGATGTAATTTGCCACGTTGATTTTAAGCCCAACCTCCATGCTGATAAAAGAAAGTAATTAACCAGCCCGATACAGGAATAAAAAATATATTGAAATAAATTAAAATTTAAACATGTCTACCCCATACCTAAGGTCACCTTTCGTAACAATAAATAATAGATTAGACTCCCATATTTACAAAATCGTTATAAACATGAATAAATTTGTTAAATCATATCTGGTTAATAAAATAAAAAAATAACTAATAAGATTACACGTTAATTATTTAAATTTTTCAATATAATTAAAATTTCTCAAAAAGAAAGTGAATTCGAAATTTATAGTTAATATTAAAATTGTAGAGTATTTAATATGAAACATGAATGATATGGAAACCAGGGTAGGAAAAAATTCTGCTCGCAAATGCTATTTTATTTTTTCTTTCGTTTTAAAATGTGTATTCGGAATTTTAAAAATAAAATTCGGGAAAGAATTCTATTTTAAATTCTTGGTTATTTCGTTCTCGCAAACGAATTAAATAAACAAAAGTTGATTTAATTCGTTTGCTAGAAGAATTAAAAAAACCATGAATTTAAAATAGAATTCTTTTCCGAATGCAAAAGAACTATTCGCATAAACATTTAAATTAGGTAGCATGTTGAGTTCTTTTTTTGATATCATCGCCCACCCAAACCACTATAGCTATAGAGCTGAAATTTGGTGTGTATATTCCTCTTCCGATATGTAAATCCAATTAAAGGGATTTTTGGAAATTCAAACGCTAAAAGGGGGTGTTGTAATCGGTTTATTTATTGTCTATTTATTATTAAGTCTGGAGGGATCCGTGGATATCGCAGACTGTTTATTTAATTAATTATAATTTTACACCAGGCCCTTAGACTAAAAATTACCAGCTATTTATACTAATTTTTATACTTAATGTTGTTGCTACTGCGGCTGTTGTTACTGTTGCTGTTGTTGTTGCTGCTATTGCGCGGTCAGCAATTGTTATTTATATTTTATTATTATTTTCTTATTATTTTCATTGGTTTGCACCGTCGGCACTTAGTAGTTCTTGCTGATTGACTGTTGTTTTATATTTTGCTGTTGTTGTTGCTGCTATTGCGCTGCCAGCAATTGTTATTTATATTTTATTATTATTTACTTATTATTTTAATTGGTTTGCACCGTCGGCACTTAGTAGTTCTTGCTGATTGACTGTTGTTTTATATTTTACTGTTGTTTTTGTTGTTATTGTCTTTGATGACTCACAACATCCCTCCCCCCTTGCGAAGGAGAAGCATCCCAATTTCGGATGCTTCGAACTGATTGCATGGGCGAAATGGGTAAACTGTTATCTTACTGCGGTTTTCGCCGGTGCGGTCGGGACTGGGTAGAGCCCATTAGCTGTTGCTAATGCTATATGCTGTATTCTGGATTGCCAATAATATATTAATTCGGTTTTGCTGTCACCTCGGACCCCTTCGGTTGCTGTGAAGATCTGGCGGGTTTCAATGGTGTGCGGGGCAATGTATTAAAATCGGTTGTTGTTGAGGGTCGGAATTGGTTTCTTTATGGGGGCGCCCTTGCTCCCATCAAAATTTGTACATGGGGGTTTTGTAGCCTGTTGTTGCTGTAGGTTCTTCAAAACCGTTGTTTGTTGACATCGGCCGCTTTTAAACTAGTGTTATTATAAGTATTAGTATATATATTTATATATATAGTAGGTTTTTTTTATTATTTTATTTTTTATTTTTATTATTATTTTTTATTTTTATTAAAAAATTTTTATTATTCTCATTGTTATTTGGTATTTTTTTTATTATAATTTTTTTTTTCATTCTTACAGTCTAGTTTTACACAAATTAATCGTACTGCTAAGTTTAGGATTAATTTTTATTTTGCTTATACATAGCTCTATATATTATTATTGTTCTTGTAAAAATGTTATGTTTGTTAATATATTTGTTTGTAATTATCTATACATAGCTTCGAATATGTTTTTGTGGTTATTATATATTTTTCTTTACTCTATTTTTGATAGAAACACATTTTTATTTACAATTAAGTCATATATGTGTGTTAATATGTAGTATTTTGTTTGGTTTTCTATAAGTTTAGAATATGACATTTATTTTGAGATTTAAAATTTTAATTTTTATGAATGTACATATTCATATGCATATACTATTACATCCTAGTTTTACAAATATAATGTTCTTAATGTTTTCCTTTTACTCAATATATATATACATATGGATTTCTATATTCTTTAAATTACTATTTCCTTTTTTCTTGACCTAACTTACTTACTAATATATGTATGTATATATTGTGTTTTATGATAATATTTGGTCAGTTTGTTTATATATTTGATTTAAACTTGACCTAGTTAACAATATTTTTTTTTTTTTAATTTCTTGTGGCCTTGAAAATGGCTTTTTACCTAACATGCATAATCAACGTTTTGCTAGTAGTTTATACATGTGTTGGTGCATGGTGGCAAGAACTTCTCTTTTTTTCAGTTGACAATTTTTTGTATGCATGAAATTTTAGCAATAATGTAGATCTGTTATATGTATTTATGTATGTATATGTGTATGTAGGCATTGTTATATGTACATATGTATGCATGGATGTATGTTATTAGTAAGTATGTATATTTTCTTTTTATTGTTAGCTTTGTTTGTGTAGCTTCGCGCATTCAGTTTTTTTTTTTTTGTTTTCAAATAATGCTATGCTAATTCTAATAGATGCGTAGGAGTGTGTATCTACCATCTGTACCAAGCATGTGCAAACAACAGTGTTGTTTACAAATGCTTCTATTTTCTGTTTCATTTTATTTAAATTTATTTTACCGGTAATTGAAGGGCAATTTGTTGTTATTAGTGTTATTATACCGTTGTGTTGCTGACTTCCTTGGGTGCGAGATTTTTGCTCATCTTCGACCTTCTAATGGCTCCTTTGGTTATTTTATTTTCTGTTATCTTAACCCTTATATTTCCCTGTCTTTTGCACAGGACCACCACCGTAACTCCCAGGATTGCTACTATTAGTAGTGTTATAGTACTTATAGTTGTTACCACGACCTTGTGCAAATGCAGCTCGCTTATTCGCTTGATATTTCTCTCCTGGTTGAGAACTATATCTGCGAATATTAGCGGTTTCTCTGTGCTGAGATTTTCTGTCCCTTGGGGTATTGCGTAGCTTTGCTCGTACTTCAGTAGTTGAATGTGGTAGTGTCCCTGGAGAGTGATACCTCGGTCGTCGCAAGTACTCTTCAAGCGCGTATGGTTTGTGTTTATCAATATTAGTCTACCGTTATCTAGTTGAATGATTTCGCTGTATGTCTTTCGCATCATCTTGCATGGTTGTTTAAAAATGCAGTTTCGGGATTCCGTCAGCTCGAACAGTGCTTTGCCCTCCACAAACCTGAGTTTTTTCTTTCCACTCCTCAGGACTACTTCCAGAGGTTCATCTATTTGCAGCTTCTCTTGATTTGGTATTGCTGCTACAATGGATTTCTGCAGCGATACCTTGGCCGCGGGCACTTTTATAAGCAGACTAATCGTTCGCGTCTGGCTTGTTATCATGCTGATTTTAACACCTCTCAGTTTCTCGATGTCTATTTGAAAGGTGTCAATCTCAGTCTTGGTTAGCAGGGACGGTGGGAAAATTCCGGTCTTGGCGAATGCTATGGCTTGCTGCAAGCTTTCCAATTTCCCTTTAAAAATCGAGATTTTCAGTAGTTGTAATATGGCCAGATTTTCCTTCACCAATCGTTCATCCAGCTTGCTTGCTGCATTGAGTTTATTCTCGATGTCGCGTCTATCTGATAGTATAGCGGTTTTTAGTGTCTGCAGGGACTTATTGAAATTGTCATTGATGACTATCTGTTGGTTTAGTCCCTCTATCAGCTGATGATTATTTTCATCTAATACCCTCTGGTGCTCCTCTATATTTTGTCTGTCTTCTTCGTCCATGGTGCCAAAAATGAAGCGCAAATAGGCACCTCCTGCGTTCACCAGACCTCTGATTCTTCTACGGGGGAAAAGTGTGTGCATGATGTGCTCTATCTCGTCTAGCTGGGTTTTCGCGATGACTCGGTGGGGTATCTCGCCAATAGCATCTAAATTATTATGGAATTGTTCCAGTACCCGCTCGATATCGTCCAGGTTGATTACGTGTATTATGTAATCGTACCTTTCCACGATCTGGGTGCTGCCTACGTGAATTTCAGTGTAACCATTATGAGATTCCAGTCTCTCGATGAACAATTCTGCGGTGGCTTCTCGTGTGAGGACTAATACCATCAACCCTACAAGTGGAAACTATGTGTTGACGTTTTGTTAGTTTGGTACCGGAGTTATGTTATTTAAACTTATGATTAACTTCAACCCTCTGTTTTCTTTTTTTTATTTTTTTATTTTGTTTTATCATTCCTGCACACTATTTTCCATGTCCGGCAAATTTATCTTATAATTTATAGTTGGCGTCTGTTGAGTTCGGGGTGAGTTCCTTGTGCTTTCTTGTTGTTGGACATTTTATGTATTCCGTATTTTAGTGGCAATTCTTATTTCGTCCGCGCCGTCTGTCCATCATCTCTCTTCAAATGGTTTGACTAAATTCCGATGAAGCGTCTTTAATCCTCTTTTTGCTAATATCTGGACATTTACTGGTGAGGGAAGATTTTTTATTTCGTAGGGCCCCTCCCAAAGGGGTGAAAATGTGTTTTTTCGCATCTGCGCTTTTATCAGTACTTTATCGCCTACCTTCAGGCTGCTTGGCCTTGCCGTTCTATCATACTGCTCTTTTGAGCAGAGCTTGGCCTTTTCTTGCTGCTTTTGTGCCATTTCATAAGCCTTTTGTATTTGGTGCTTCAGTACCTTAGAGTAGTCGTATGGGTTGTACATTGGGGTGCTTACTTTGAGGTTTGACGGTAATGGTGAGTCAAACCCATAAAGCACTTTGAACGGGATCTGGCCGGTAGGTACGTGATATGTGTGGTTATGCACATGCATTGCCGGAGCCAACCACTGATCCCAGTTGGACCCGTCCTCCTTCAAAAAGCTTCTCAGGTACTCAGCCAATGGTCGGTGACTCCTTTCGATAGACCCGTTGGCTTGCGGATGGTAGGGAGTGATATGTTGCTTTTTTATTCTCAAAAGTTTACACATACCCCCGAACAACTTGGAAGTAAAGTTTGTACCATTATCCGTTATGAGCTTTGTTGGTATACCATACTTTGTTATGATTTCGTTGTAGAAAATTCTTGCCACCGTTTCTGCTTCTGCATCCGGCATGGGCGCGCAAATAAAAAATTTTGACAAATCATCCTGAAACGTCAGGATGTATTTTTTACCCATTGTAGTTACTGGCAGGGGGCCTACCATGTCCATATAAACCTTTTCGAAAGGTCTTGTTGGTGTATCGGTTAAGACCATAGGCTTCTTGTTGAGTGGCCCGCTTTTATTCTTTTGGCATTTAGGACAGTTTTTTATATATTCTTTGATATTTCTCACCATGCCCTTCCATTTATATTGCCTCCTTATCCTTCTGTAGGTTTTCCAACTGCCTTGATGACAACCTAGGGGCGAGTCATGGAAGCTTCTTAGGACTTCTTGGATATCCTTTTTCTGTGTTAGGAACGTTGTTGTGGCGGGGTTCTCGCCATCCGTATACTCATCTTCCTTTTCTGAGTCTTTCAGGGTTTTAGTCTGTTCGCTTGATTCTTTGTTTTTCTCCTGAGCTCTGGTTATCACTCCAATATTTTGATATTTTGTTGGCAGCCTGCTTAATGCGTCTGCGTTCAAATTAGTCTTCCCTGGTTTGTAGGCAATTTCGAACTCGTATTGTGACAGCTTGTGCCTAAACCGTGCAAGTCTTGAAGTTTGGTCCTTGAGTTTGGCTATTCCCCTCAGGGGCTGATGGTCTGTAAATACGGTGAAGTGTCGGCCCAGAAGATATGGGCGAAAAGTATGTGTTGCCTATACTATGCCGAGAATTTCTTTTTCAATTGTTAAATATCTTTTTTCGGCGTCACTGAGGGTTCTGCTGGCAAATGCAATTGGATGATCCTTTTCGTCCTTTATTTGCGACAAGACTGCTCCTAATGCTTCGTTACTTGCATCTGTTGTTACTCTACATGGTTGAGTAAAATCTGGATAAATCAGGATTGGAGGATTCGCAATGCTTTCTTTGACCTTGTCTAAGGCCTCTTGACAGTCTAAAGTCCACATGAACTTAGTATCCCTTTTTAGCAATTTCGTTATTGGAGCGGCCAGTTTTGCCATGCCTGCAACAAATTTTCTGTAGTAGTTGATCAACCCTAGGAGTGCCTGCACCTCTTTGATATTTCTTGGGGGCTTAAGTTGCTTCACACATTCTACCTTGGAGGGGTCGGGTAGTGCTCCCTCACTTGAGCATTTGTGGCCTAAATAGACGATTTCTCGTCTTAGAAATTGACATTTCTTGGTATTTAACTTGAGACCGCTCTCGCGGAGTCTTGTGAGGACATTTGTAATTTTTCTTTCGTGGTCCGCTACATTTCGTCCGTATACCACTATATCATCCAGGTATACGAAGCAGTCCAGGCCCTGTAGGCCTGTCAGGATAGTGTTCATGACCATTTGGAAAGTGGCCTACCATGTCCATATAAACCTTTTCGAAAGGTCTTGTTGGTGTATCGGTTAAGACCATGGGCTTCTTGTTGAGTGGCCCGCTTTTATTCTTTTGGCATTTAGGACAGTTTTTTATATATTCTTTGATATTTCTCACCATGCCCTTCCATTTATATTGCCTCCTTATCCTTCTGTAGGTTTTCCAACTGCCTTGATGACCCCCTAGGGGCGAGTCATGGAAGCTTCTTAGGACTTCTTGGATATCCTTTTTCTGTGTTAGGAACGTTGTTGTGGCGGGGTTCTCGCCATCCGTATACTCATCTTCCTTTTCTGAGTCTTTCAGGGTTTTAGTCTGTTCGCTTGATTCTTTGTTTTTCTCCTGAGCTCTGGTTATCACTCCAATATTTTGATATTTTGTTGGCAGCCTGCTTAATGCGTTTGCGTTCAAATTAGTCTTCCCTGGTTTGTAGGCAATTTCGAACTAATTTTCTGACAGCTTGTGCCTAAACCGTGCAAGTCTTGAAGTTTGGTCCTTGAGGTTGGCTATTCCCCTCAGGGGCTGATGGTCTGTAAATACGGTGAAGTGTCGGCCCAGAAGATATGGGCGGAAAGTATGTGTTGCCCATACTATGCCGAGCATTTCTTTTTCAATTGTTAAATATCTTTTTTCGGTGTCACTGAGGGTTCTGCTGGCAAATGCAATTGGATGATCCTTTTCGTCCTTTATTTGCGACAAGACTGCTCCTAATGCTTCGTTACTTGCATCTGTTGTTACTCTACATGGTTGAGTAAAATCTGGATAAATCAGGATTGGAGGATTCGCAATGCTTTCTTTGACCTTGTCTAAGGCCTCTTGACAGTCTAAAGTCCACATGAACTTAGTATCCCTTTTTAGCAATTTCGTTATTGGAGCGGCCAGTTTTGCCATGCCTGCAACAAATTTTCTGTAGTAGTTGATCAACCCTAGGAGTGCCTGCACCTCTTTGATATTTCTTGGGGGCTTAAGTTGCTTCACACATTCTACCTTGGAGGGGTCGGGTAGTGCTCCCTCACTTGAGCATTTGTGGCCTAAATAGACGATTTCTCGTCTTAGAAATTGACATTTCTTGGTATTTAACTTGAGACCGCTCTCGCGGAGTCTTGTGAGGACATTTGCAATTTTTCTTTCGTGGTCCGCTACATTTCGTCCGTATACCACTATATCATCCAGGTATACGAAGCAGTCCAGGCCCTGTAGGCCTGTCAGGATAGTGTTCATGACCATTTGGAAAGTGGCCGGTGCCCCTGTTAAGCCGAACGGCATTCTGTTCAACTCGAAATGGCCTTTGTCTGTACTGAATGCTGTTTTTTCTTTGTCCTCTTCATTTACTAGAACTTGATGGTATCCACTCGCTAGATCCAACGTGGTAAAGTACCGACTATTTCCTAATTGATCCAAGATTTCGTCAATCCTAGGAATAGGGAACACCTGTTTTATTGTAGCCTCATTCAATTTACGAAAATCAACTACCAGTCTGAATATCTTCTGACCGTCTTGTGATTTTTTTGGGCACTAATAATATTGGTGAATTCCATGGAGATATACGTGGGCTTATTATTCCTTCCTGCAGTAGCTCTGACACTTGTCGGTTGATTTCCTCTTTGTGGATTTGAGGTAGACGATACTGTTTTTGATTGATAGGCTGCTGTTCTCCTTTTACGGGTATTTTATGCTTTACTAATGGGGTGAACGGTAGTTTGTCACCGTTCAGCATGAACACATCGTGAAAGTTCTCACATAGCCTGTTCATGGACTCAGTCTTTTCTATATTCCAATTTTCTTCCGTCATTATGATGCTTTCCAAATGTTCTATTCTGTCTTTCTGGTTTATCTTTGGCAATGCTTGTTTTCCTGCTACCTCGTGTTGCGTGTAGTGATTAAAATTTGAAAATTGTACTTGGAAGTCTTTCTCTAATGGTAACTCTTCCTCTGTCGAGTTTAGTATGGGTACGGTCACCTTCCCCTGTGTTACGTTAACAACCGTGTTTCCCATGTAGACACCTGGGGCCAATTCTTGCTTGTGGATAACTATAATTTTGTCCTTTGAGTTGATTTGTATCGGCACTATTGTAACTGCTCTTCGCTGAAGGCTGGCGGTCTTCTCTATATAGGCCGTGTAATGCGCCACTTCGTCATGAAGTCGAAAGGTCTTAATACACTTGTTGTCCCCTTTAAATAACCTCAAAGTGCCTCTTATTGAGTCTAACACACTCCGGTTCCAAATGTTGTCCCTCCCGAAAATGCCGTCTCCCGGGATTTTATTACAGCCTGACACCACATGGAAGTCCCAATTTATGTCTTCCCTCCGGTCTATGTTTAAGGTTATTGCAAACCTAGTTGTGGCGCCTCCACCAAAGGCGCCCGTTAAGATCTTCATTTCGCCAAACCTTTTCTTAGGGTAACCTCTCATGACCTCTTCCCTCAGTATACTTGAGTCTGCCCCTGTGTCTACTAGTAGTGTCAGCTCTCCCGCTCGGGCTTCTTCGCACGGGATGGTGATGTACACTGCATTTATGTTATCTGGTGGCCCCATATCACCCTTGCTGCTATTGACCAGATGCGGTATGTGTCCTAAGACTACTCCCCAATTCCTTTTTGATTGTGCATCTTTCACATGAGATGCACTTTCGGGGTTTCGGTTCGAGCTGCCCACACAACCTTCATTTATCAGCACCTTTTGTGTTGTCAATATCTCGCCCTCGGTCGGTGTTGTATTTGAGTTGACTAATGCATTTTGCATATGAAATGCATAGTCGGGGTCACGAGGGAAATTAACTTTTCCCTCTCGATGTACCTGTGCCTTGTGGGTGATTACCGTCGGTGCTTCTTCCACCGACTCTGTGTCTTCAATCGCCCTATTTGTTCTGGTGTCTGTGGTGTTGTTTTTTCTTCTGTGCCAAATTATTTCTCTGTCTTCTGCTGGCTCTCCAGTTATTGGCTGTAACTGGGCCTGTATTCGTTTCCCGGTGGACTATATATTTTTCTCACTCCCATGTGTTCTTGTAGTGGTGAGTGACTTGCGTCCACTTGGGCATAGGCTGGTCGTGTTGGTTCACGGTTCGGTAGATAATTTCGCGCAGAGGGGTTCAACGGCTTGCTGCCGTTTGTGTTTCCCAAAGTTCGTGCTACTGGGGGTTTTGGTATGTAATTGGGTCCCGATTGCGCCCTGTTTGGCTCATAATAATTTGGAAAATTTCTGGCAAAGTGGCCTAATTGGTTGCATTTAAAACAAACTGGCTGTCTGCCCGCGTTTGTTCGCATGGGCATACTCTGTTCCACCGGATTGTGTTCTTCCGCGTGAAACCGTCTATGGGGAGGTTCGTTATCGTAACTGTACGTGTTGTTACGCTGGATAGTCGGACTGGTATTATTGCTCTGTTGTGGCCGCTTACAAAATTGGTTTTCTCTGTGGCCGCTTACCTGACAAGCTCCACAGTACAGGGAACTAAGCCCTTTCCTGCAATCTTCAATAGTGTGTCCACTATTCCGGCAGTATTGGCAACTCTCCCGGTGGCTCGTCTTGGTTTTACACTTCGGCCCCACTTCGTGTCCATATTTACCGCAGTGGACGCAATAAGGCGTGTTCAGTCTTTCTGCGCAATTCGTTCTTCCATGCCCTTGTTTGCCGCAGAAACTGCAGGGTGTTGTTGACGACAGAGTGTTTACCATATGTTGTAGTTCGCCAAACAGCTCTTCCACCTCTTCCATCAGTGTTACCAGGGAGCTCAGCTCTTCTCCCTCTTGTCCAATGAGCCGTACCTTTAGAGGCTGATCTCTAAGACCCCTGATGAAGCTCTTTATGGATAACCTCTTGAAATCTCCCACCATCGCATCACGGCCTGGCCCCTCTGGCCACTGGTTTTCAATTGTTGTAACTGCTTCGTTTAGCAACTGTTCCAACCGTTCCCCGAATTTGCTCGCCGATTCTCTGATGGACTGTCTGCAACCCGTCATCAATTCTCTTATCTCGTCCAAGCTCTTTCTCTTCAGGTAGTGCTTTTTTATAGCGTTGCAGAGTGCGTCTACCAAACTGAAATTGATTTGGGAAAACTTCGAATATGCAGCACCCTGTAGCCTTAATTTTAAGCATTGAATCACATCCTGAGTCAAGCCGTTGTTTGCCTCAGTCAGTGATTCTTTCTCCACCATCTTACATCCCTGGATGTATCTGTATACTTCAGCTGACAAGTCGGGTCCATCGGTACCAAAAAATGATGGGACCGTGTTATTCACTATTTTAGTGATTTCTGAAAGTGCTGGCATTCTGATTGTTTGTTCTAGGTTATTTCCTTGTTCTAGGTTATTTTCTTGTACTGGTGATGGTGAGCGCCTTCCTAACCAAGCCTGTGCCGTTTCCAGCAAGCGTCCAAATTCTTCAATCGCCTTGTTGTTGTGTGTGGCTAATCTGTCTAGCTTTTCAAACTCCTCTCTATATTGCTCCAATTGTCCTAGCTTCCTGGCTGTTGTCTCTTCGGTGTACCCTCTGCTGCCGGCTTTCCTTGCGTTAGCTTATAGAGTTTTAACTTTGTCTATTAACTCTAGTGCTTGCCTTTCTTCCCAGGTAATTTCTGGTTCCCTGGTGGTTTCCTCCTTCTGCGGAGAACTCGAGAGGCTTCTGTATTGGTGTGCCTGGCTTACTACTATGGTTGGAATATGGCCGCCTACTGCCGACAATTCCTCACTCATGGACGGAGTCGGTGTTTTGGATCTGTGGACTATATCTAGTTCCCGCCTTGCGTTCTCTAATGCCGTCCGCAGTTTATGTATCGTGTCGTCTTCTGTGTCTATCTGTTGTACCCTTTTTAGTTCCTTTTTTAACCTTTCTTCTGTCAATCCCTTTTCTTTCAATTTCTGTACTAGTTGCTCGTTTTCTTCTACCGCCTGTTCGAGTAATTCGTCCGTATATTTTATTTGTTCCCTTAATCTCCGACTCTCCTTCTCACAAAGTGTTTTAGCCTCCTCTAAGTCTGCTACGTTACCTTTGAACTCTGTTATTTGGTTCCTCTTAAGTTCACCTATTAATTGTATTATGTATCCTACTTCCTCTAACTTGGTCAGTTTTTGTTGTCTAACTATTGCCCTATGCTCCTCTATCACTTCTTTTCCTACCTCCAGGCTCCGTCATTCTGTCCACGCGTGTACCTGCAGACTATCTACTGCATAGTTATATTCATGCAGTTTTTCAATCAGGTCGTCCGTTCTTGTCTGAGGGTTGGCCATAAAAAAAATTCAAAGTATACTTACCAGCCGCCACTCCGTGGAACGCATCTTCAGTTGAGAGCTCTACTGTCCAGCCGTAGACAATCCAAAGGATGGTAGTCTTTACTCTGTCCTTGGTTGATTTTTTTCCAACAAACAGGCAGGCAGCGAAATTATTGTTTATGTATTTTGCTATTTCTGTTGTTACAAATCTTCTCCGTTTAGCAAATCTCAACCAAGATTTTTGAACAGGGGGGGCTGCAAAATTGTTATTGTTGTTGTTATAAGAGAGGTGTGTAGACGCACTTGTAAAAAGATTTTTGAGCCGTGTTTTTTTTCTTTAGATATATCACACTGCAATTTATTTTATTTTAATTTCTTCTTTATTTACCACCTTTTTTATATTTTTGCTAATGTCGGCACAAAACGATTTCTCTACGATTTTCCATAGTTTTTTTATTTTTGTTTATTCGTGTTGAAACTTTTTATTTGGTATCTTTTATTTACTACTCTGCTAGTTGAGTTATTACTTAGCCTTAATAATTGTTTAAAATAATATTTAAAATCTTTTCTAATTGGAAAATATGAGATTTTTTTTCTTCAAATATTTTTATTTTTCTAATGCACTCACGAAATGACACCAACTTTATTCGACTTCTTTTTTCCAACTCTAAAAGTTAATAAAACGTGCAGATTCTTAGCCGCGCAAAATTTCTCAATTAATATTATATATATATATATAAAATAATATTAATTTATTCGGAAAAAACTTTTTACGCGGTTACCGGCTGCGCCAATTGTTGTAATCTGTTTATTTATTGTCTATTTATTATTAAGTCTGGAGGGATCCGTGGATATCGCAGACTGTTTATTTAATTAATTATAATTTTACACCAGGCCCTTAGACTAAAAATTACCAGCTATTTATACTAATTTTTATACTTAATGTTGTTGCTACTGCGGCTGTTGTTACTGTTGCTGTTGTATTTGCTGCTATTGCGCGGTCAGCAATTGTTATTTATATTTTATTATTATTTACTTATTATTTTCATTGGTTTGCACCGTCGGCACTTAGTAGTTCTTGCTGATTGACTGTTGTTTTATATTTTGCTGTTGTTTTTGTTGTTATTGTCTTTGATGACTCACAACAGCGGAAAAAGGTGTAAAATTGTTATCTTTATATATCGGAATAGATAGATAGACTAAAAATTCCAAAAGCATACGAATGCTGCTAAAAAATAAGCCGACATATGTTTGGTACTTTTCTAATATATGTACTTTCAGGGATTAAATGGGGTAAAAACAGAATTTTGGTACCTTTTTTGCACTCGACATATCTTCTAAATTATTCAACGTAGCAGAAAGCTTTTTGGTGCTTTCCTTTCTTTTGGAGAGAATCTTGAATGGATTTGACACTTTCTGAAAATTTGCACTTATAAGGGGTAACATTTTACCCGTTTTCGGTGCTTTTATGTTAATGATAATGCACACATATACATACATTTAAAAATAATTTACTATTACTTCTTACCGGTCACTAGAAGCTGGAATAATAAAATTTATAATTTTTTGAACTGCCCAAAAAGTGCTAAGGTGTCAAAAACGGTAAAATTTGTGCCTTTTTATCTCAGAAACTACAGTAGATAGAGTAAAAAAGCACTTATTAGAAAAAAGTACTTTTTCGGAAAAGTTTTTTTTTAAAAAGGTGCTTTTTGTTAAAAGTACTTTTTAAATAAATGCGCTTTTAGGGTAAAGTACTTTTTAGAATAAGGGGAAAAGATTTTTGGGAAAAGTACTTTTTAGAAAAAGGGGATTTTTGGGAAAAGTACTTATTCTTAACCAAAAAATGCAAAATAGACTTTTTGATTGATTATGATGTAATTAACCAAAATACATCTTTCAACGAACAACGAACTAAAAACATTTGTATTTGACTTAATTTTTAGCACCTTAAAATTTTCGTTGCTAAAAATTTATTGTTTTGGAGAGCAAAAACTACTTATCATATACTACGTTTATGCGCGTACTATTTGCAAATAAAAATATTTGCAAATAAATTAACTCACTGTTTATACAGCATTTTAAATGTACAAAAACTTAGTAGCACTTCCATGGAAATGTTACTTATGTTTGCAAGAAAATTGTGTAAATGTGTAAAATAAAAAATAATAATTTGTTTTTATGGTAATTTTTTCTTCTATCAATGATTTTTGTACATTATTTTATCAATTTATAGTTTTTTATTAGCAAAAATTTGTAGGTGTTTCAACTTCATGCATTTTATTTGCAAATAGTGCGTTAAACGTGAATAGTTTTCTGAATTAGTAAGTCGCAATAAAAACGATAATATGGCAACAATTTACCGCAAATAAGCCGTGCGTATAAACGTAGTAATAGACTACTAAATTAGACACGACACCGGCGAATTCAAGATAATTCGCTTTATCTGAATTTTGCGGTAGAAATAGCAAATAAGAGTAATTTTTATGCCTTTCTCTGTCAGATAATTCGAATAAAATGACGTTTAGGTATTTACAAAATAAAAATTTTCTTGGCAGGAATTGGCGCAAATTGGATAAAAAATGATTTTGCGCCAAAATCCTTGCCAAAGTTGGTAATTTGTGGACAAAATTTGGTAGATTATCTTGTCCACATATTACCAACAGTAAGAAAAGTGAACAAAACAAAAGTGATGGTGAAAAAAATGGATTACTGGGAGCGTCACACAACAAAAGTGAAAACGTAATTGTATATTTATTTTTCTTTTAGTTATTTATAATAGATTTTAATAATATATTCTTATTTTCCAGGAGCTGCAGATGTTCTATTGATTGCGCTGCAG
Organism: Tachina fera; assembly: GCA_905220375.1. NCBI lineage: Eukaryota > Metazoa > Arthropoda > Insecta > Diptera > Tachinidae > Tachina > Tachina fera. The sequence goes on from LR999963.1 coordinate 113,859,521, forward strand.
GATAGAAGATGAATTCGTTCCCGACAGAGCCAACTAAGTAAGTAATTTACATGAAAACTTCTGTGCACAGTGAATCTTTAAGGTGAAATTTAAGTGTGGAATTTGGTACATTGGAAGGGACAATGATGTTCTGGTCTATTGTACAAATCCTTAGGTTAACATGTCGCGAAGAAAATAATAAATTGTCCAATTTACAAACTCTGCGGTTAACATTTTGTCGTGCTTGGATTAATTGAAACCAATTTGGTTCGTTTTTGCAAGTGCCTCACGCAAACAAGTAGTTTATATGTCTTATGTGAGTCCTCGTTGTACATTCATAGTGAACAGTCGATTTAGCGGAGTTTTAATTTCATTGTACAAAAAAATATTCGGAATACATATTGTTATTGTTAGCTTTATTTGCATTGCTAATATTTTTTTTACATAGTTATAATTAACAAAAACAAAAAACCGTAATAAAAAAAAACAAACAAACAAACAAAAGTGACCTTGAGGAATACTCTATGTGAGTACCTCAAAAACAAATAACTGTGAAGTGAGTTCTAATGGCAGAAATGCCTATTTTACTGTGAGTTCTGAAGCTCTTAATGAAAAAAAAAATCTGATGATAGACTTACTGAGAGCTCTGAAACTCCTAATGATAACAAATTAAATAAGAAATCTGATAGTAGACTTTTTTAATGGCGAGGCCACTTTTTCGTCAGCGATCAACTTCGCTTTGTCCAATGCCAACTAGTGATTCGTTAACATTACCGTTGCCTAGTACTTCTACATTTAACTCAGCGATATCATCCGCTTCGGGCTCGTGGTCATCACTTAACCAAGTTTTTACTGAAGTTAAGAGCAGCCCAAAACCCAAGGTGCAAGTCGGTATGGGCAGATATATAACAGTGGTAAAGCGCGGACGAAGCCCAAAGTCTTCGAAAATTTCATCTGCTCCAAAAATGTCTAGGGATAACAGCGCATCCTCTATTAACCGTCAAAATCGTTTTCAAATATTACAAGTTGACAACAACCAACCCGATGTATCTACGAACAAAACATTCAAGCCGCCTCCAATCTATTTAAGAGAAAAAAATTGAAACGCTCTTATAAAAAATTTAATTTCAGTCATTGGTGAGAATAAATTTTACATTGTCCCAATAAAACATGGCAACATTGATGAAACGAAAATTCAAATTTATGACGAAAAGGATTTCCGCAAAATGGTTTCTGAATTTGAAACAAATAAAACAAGCTTCTACACATACCAGCTTAAGAGCGCTAAAGGCATTCAGATCGTATTGAAGGGCATAGATTCTTATGTTGTCCCTGAAGAAATTAAAGATGCACTAGTCCTCCAGGGATTTAAGGTAAAGAATGTATCAAACATATTTAACAAAGAAAAAGTACCCCAACCCCTATTTCGTGTTGAACTGGAGCCAAATGATATACAGTTGAAAAAAAACGAGACTCATCCTATTTATAGTCTTAAATACCTTTTATACAGAAAAATCACAGTTGAAGAGCCACATAAGCGTGCAGGTCCCGTGCAGTGTCATAATTGCCAAGAATATGGCCATACAAAAGCTTACTGCAATTTACCTACAGTGTGTGTTATCTGCGGTGAATTGCACGGTACTGCAAGTTGTACCAAACCAAAAGATCAAGTGGAAAAAAAATGCAGTAATTGTGGAGGTAATCACACCGCTAACTACAGAGGATGTCCTGTGTACTCTTTCGTCAAGCAGGCTATGGTGCAAAAACCTAAATTAGCTCCAGCTCAACCATTAAACGCGTACTCCGCCACTTTTGCTCAAGTGAGCCAACCAGTTACTTCACGTGTATCGTATGCCGATGCTGCTAAGGCTAGTTCTATCCCCACACAAAATATTTCACCGCCAAATAATTCAACGAATGCAAATTCAAGCTTTAACTTTAGTCGCCTTGAAGCTACTATTGAGAATCTGGTGCTAACTATAAACAACTTTACAACAAATATGACTACCATGATGCAAGAAATGCTGAGAATGCAGAATACTCTGCTTCAAGCATTAATTAACAAGCCATGAACACGTTAAAAATATGTTTCTGGAACGCAAACGGCATTCGCCAACATAAAAATGAACTTGAGCACTTCCTTACGGAAAAAAATATTGATATAATGTTGGTCTCTGAGACTCATTTGACTTCTAGAAGCCTCTTTAAAATGAATGGCTACAGTTTATATGATACAAAGGACCCTAGAGGGAGAGCATGCGGTGGATCAGCAATTCTAATAAAGTCAAGACTCAAGCACTATATTCTTGACAACATTTGTGAAGAACATCTACAAGCAACAAATATCTGCATTGAAAATTTTTGTACAAATTTCGTGATATCTTCAATTTACTCCCCTCCCAGATTTTCAATAACTGAGGACCAATACGAGAAGTTCTACAAATCTCTTGAACCTTGTTTCGTAGCAGCTGGCGACTACAATGCTAAGCATACGTTCTGGGGTTCGCGTCTTACTACGCCTAGAGGTAGGGCGTTGTTCAACACAATATCAAAAATGGGCTTGGATGTTATTTCGAGTGGGGAGCCTACTTAGTGGCCTACTGACGTACGCAAAATTCCGGATATTATAGATTTCGGCGTCATAAAAAGTATTTCTAGGGAATTAATCCACGTTGAAGCTTTCCTAGATCTCTCGTCCGATCACTCTCCCACGATCGTTACAATCTGTAGCCCACTGAGAAGCGCTTTACCTCACCCATATGTCAAGATGATAAATCGTGTTAATTGGCTGGGATTCAAAAAATATCTTAGTAGTCATTGCACAGAAAATATTACGCTAAGATCACCCAATGATATTGAATCGAACATTGCAAATCTTAACGAGAATATTAAACAAGCTTCTGAACATGCCACTACCTCTCATCCGCATACTGTGTACAATAAAATTTATTCTATAGACGTTGAACATCTCGTACGTGAAAAAAGAAGAGCTAGAAGGGAATGGCAACAGCACAGATCACCTCAACACAAAATCAGATTTAAAGAGTGCACTAAAAGACTCCAAGAGTTGCTTGCATCTGAAAAAACTGCATCTTTTAAAAATTATCTGGAAGGGCTTGATGTCACACCAGCATCTAATTACTCTTTGTGGCGCGCTGCTAAAAAGCTTAAAACACCCGTTGAGTTTAAGCCACCTCTGCGCACATCTACCGGAGGTTGGGCAAGAAGCGATACTGAAAAAGGTAACATTTTTGTTGAGCATTTAAAATCCGTTTTTACACCAAATACATGTACCGGTGATGCTGATTTGCCGAGTGTAGTTGCTCTACCCCCTCGACCCTTAAAATTTACGATGTGTGATGTACAAAAACTAATTGCCGAGCTCAACCCGAAAAAAGCTCCCGGTATGGATGGAATTAGTAACCAGATGCTGATTAAGTTACCTCGTACTGCAATTAGAATCCTATTATTCATTTTTAATGCCATTTTACGACTGGAGTATTATCCAGACTGCTGGAAGCTTGCCAAGGTTAAAATTATTCCAAAGCCAGGTAAAGATCTTACCAAGGCTGAGTCATATAGGCCAATAAGTTTACTGTCAACAATGTCAAAGCTTTTTGAAAAGCTCCTCATGGCAAAATTGTCTTCAATTTTAACTGATAATGGGTGCATCCCGGACCATCAATTTGGTTTTAGAAGCCAGCATAGCACCATTGAGCAAACGCATAGATTGGTTCAATTTATCAGAAAAACATTTGAGGAAAAGAAATATTGTTCTGCCCTGTTTATTGACGTTTCTCAGGCATTTGATAAAGTGTGGCATGAAGGCCTGATTTTGAAATTGAAGACATACTTACCAATAAACATTCTAAATCTTTTGGAAAGTTACATTCTCGCACGAAAATTTACAGTGGTGGAAGGACACTTTATGAGTATGCCTGAAACTATCTCATCCGGTGTGCCACAGGGGAGTATACTGGGGCCATTTTTATATTTGATTTATACTTGTGATATGCCTGTGAGCAGTAGTATTCACACTTCTACATTTACCGACGATACCGCCTGCCTTAGTATGCACGAAAACCCTGATGAGGCATCCCGAAAACTCCAGGAACACATTAGCCAGATGGAACTATGGTTAAACTTATGGAGAATTAAGGTAAATGAACAAAAGTCTGTCCATATAACATTTACCTTACGAAGAGATACTTGTTCCCCCATTCGGATTAATAATCAAGTTGTTCCTCAACATTCACATGTGAAATATCTTGGTATACACCTCGATCGACGGCTTACATGGAAACATCACATTGACTATAAGTTAACTCAAATGAAACTAAAATTAACTCAGGTACATTGGCTGATTGGCAGAAATTCAACACTCAGCCTAGACTGCAAACTTTTAATATACAAGTCGCTTTTAAAGCCAATATGGTGTTACGGTATCCAGTTATGGGGCACTGCTTCAGCTTCCAATGTAGAGAGAATTCAACGAAGACAAAACAAAATTTTAAGGTTAATAACATCTGCTCCATGGTACATTAAGAATTCAAATATACATCGTGATTTAAATATGCCACTAGTGACTGAAGAAATTGCAAAATACGCAGGCAAATATCTAACTAAACTCGTGTCACATCCTAATCCGCTTGCTCGTAACATCTTGAACTTTACTGGACACATCCGCTTAAAAAAGAGAAATACAAGGGCTCTAATACTAAACACTCCAAATGAAGTTGCTTGAAAATTTTTTTTTTTGCTTATCACTACTTATGTATTATTTACAACTATCACTTAGTTAGGTCTGGCATTGGTCGGGCCTATTAATTATATGTTAGATTTAAGATTTGAATACTTATTGTTAGTTCATATATGAAGATACAATAAATAAAAAAACATGCATAAAAAAAAAAAAAAAAAAAAAATTTTGTCATATCATCAATTTACTCCCCTCCTAGATTCGCAATTACTGGGGATCAATACGAGGATTTCTACAAATCTCTTGGCCCTTGTTTCGTTGCAGCAGGAGACTATAATGTAAAACATACTTTCTGGGGTTCGCGTCTTATCACACCTAGAGGACGAGCGTTGTTCAACACAATTTCAAAAATGGGCTTGGACGTCATTTCGAGTGGGGAGCCCACTTACTGGCCTACTGACATACATAAAATTCCGGATATTATAGATTTTGGCGTCATGAAAAATATTTCTAGGGAATTAATTTACGTCGAAGCTTCCCTAGATCTATCGTCCGATCACTCTCCCACGATCGTTACAATCTGTAGCCCACTGAAAAGTGCTCTACCTCACCCATATGTGAAAATGGTCAGTAGTGTTAATTGGCTGCGATTCAAAAAATATCTTAGTAGTCACTGCACTGAAAACATTAAGCTAAGAACTCATGACGATATTGAATCTAATATTGCTAATCTTAACGAAAATATTAAGCAGGCAGCTGAACATGCCACTTCCTCCCATCCGCAGACTGGGTTTAACAGAATATATTCTACAGATTTTGAACTTCTCGTATCTGCAAAAAGAAGAGCTAGAAGAGAATGGCAACAGCACAGATTACCCCAAAATAAAATTAGATTAAAAGAGTGCACCAAAAGACTCCAAGAACTGCTTGCATATGAAAAAACTGCTTCTCTTAAAAACTATCTGGAAAATCTCGATGTCACACCAGCATCTAATTACTCTTTGTGGCGCGCTGTGAAAAAAACTAAAACACCCGTTGAGTTTAAACCACCTCTGCGCACTTCTACCGGAGTTTGGTCCAGGAGTGATATTGAAAAAGGTAACTTGTTTGCAAATCATTTAAAATCCGTATTTACCCCAAACATATGTACTGGTGTTGTTGATATCCCGAGTGTAGTTGCGCTACCCCCTCGACCCATAAAATTTAAAATGTGTGATGTACAAAATCTAATTGCGGAACTCAACCCGAAGAAAGCACCGGGTATTGATGGAATTAGTAACCAAATGCTAATAAAATTGCCTCGTATTGTAATTAGAATCATTTTATTCATTTTTAATGCCATTTTACGACTAGAGTATTATCCCCACAGCTGGAAGTTTGCCAAAGTTAAAATGATTCCAAAGCCGGGCAAAGATCTGACCAAGGCAGAATCATACAGGCCAATAAGCCTGCTATCAACAATGTCAAAACTTTTCGAAAAACTGCTCATGTCAAAATTGTCCCCAATTATAATTGGTAGTGGGTGCATCCCAGACCATCAGTTTGGTTTTAGAAGTCAACATAGCACCATTGAACAAACGCATAGATTGGTTAAATGTATAAGAAGAACATTTGAAGAAAAGAAGTACTGTTCTGCACTGTTTATTGACGTTTCGCAGGCATTTGATAAAGTGTGGCATGAAGGTTTAATTTTAAAATTAAAATCATATTTACCAATAAATTTGGTGAATTTATTAGAAAGTTACATTACTACCCGGAAGTTCACGGTTGTGGAAGGGGAATTCATGAGTGTGCCCGAATCTATATCATCCGGTGTGCCACAGGGGAGCATACTGGGGCCAGTTTTGTATTTAATTTATACTTGTGATATGCCTTTGAGCAGCAATATCCATACATCTACGTTTGCCGATGATACAGCCTGCCTAAGTAAGCACGAAAATCCTCATGAGGCTTCCCGATATCTACAACAACATATTACACAACTGGAACTATGGTTAAAATTATGGAGAATTAAGGTAAACGAGCAAAAGTGTGTTCAGGTAACATTTACCCTGCGAAGAGATACTTCTTTCCCAATTCGAATCAGCAATCAAGTTGTTCTTCAGCATTCACATGTAAAATACCTTGGTATACACCTTGATCGACGACTTACATGGTAACACCATATTGACTCAAAGCTAATACAAATGAAACTTAAACTAACTGAGATATATTGGCTGATTGGTAGAAATTCAACACTCAGCCTAGAGTGCAAACTTTTAATTTACAAGTCGCTTTTGAAGCCAATATGGTGCTACGGAATTCAGTTATGGGGCACTGCTTCAGCTTCTAACGTCGAGAGAATCCAACGAAGGCAAAACAAAATTTTACGTTTGATAACATCGGCTCCATGGTACATTAAAAACTCAAATTTACATCGTGATTTGAATATGCCACTAGTGATTGAAGAAATAGCAAAATACGCAGGCGAATATTTAACAAAACTCGAGTCACATCCTAATCCGCTTGCTCGTAACATCTTGAATTTTACTGGCCACATTCGCTTGAAAAAGAAGGACACAAGGGCTCTTTTACTCAACACTCCAGGTGGGATTGCTTGAAAATATTTTTTTCTCCTTTTTTTTTTTATTATCACTATTTAGGTATTATTTATAACTATCACTAAGTTTATGTCCGACAGTGGTCGGGCCTAATACTTATATTTTAGATTTAAGATTTGAATACTTATTGTTAGTTCATAATTGAAGATACAATAAATAAACAAATGTATTAAAAAAAAAATATGTCTAATGTGTACAGATAAAGTTAAGTGTATTTGTGGAATCTAGTACATTGGAAGGGATAATGATGTCCTTGTTTAATGAGTAACAGCACAGGTTAACAAGTCGTATACAAATGTAGTGTTCAAACCTTTTGGATTCCAAGTGTTTTGTTCCTTTTGTGTTTTTTGCAAGTTCTCAACAAAAATAAGTGATTTCTATCAACGTAAAGTAAATGGTTTCTGAGGAATTTTGTGCATTGGAAGGATAAGTGACATTCTTGTCCAATGTACAAATACGTTGGTTAACAAATCGCTTAAATAAGAAGATGCCCGATCAATTGGAATCAAAATGTGAATGACAAATGTGTGCATGCATACATATGAAGTGAATTGAAAGGGTGGAATTTTGCACATTGGAAAGAACGATGATGGTTATATCCAATGTTCAACACCACAAGTCGTTCTGTGTCCTATTGTACAAGTATTTGATACTAAGAAAAAATAACTTTGCAATCAATGAAAAGCCCTACAGCTACAGAATATTTTTCAAGAGATATAATTTTTGTTTTATATCTAAATATAAAATTTTAATAATACAAATATTTTTATTTTACTTTTATTTACATACATATTCACAACAAGAAAACCCAGAAGAATGTGAAAGAAATGTCTGTTTCAAAACTTTATTCGATCCTAAATCTAAACTGGAAAGATAAAAATGCATTTAAGAAGGAAGAATGTTCGCAACTAAAACAACTTTAGACTTTGATGGCATTAGTAAATAAATATTTAGTTGTTTTTGAATAAAATGTTTAACTGTCATTATTAAAAATTAAAGTTATTTAAAACATGCTAATTAATTATATTAGTAAATATTCTAATTTTGTTTTTCAGTTTACAAATTTTGGAATTTATTTTTGTTTACATATCCACAGTTTCTTTTGTAACAATTTAACATGACTCAAAAATATAAATACATTTATACATATACTAAAAAAATTAAAAATAAAAAAAATTTAAAAATTGGACATGTGCATACATATAACTTCTTTTATGATTTTTTTACTATAAATTGGGGTGAGTATACGCTTAAGTAAGAAATAACTTGTTTCTACATTATGTTAATAAGAATAATTTTGTATGATAATTTGTTTTCAAACCCCTTTATAAAGCCTATTTAATTTTTATAAATAAGGCTGTTAGTTTTTAAAAAATTGCTGCAGTACATAATGTTGCACTTAACAGCCAGCTCTGAGAATCCTAATTATTTATGCAGATTGGCCGTTTTATACACCCACCACATTTTCAAATCTATCCAGTTTTTCATACGTCTCCTCTAAAATAAAAATAATTTAAGAAAGCATGTATTAAAAAATTATATGCTTGCATAGATACATACATATGTATATATTTTTTATGTAAAAAAAGAGTCTAATATTAATTGCATCAACATTTAAAGCCTTACCTACAGCTTTTCTATAAATTTGTATGGCAGAATTCGTGTTTTCCAGCTATATAAATTCATGACATTAAAGTGAAAGCCGCCAGATATTTGGAATTTAGTTTCAAGGCTCCTTGAAAGTATGTAATGACAATAAAATGATCACATCCACATAAGAACCCCATAGGTGCTTTACCTATCGATTGTACCAGTACCTCCTGAGCAGCTTAATTAAGATCAACTGCTTTCAATACGATAGAAAATACATGCCATAACTATCCAAACGCTTCAGAGTATTCTGCTTTTAAAGTAGTCAACAAATCTATCCAAAAATGGATGCATACGCCTGATCTGTTGTTTCTGATCTCTTTGCATTTACAAACAAAATCGTGTAGCAATTTTCTGGAGTAAAAAATCGGTGAGAACAGTTAATATTTCAAATACTGAAATATTATTCAAATAAAACTTACCGTTTTTATCCATTTGCGCAACAAGCTGACTTACTGGAACCTTCTGTTGTCGTACATTTTTATATGGTAGCACGCTGTTTAGCAGCACCACCTGTTAAAGGTGGCCCAGCCAATGCGTGTGATGAACATATTGTGAGTCCCGATGAGCTTTGCGAAATTATTTTCGTTGAACTGGTACCGACTTTCTAGTGTTGTTCCAACAAGCTTCAACAACATGCACAGCTTGAACAATTGTTTCACCTTCCGAAGTGTACAAAAACGCTTTCTTTAGACGAGTTTTCATCATATATAGTAACTTTGTACCTACATATTTCCAAATGTTCCAAATACCGGGAAGGTATCACAATCCCCTTAAAGATTTTTTACAATCACTTTGTAAATACTCAAATATCTCACATTATTTGGGACACAATTTACAGTCAGTAGTTGAGGAATACCACTGACCTTCAATTACACACTTTAATATGTTAAAAACACATCTATTTTTTTTAAATATTTATTTTTTACTTTTTCACTTTTCAAAAATTTTTGTGAATTTTATTTTCCAGTTTTTTATGAACATATGTTTGCAATTGCAGTATATATGTATGTAGCTATTACTTTTTATGCATGTATAAAGCAATTTTTTTTCTCCCTTAAATAATTCAGATAACGCTGCGTATTCAACACCAACCAGCTGTTATCACTATTTCCCTCAACTCAGAGGTGAGAATTCTGGTTCATATTCTGTGGTTTGCAATTGCAGTATATATCTATTGCTTTTTATGCATGTAGAAAGCAATTTTTTCTCTCCTTTAAGTAATTTTTTTTTTTTTTTTTTAATACATTTATTTATTTATTGTATCTTCAATTATGAACTAACAATAAGTAATCAAATCTTAAATCTAAAATATAAGTATTAGGCCCGACCACTGTCGGACATAAACTTAGTGATAGATATAAATAATACATAAGTAGTGATAATCAAAAAAAAAAAATATTTTCAAGCAATCCCATCTGGAGTGTTGAGTAAAAGAGCCCTTGTGTCCTTCTTTTTCAAGCGAATGTGGCCAGTAAAATTCAAGATGTTACGAGCAAGCGGATTAGGATGTGACTCGAGTTTTTTTAAATATTTGCCTGCGTATTTTGCTATTTCTTCAATCACTAGTGGCATATTCAAATCACGATGTATATTTGAGTTTTTTATGTACCATGGAGCCGATGTTATCAAACGTAAAATTTTTTTTTGCCTTCGTTGGATTCTCTCGACGTTAGAAGCTGAAGCAGTGCCCCATAACTGAATTCCGTAGCACCATATTGGCTTCAAGAGCGACTTGTATAATAAAAGTTTACAGTCTAGGCTGAGTGTTGAGTTTCTACCAATCAGCCAATATATCTGACTTAGTTTAAGTTTCATTTGTATTAGCTTTGAGTCAATATGGTGTTTCCATGTAAGTCGTCGATCAAGGTGTATACCAAGGTATTTTACATGTGAATGCTGAGGAACAACTTGATTGTTGATTCGAATTTGGGAACAAGTATTTCGTCGCAGGGTAAATGTTACCTGAACACACTTTTGCTCGTTTACCTTAATTCTCCATAATTTTAACCATAGTTCCAGTTGTGTAATATATTCTTGTAGATATCGGGAAGCCTCATGAGGATTTTCGTGCATACTTAGGCAGGCTGTATCATCGGCAAACGTAGATGTATGGATATTGCTGCTCAAAGGCATATCACAAGTATAAATTAAATACAAAACTGGCCCCAGTATGCTCCCCTGTGGCACACCGGATGATATAGATTCGGGCACACTCATGAATTCCCCTTCCACAACCGTGAACTTCCGGGTAGTAATGTAACTTTCTAATAAATTCACCAAATTTATTGGTAGATATGATTTTAATTTTAAAATTAAACCTTCATGCCACACTTTATCAAATGCCTGCGAAACGTCAATAAACAGTGCAGAACAGTACTTCTTTTCTTCAAATGTTCTTCTTATACATTTAACCAATCTATGCGTTTGTTCAATGGTGCTATGTTGACTTCTAAAACCAAAGTGATGGTCTGGGATGCACCCACTACCAATTAGAATTGGGGACAATTTTGACATGAGCAGTTTTTCGAAAAGTTTTGACATTGTTGATAGCAGGCTTATTGGCCTGTATGATTCTGCCTTGGTCAGATCTTTGCCCGGCTTCGGAATCATTTTAACTTTGGCAAGCTTCCAGCTGTGGGGATAATACTCTAGTCGTAAAATGGCATTAAAAATGAATAACATGATTCTAATTACAATACGAGGCAATTTTATTAGCATTTGGTTACTAATTCCATCAATACCCGGTGCTTTCTTCGGGTTGAGTTCAGCAATTAGATTTTGTACATCACACATTTTAAATTTTATGGGTCGAGGGGGTAGCGCAACTACACTCGGGAAATCAACAACACCAGTACATGTGTTTGGGGTAAATACGGATTTTAAATGCTTTGCAAACAAGTTACCTTTTTCAATATCACTCCTGGCCCAAACTCCGGTAGAAGTGCGCAGAGGTGGTTTAAACTCAACGGGTGTTTTAATTCTTTTCGCAGCGCGCCACAAAGAATGATTAGATGCTGGTGTGACATCGAGATTTTCCAGATAGTTTTTAAGACATGCAGTTTTTTCATATGCAAGCAGTTCTTGGAGTCTTTTAGTGCAATCTTTTAATCTAATTTTATTTTGGGGTGACCTGTGCTGTTGCCATTCTCTTCTAGCTCTTCTTTTTGCACATACGAGAAGTTCAATATCTGTAGAATATATCCTGTTAAACCCAGTCTGCGGGTGGGAGGAAGTGGCATGTTCAGCTGCCTGCTTAATATTTTCGTTAAGATTAGCAATATTAGATTCAATATCGTCATGAGTTCTTAGCTTAATGTTTTCAGTGCAATGACTACTAAGATATTTTTTGAATCGCAGCCAATTAACACGACTGACCATTTTCACATATGGGTGAGGTAGAGCACTTCTCAGTGGGCTACAGATTGTAACGATCGTGGGAGAGTGATCAGACGATAGATCTAGGGAAGCTTCGACGTGAATTAATTCCCTAGAAATATTTTTCATGACGCCAAAATCTATAATATCCGGAATTTTATAAATGTCAGTAGGCCAGTAAGTGGGCACCCCACTCGAAATGACGTCCAAGCCCATTTTTGAAATTGTGTTGAACAACGCTCGTCCTCTAGGTGTGATAAGACGCGAACCCCAGAAAGTATGTTTTGCATTATAGTCTCCAGCTGCTACGAAACAAGGGCCAAGAGATTTGTAGAAATCCTCGTATTGATCCTCAGTAATTGCGAATCTAGGAGGGGAGTAAATTGATGATATGACAAAATTTGTGCAAAAGTTTTCGATACAAATATTTGTTGCTTGTAGATGTTCTTCACAAATGTTGTCAAGAATATAATGCTTGAGTCTTGACTTTATTAAAATTGCTGATCCCCCGCAAGCTCTTCCTCTTGGGTCCTTTGAATCATATAAAATGTAGCCATTAATTTTGAATAGGCTTCTTGAAGTCAAGTGAGTCTCAGAAACCAACATTATATCAATATTTTTTTCCGTGAGGAAGTACTCAAGTTCATTTTTATGTTGGCGAATGCCGTTTGCTTTCCAGAAACATATTTTTAACGTGTTCATGGCTTGTTAACTAATGCTTGAAGCAGTGTAGACTGCATTCGTAGCATTTCTTGCATCATGCTAGTCATATTTGTTGTAAAATTATTTATAGTTAGCACTAGATTCTCAATAGTAGCTTCAAGGCGACTAAAATTAAAGCTTGAGTTTGCATTCGTTGAATTATTTTGAGGCGGAATATTTTGTGTGGGAATATGACTAGTCTTAGCTGCATCGGCATACGATACACGTGAAGTGACAGGTTTACTCATTTGAGTAAAAGTGGCGGAGTAAGCGTTTGCTGTTTGTGTTGAAGCTAATTTAGGTTTTTGCCCCATAGTCTGCTTAACGAAAGAATATACAGGACATCCTCTGTAGTTAGCGGTGTGATTACCTCCACAATTTTTTTTCTGCTAGATCTTTAGGCTTAGTACAACCAGCAGTACCGTGCAATTCACCGCAGATAACACAAACTGAAGGTAACTTGCAGTAAGTTTTGGTGTGACCATATTCTTGACAATTATGGCACTGTACGGGTCCAGAACGCTTGTGTGGTTCTTCAACTGTTATTTTTCGATATAAGAGATATTTCAAATTATAAATTGGATGAGTCTCGCTTTTTTTCAATTTTATATCGTTTGGCTCAAGTTCGACGCGAAATAGAGGTTGAGGAATCTTCTCCCTATTTATTATGTTAGATACATTTTTTACCTTAAATTCCTGGAGGACGAGTGCATCTTTTATTTCTTCGGGAGCAACATAGGAATCGATGCCCTTCAATACGATCTGCAGGCCTTTAGCACTTTTAAGCTGATATGTGTAGAAACTTTTCTTACCTTTTTCAAATTCAGTAACCAGTTTGCGAAAATCTTTTTCTTCATAAATTTGAATTTTGGTCTCATCAATGTTACCACTTTTTATTGGAACGACGTGAAATTTATTCTCACCAATGACTGAAATTAAATTTTTTATAAGAGCGTTTGAATTTTTTTCTCTCAAATAGATTGGTGGCGTTCGGTTCGTTGGGGTTCGTTGTTGTCAACTTGTAATATTTCAAAACGATTTTGGCGGTTAATAGAGGATACGCTGTTATCCCTAGACATTTTTGGAGCAGATGAAATTTTCGAAGACTTTGGGCTTCGTCCGCGCTTTACCACTGTAATATATCTGTCCATTCCCACTTGGACCTTGGGTTTTGGGCTGCTCTTAACTTCAGTAAAAACTTGGTTAAGTGATGACCACGAGCCCGAAGCGGATGATATCGCTGAGTTAAATGTAGAAGTACTAGGCAACGGTAATGTTAACGAATCACTAGTTGGCATTGGACAAAGCGAAGTTGATCGCTGACGAAAAAGTGGCCTCGCCTTTAAATAAAGTCTACTATCAGATTTCTTATTTAATTTGTTATCATTAAGAGCTTCAGAGCTCTCAGTAAGTCTTATATCAGATTTTTTATTTTTATTATTTTCATTAAGAGCTTCAGAACTCACAGTAAAATAGGCATTTCTGCCATTAGAACTCACTTCACAGTTATTTGTTTTTGAGGTACTCATATAGAGTATTCCTCAAGGGCACTTTTGTTTGTATGTTTGTTTGTTTTTTTTATTACGGTTTTTTTGTTTTTGTTAATTATGACTATGTAAAAAGTATTAGCAATGCAAATAGAGCTAACAATAACAATATGTATTCCGAATATTTTTTCGTACAATTTTTTTTTTGTTTAGTATGAAATAAAAACTCCGCTAAATCGACTGTTCACTATGAATGTACAACGAGAATGAATGAATGAGTACTTCAGATAACGCTGCGAATTCAACACCAACCAGCTGTTATCACTATTTCCCTCAACTCAGAGGTGAGAATTCTGGTTCATATTATGTGCTACTAATTTGGCGTTAGAGAATAGAATTTAGAATTTAAACATTTTGGCGATGGCATTAAATGCTAAAATTGCGGTGAATTTAATTTTTATGCCCTTGCAAAATTTAGCAACGCACGTTACAGAATTGCAATCGCTGCCAAAAATCGCTAAATCAACTTTATAAATTTTAAGCGATAGAAATTTAGCTTTAGCGCATTACAGATTACAGCTGCAGATGGTTTTTGCAAAAACTGGGACATGATCTATCAAAAAGCGGGATTTTGAAGACAATACCGCCAAAAAGCGGGATTTTAAAATAAATATCTTTTAGAAAGCGGGATGTGTAATATGCACATACACAGTATGTACTTAGGAAATATAGTTTTCAACTCAAAAGGAACGATTTAAAATAAACAAAAATATTTATCTATATAAATAAAAATCAGGTAAAGTTTAGTTCGTTGGTAATAGCATCAATTGAGAGCGGCTGCACCGATTTCAGTATTTTTTTAATTTTTGTTTTATTTTGAAATATCTTTCAGCAAGAAACATGAAATTCTGTGTGAGTAACGATTTTTATAATGTGCATTGTCTTACAAAAAAAAAATTCGAGTTAGGCATGTAAGTGTGACACATGGCATAAAGAAAAATATTTACTTTGAGGTATCTAGAAAACTAATAAAGGGAGAACCTTGAAATTTTGTTAGGATAGCTCTGTTGATATTCTGTTTTGTCTCTGGAAATAATTTAAGAAATAGTGCAAATTTTCGTTTGAGCGAAAAATAATACCAGCATACCGATCTTGCTGATTTGCTTACAGCGTATTACTGATGGTCTAGAAGGAGCAATATGCTACTTATTTTTTAATTAACGAAGTTGACGTCGCACTTCCCACATAGAAGAAATCTATCCTTAAAGATATATTGGAATCCACAGTAGAACAGTAAAAAAGACGTGTATCACCTCATAAGTAAATTAAATATTAATTTTTTAATGTCTTGGTATCTGCTACAAATACAAATTTGAAATTCAGCTGGTCTGCCGCAGATAGAAAATAATCGAGATTCGACAAGTGAGCAAAATATATACTTAAAAATATCTTAGAAACACAGAAAAACAGCCTAAATTCCAGAAAAATCATATTGAATTTATTTTATTTATCAATTTTATTTATTTTTAAGGATTTCAATATGCATTTTCTATTGTATTGAAAATTATTGAATTAATGTTATGCGTTCTTATATTTAAGTTGCAGCTTTTCCCTGAGTGTATGTAATGTAGTGAAGAATTTAAAACCAGTTATGACTATTTTTATAAACAATGAAAATTTGTCTTTTCATCTCATAACGCATCTGGGCTTCACAGACTTTTGGCTAGTTAAGCAGTAAATACACTTAAAAAACATTTGGAATGAACTTTTATCAGTTACATTTTAATAAAAATCGCATAAGAGATTGAAAATTTCAAAACTAGAAAGCGGGATAGAACTTCGAAGCGGGATCGACCTGCGAAAAGCGGGATAATCCCGCCTAAAGCGGGATGTCTGGTCAGGTAAGAAATACTCTATATGAGTACCTCAAAAACAAAAAAAATTTGAAATGAGTTCTAAGGGCGGAATGCCCATTTGACTGTGACTTCTCAGGCCAGCAATGCAAGCAATAAAAATAAAAAGTCTAATTATAGTCTTTTTCTAACGGCAAAGTCGTTAGAAATAAACTATCGTTAGCGATAAACTTTGCAACTAGTTATTCGTTAATATTACCTGTAACGATTCTTCACATTGAAGTGAAATATTTGGGAAACATGGCTCCGGCTGTGCTCGTCGAGGGTGTGGTTATTAAAACTGTTTAAAATTCACAAAAGACTTAAAATTTTAGGTAGCGTAACGAAATTAAATATGATGATCCACATAAAACCCAAAAATTATTTTAACATGGTCTAAGATGTAATTTGCCACGTTGATTTTAAGCCCACCTTCCATGCTGATAAAAGAAAGTAATTAACCAGCCCGATACAGGAATAAAAAATATATTGAAATAAATTAAAATTTAAACATGTCTACCCCATACCTAAGTTCACCTTTCGTTACAATAAATAATAGATTAGACTCCCATATTTACCAAATCGTTATAAACATGAATAAATTTGTTAAATTATATCTGGTTAATAAAATAAAAAATTAACTAATAAGATTACACGTTAATTATTTAAATTTTTCAATATAATTAAAATTTCTCAAAAAGAAAAAGAAAGTGAATTCGAAATTTATAGTTAATATTAAAATTGTAGAGTATCTAAATATGAAACATGAATGATATGGAAACCACGGTAGGAAAAAATTCTGCTCGCAAATACTATTTTATTTTTTCTTTCGTTTTAAAATGTGTATTCGGAATTTTAAAAATAAAATTCGGAAAAGAATTCTATTTTAAATTCTTGGTTATTTCGTTCTCGCAAACGAATTAAATAAACAAAAGTTGATTTAATTCGTTTGCTAGAAGAATTAAAAAAACCATGAATTTAAAATAGAATTCTTTTCCGAATGCAAAAGAATTATTCGCATAAACATTTAAATTAGGCAGCATGTTGAGTTCTTTTTTAGATATCATCGCCCACCCAAACCACTATAGCTATAGAGCTGAAATTTGGTGTGTATATTCCTCTTCCGATATGTAAATCCAATTAAAGGGATTTTTGGAAATTCAAACGCTAAAAGGGGGAAAAGGGGGTAAAATTGTTATCTTTATATATCGGAATAGATAGATAGACTAAAAATTCCAAAAGCTAACGAATAAGCCGACATATGTTTGGTACTTTTCTAATATATGTACTTTCAGAGATTAAATGGGGTAAAAACAGAATTTTGGTACCTTTTTTGCACTCGATATATCTTCTAAATTATTCAACGTAGCAGAAAGCTTTTTGGTGCTTTCCTTTCTTTTGGAGAGAATCTTGAATGATTTTGACACTTTCTGAAAATTTGCACTTATAAGGGCTAACATTTTACCCGTTTTCGGTGCTTTTATGTTAATGATAATGTACACATATACATACATTTAAAAATAATTTACTATTACTTCTTACCGGTCACTAGAAGCTGGGAGAATAAAATTTATGATTTTTTGAACTGCCCAAAAAGTGCTAAGGGGGCAAAAAGGGTAAAATTTGTATCTTTCTATCTCAGAAACTACAGTAGATAGAGTAAAAAAGCACTTATTAGAAAAAAGTACTTTTTCGGAAAAGTATTTTTTTAAAACGGTGCTTTTTGTTAAAAGTACTTTTTAAAAAAATGTGCTTTTAGGGTAAAGTACTTTTTAGAATAAGGGGAAAAGATTTTTGGGAAAAGTACTTTTTAGAAAAAGGGGATTTTTGGGAAAAGTACTTATTCTTAACCAAAAAATTCCAAATAGACTTTTTGATCGATTATGATGTAATTAACCAAAATACATCTTTCCTTAAAATTTTACTTTCATATGTTCCAAAATAGCGATTTTATTCATGAAATTCAAAAGGCGGCAACTGCAATGTTAACAAATCTATAAACCAAAAGGCCGTAACTACAATTTAAATTAAACAAGTAAGAGTGCTATATTCGGCTGTGCCGAATCTTATATACCCTTTACCAAAGTGCGTTTATGTAGTATAGAGATACATACATAAGCACAGAGATATGTAGGTACATATTAATTTTGTGAAAAAATGCATACTTTTTTCTCTAGTGCAATTTTTAAATTTTTGGCATTATGTTTAATTTAATGCTTTTAAAATTTTGGCGATTTATTTTATTTTGCTGATTTTTTAGTTTTGGCGGTTTATTTCGGTTTTTGGCGTTTTTTTAATTTTGGCGACTTTGTTTCGTTCTGGCAATTTTTTTGTTTTTTATTTTTTTGAATTTTTTTGTGGCAATTTTTTTAGTTTTGACACTTTTTTTCTCGTTTTGGAGATTTTTTCGGTTTTTGGCGTTTTTTTTTAATTTTTGGCGATTGTTTTTCGTTTTGGAGATTTTTTTTAATTTTAAGCGATTTTTTTAATTTCTGGCGATTTTTTTTCATATAGGCAATTTTTTTTGTTTTGGTGATTATTTCGGTTTTTGGCGTTTTTCTTTAATTTTGGCGATTTTATTTTTTTTTGTTTTCGCGATTTTTTTCGGTTTTTGGCGTTTTTTTAATTTTGGAGATTTTTGCCGATTTTTTTCATATAAGCGATTTTTTTAATTTTTGGCGATTTTTTTCATATAGGCAATTTTTTTTTGTTTTGGCGACTTTTTTTGGTTTTTTGCTTTTTTTTATTTTGGCGATTTATTTTCGTTTTGGCAATTTTTTTTGGCGATTTTTTTCGTTTTGGTGATTTTTTTTGATTTTGGCGATATTTTTTGATTTTGGCGATTTATTTTCGTTTTGGGGATTTATTTTCGATTTTGGAGATTTTTTTTAAATTTTTTTTCATATAAGCAATTTTTTTTTGTTTTGGCGATTTGTTTTCGGTTTTTGGCGTTTTGTTTAATATTGGCGATTTATTTTCGTTCTGACGATTTTTTTTAATTTTGGCAATTTTTTGATTTTGGTGATTTTTTTTCATTTAGGCGATTTTTTTTAATTTTTTGCGATTTTTGTTCATATAAACATTTTTTTTGTTTTGGCGATTTTTTGCGGTTTTTGGAGTTTTTTTGACATTGTGGGAAACTTTTTTTAGTTTTGACACGTTTTTCTCGTTTTGGCGATTTTTTTCGGTTTTTGGCGTTTTTTTTTAATTTTAGCGATTTTTTAAAATTTTTGTCGATTTTATAGTTTTTGGATTTTTAGTTTGACCGTTTTTGAAAATTTCAAGAGTTTAACTCTTACGGTTTCCAAGATATAGCAATTTGTCAAAATTTCATTAACTGATGGGCCACCCTTTATTATAAATTTTTTTCATTTTAGTGTTAATTGTTGTATTCTATATAAAAATACACTAATTTTACAAATTTCAAGTGTCAATATACATATGTACATACAATTGTATGTATATTACATGGGATTTTAAAAGTTTTCGTCGCTCATTTTGGAACACCCTTTAATTTTCAGCTTTTATATACTTGTTGTTGTAGCGACCGAAGTTCTACATACACTGTCCAAATTTCAGACCCGTAGCTCTTACCGTTCCTGAGAAAATAACCTTCTTCCTAAAACATGAAATATGTTTAATTATTACAAAAAAAGTTAAAGTTGTCCAACCCTGGAAACGTTTTTTTAATTTGTTAAATTTAAACTTCTTTTTTCTAATTATAAATACCAATTTTATTCATACCGAAGTATAAAATAAGTTAATTTAATAAAAAAGTAATAAAAACTTGTTTTCGGTAGTTATTTTCAATGGGAAAATAGAGCTTGAGTTTTCCAGCTCTGAAACCGTCTGCTCGATGTTGCTGATTTTTAATAGCAAAATTTTTCGGAAAATTTCTGACACACCAGTCCAAGAACGAAGTCTCTAGCTCTTCTGGGAGCTTGGGAAAACCGATTTCGCGTACAGACAGACGGACATCGCTTGTTCGTCTTTCCTATGCATAAGGATCCAGAATATATATACTTTATGTGTCGCTTATTAATATTGTAGAAATTACAAACGGAATGACAAACCTATTAATATCCTTTTACCATTTTTTGGTAAAGGGTATAAAAAATAAAATAAATTTTAACGAAGTTGGCTTTTGTTTTACGATCAATTACCGTTATTGAAATTAACATTTTTGCAAGATAGTAACAAGAACGCTGGGAATATTTGTTCCTTACCAAAAAATAATAAAATGGGTACTAATAGTAAATATGGTTCCACTAACAAAGTTGAAAAAATTAATAAAAAGTGTGAAAATAAAACAAACTCAGTGAAAGGAAAACAATACACGGGCCTAACAAAAGGAAATATTTGTGAAAAATCATCAAGACAACTCAAAGGTGGGTGTACTTAAAAATTGTGTGCGATAAGTCCATTGCGACATTTTGCTATGTTTTCAGAAGACAATCGCAAGGAAATATTTAATAGCTTCTGGAAAATGTCTTGGGATCAGAAAAAAATATATGTTATTGCTTTCGTTGAACGCGCAAACGTAAAGCGTGTTCCCGTAGAAAGCTCCAGAAGATCAATTTCGAAGAACTATTATCTAAAAGATTATTCTAAACGTGTGCAGGTGTGTTTTCATATGTTTGTGTCTACGTTAGGAATTAATGAGAAAATTTTACGATATTGGGTAAACTTCAACGATTTACATGGCACTAATATTTCGCCAGAGGAACAGACGGAATTTATATCAAAACGTAGAGAAGCTACCACTCAAGGTATGATATACAAAGAACGTTTAAGTTTTCTGAAAAAGTGGCTAAACGATATTCCAAATTACCGCAATTACTGCAAGTCTAACAAAGAGAATGTTGTAACTCCTGTATCTTCCAAAATTCATGGCCCTAATAGAACAAAAAAAATTTATATATTCAAATCCTTAAGCTATGTACAGACGATTGCCATATCTTACAATATTGTCAGATCTGTCAATGTGCTGGCAATGTACTGGCAATCGAAAATTGCCAGTACAATATTCCTTGTCAGTTCACACGATTGTAAGAAAATCTTACAATTTATTGCCAGACGGTTGTATGGCAGAAAATTCATCGGATAAAATCGTCAGTCGAAAAATTGTCAGTTCACACGGTTTTCATATGCACAAATTGTCAGATATGTTTTCATGCGTTGCCAGACTCAAAGCATTTTTTAAAAATTGTTAAATATCAATCGTTTGTGTTAAATGTAAAAAGTGAATGTTTAAATTATTATGGACCATAAAGAAGCAATTGCAATGATTTTGTGTGCATATATTTTATTATAAATATTTTATTTAAAATCAAGCGTGTGCAGTGTTGCCGATAGAAATAATTCTCTTACAATGACGCCATTGTCAGATGCATAAACTTTGCAGATCTGACAATATTAAAACGTCTGACAAATATCTGGCAATAATTTCACGGTGTGTTCACACGATTGTAAGATGTTTGACAATTTGTTGTCAGCTGCTAGTCCTTTAATGGACTGACAATGTTTTTTCTGGCAACGACGTCTCACAAAATTTGACAGTTCACACGGTTGTAAGAAATTTTGAGCAAATTTGACTGGCAATATTGTAAGATCTGACAACCGTCTGTACATAGCTTTAGTTCTCGTCGTACATTCATAGTGAACAGTCAATTTAGCGGAGGTTTTATTTCATACTAAACAAAAAAAAATCAAACGAAAAAATATTCGGAATACATATTGTTATTGATAAATAAGCTTTATTTGCATCTCTAATATTTTTTTACATAGTCATAAATAACAAAAAAAAACGCAAACAAAAACAACAACAAACAAAGTGCCCTTGAGGAAAAAACAAATAACTGTGAAGTGAGTTCTAATGGTAGAAATTCCTATTCTACTGTGAGTTCTGAAGCTCTTAGTGAAAATAATAAAAATAAAAAATCTGATGATAGACTTACTGAGAGCTGTGAAGCTCTTAATGATAACAAAATAAATAGGAAATAGACTTTTTTTTAAGGGCGAGGCCACTTTTTCGTCAGCGATCAACTTCGCTTTGTCCAATGCCAACTAGTGATTCGTTAACACTACCGTTGCCTAGTACTTCTACATTTAACTCGGCGATATCATCCGCTTCGGGCTCGTGGTCATCACTTAACCAAGTTTTTACTGAAGCTAAGAGCAGCCCAAAACCCAAGGTCCAAGTGGGAATGGAGAGATATATAACAGTGGTAAAGCGCGGACGAAGCCCAAAGTCTTCGAAAATTACATCTGCTCCAAAAATGTCTAGGGATAACAGCGCATCCTCTATTAACCGTCAAAATCGTTTTCAAATATTACAAGATGATAACAACGAACCCGAAGTATCTACGAACAAAACATCCAAGCCGCCACCATTCTATTTGAGAGAAAACAATTCAAACGTTATTATAAAAAATTTAATTTCAGTCATTGGTGAGAATAAATTTCACATCGTTCCAATAAAACGTGGTAACATTGATGAAACCAAAATTCAAATTTATGAAGAAAAAGATTTTCGCAAACTAATTAATGAATTTGAAAAAAAGTAAGAAAAGTTTCTACACATATCAGCTTAAAAGTGCTAAAGGCCTGCAGATCGTATTGAGGGGCATAGATTCCTATGTTGCTCCCGAAGAAATAAAAGATGCAGTCGTCGTCCAGGGATTTAAGGTAAAAAATGTATCTAACATAATAAATAGGGAGAAGATTCCTCAACCTCTATTTCGCGTCGAACTTGAGCCAAACGACATAAAATTGAAAAAACACGAGACTTGTCCAATTTATAATTTAAAATATCTCTTATACCGAAAAATAACAGTTGAAGAACCACACAAGCGTTCTGGACCCGTACAGTGCCATAATTGTCCACAATATGGTCACACAAAAACTTAGTGCAAGTTACCTTCAGTTTGTGTTATCTGCGGTGAATTGCACGGTACTGCTGGTTGTACTAGGCCTAAAGATCTAGCAGAAAAAAAAATGTAGTAATTGTGGAGGTAATCACCGTAAGAAGTCATGATGATATTGAATCTAATATTGCCAATCTTAACGAAAATATTAAACAGGCTGCTGAGCATGCCACTTCCTCCCATCCGCAGACTGGGTCTTATAGAATATATTCTAAAGATATTGAACATATCGTATGTGAAAAAAGAAGAGCTAGAAGAGAATGGCAACAGCAGAGATCACCCCAAAATAAAATTAGATTAAAAGAGTGCACTAAAAGACTCCAAGAGCTGCTTGCATATGAAAAAACTGCATCTCTTAAAAACTATCTGGAAAATCTCGATGTCACACCAGCATCTAATTGCTCTTTGTGGCGCGCTGCGAAAAGAATTAAAACACACGTAGAGTTTAAACCACATCTGAGCACTTCTACCGGAGTTTGGGCCAGGAGTGATATTGAAAAAGGTAACTTGTTTGCAAAGCATTTCAAATCCGTATTTACCCCAAACACATATACTGATGTGGTTGATTTTCCTAGTGTAGTGCTACCTCCTCGACCCATAAAATTTAAAATGTGTGATGTACAACATCTAATTGCTGAACTCAACCCGAAGAAAGCACCTGGTATTGATGGAATTAGTAACCAGATGCTAATAAAATTGCGTCGTATTGCAATTAGAATCATGTTATTAATTTTTGATGCCATTTTACGACTAGAGTATTATCCCCACAGCTGGAAGCTTGCCAAAGTTAAAATGCTAAAGACCGGCAAAGACCTTACCAAGGCAGAAGTCAGCATAGCACCATTAAACAAACGCATAGATTGGTTTAATGTATAAGAAGAACATTTGAAGAAAAGAGGTACTGATCTGCACTGTTTATTGACGTTTCGCAGGCATTTAATAAAGTGTAGCATGAAGACCTAATTTTAAAATTAAGATCACATCTACCAATAAATTTTCTGAATTTATTAGAAAGTTACATTACTACCCGGAAGTTCACGGTTGTGGAAGGAGAATTCATCACATCATTATCCGGTTTGCCACAGGGGAGCATACTGGGGCCAGTTCTGTATTTGATTTATATGTGTGATATGCCTTTGAGCAGTAATATCCATACATCTACTTTTGCCGATGATACAACCTGCCTAGGTATGCACGAAAACCCTCACGAGGCTTCCCGATATCTACAAGAACATATTACACAACTGGAGCTATGGTTAAAACTATGGAATATTAAGGTAAAGGAGCAAAAGTGTGTTCAGGTAACATTTACCCTGCGAAGAGATACTTGTTGCCCAATTCGAATCAACAATCAAGTTGTTCCTCAACATTCGCATGTAAAATATGTAAAAAGTCGCTTTTGAAGCCAATATGGTGCTACGGAATTCAGTTATGGGGCACTGCTTCAGCTTCTGACGTCGATGGAATCCAACTAAGGCAAAACAAAATTTTACGTTTGAAAACATCGGCTCCATGGTGCATCATAAACTCAAATATACATCGTGATTTGAATATGCCACTAGTGATTGATGAAATTGCAAAATACGCAGACAAATATTTAACAAAACTCGAGTCACATCCTAATCCGCTTGCTCGTAACATCTTGAATTTTATTGGTCACATCCGCCTGAAAAATAGGGACAGAAGGGCTCTTATACTCAACACTCCAGATGGGATTTCTTGAAAATATTTTTTTTTCTCTTTTTTTTTATTTGATTATCATTACTTATGTATTATTTATAACTATCACTAAGTTTATGTCCTACAGTGGTCGGGCCTAATACTTATATTTTAGAGTTAAGATTTGAATACTTATTGTTAGTTCATAATTGAAGATACAATAAATAACTAAATGTATTGAAAAAAAAATTCAAACCAAGAAATGATATTTGTGACACCTGTATATCTTACCAATCGAAGAACATATCTCAAGGTCAATGTGATATCCATAGGGTGGAAATACAAAATATGAGAGAGGAAAAGCTTAATGACATAGAACACAAACAAATTTGCAAATGAATTTTTTATCTTTTATATTAAAAATACAAAGAGTACAATGAAAAACACAGTTACACTAAATAGCTCTTTAATTACGGTTGAAAACCATAATTTTTTCAACCTAATTATAACCTTTATTAAAAACATTAATGTACTTACGGCTTTTTGGTTTCAGAAAAATTGATTCCAAAAGGCCATTACTAAAAAACTACTAATATTTTGTAAGTTTTGTTTTAATAAACCCAATCGGAATTGATTTTTTAATGATAATTCTGAAATTCGGCGCCTAACAATTAAATGGTCATTAATTTATAAAGTATTTTGCTTCTGTAAAAAAGCAAAAAGTTTACTTACTGCCATTTGGATTTTAGGTGACGATATGTAAGTGTGAAGCTATTCATATATGTGTGTAGGTAATTATACCCGTTAAGTCTTAGGTTTACAAGTAATTGATATTCGTTAGTGTATTTTTTTGTCCTCTTTTTCTAAGGAATGTATGTTTATCTTGCAATTATCCCTCTCTTCTTTATCGCCCTTAGCAGTTTACTTACTTCACTGTGAATATATTCTTATTTTAATTGCTAACCCATCCGATACATGTACATATGTATCTATATTCATAACTGACATTTGGTTAAGATTGAGCTTAATGTTCTATTCTGCGGCCTCAATGAAAACAAAAGAGACCAACCAGATTTCAGAAAACGTGAATGAAAAAGTTTCCTTAACAATTGTTCCTATATTCAAGATCATTCCAATATCATCAGATGCTGCAGAAATCTAGGTAAGCTCTATACAAATTGAAATAATATAATTTATAACAACTTTTCTGTACCAAAAAGTAAATTAAAAAAAATATTAAAATCTCATCAGTTCGTCTGCAATCTTTTCTAAAATAAGTTAATCAAAATCCTGGACAGCAAAGAAAACGGCTTTTCAAAATTAAAAATTAATTTAAAAATGCACAATCCAACCAATAAAATATGGTTAAATTTCTCAACGACGTTAATACACATTGAATTTTTTTTTATAAATGAAAAGATTTCTGAAATTTGTAATAAAAAAAGCAATGCCTATGTAAAAAAATTCAGTATTACTTACACATACATATTCCAATTTTAGAAGGTTTTTTCTTAATACATGTATTTATTTATTGTATCTTCAAATATGAACTAACAATAAATATTCAAATCTTAAATCTAAAATATAATTATTAGGACCGACCACTGTCGGACATAAACTTGTTAATAGTTATAAATAATACATACATACATCAAAAAAGAATAAAATTTATAAAAAAGCATAAAAAAAAGTATTTTCAAGAAATCCCATCTGGAGTGTTGAGTAATAGAGCCCTTGTGTCCGTCTTATTTAAGCGGATGTGTCCAGTAAAGTTCAAAATATTACGAGCAAGCGAATAAGGATGTGACTCGAGTTTTGTTAAATATTTGCCTGCGTGTTTTGCAATTTCTTCAATTACTAGTGGCATATTTAAATCACGCTGTATATTAGAATATTTGATGTACCATGGAGCCGATGTTATTTATATTAAAATTTTGTTTTGTCTTCGTTGAACTCTCTCTACATTGGAAGCTGATGCATATTGGCTTCAAAAGCGACTTGTATATTAAAAGTTTACAGTCCAGGCTAAGTGTTGAATTTCTGCCAATCAACCAGTGTATTTGAAATAACTTAAGTTTCATCTGAGTTAGCTTAAAGTCAATATGATGTTTCCATGTAAGCCTTCGATCAAGGTGTATACCAAGGTATTTCACTTGGGAATGTTGAGGATTATTTTGATTATTGATTCGAATTGGGGAACAAGTATCTCTTCTTAGGGTAAACGTTATATGGACACACTTTTGTTCATTTACCTTAATTCTCCATAAGTTCAACCACATTTCCAATTGTGTAATATGTTCTTGTAAATATCGGGAAGCTTCGTAAGGGTTTTCATGCATGCTAAGGCAGGCTGTATCATCGGCAAACGTAGATGTATGCATATTGCTGCTCAAAGGCATATCACAAGTATAGATCAAATACAAAACTGGCCCCAGTAAGCTCCCCTGTGGCACACAGGATGATATAGATTCGGGCACACTCATGAATTCTCCTTCCACAACCGTGAACTTCCGGGTAGTAATGTAACTTTCTAATAAATTCACTAAATTTATTGGTAGATATGATTTTAATTTTAGAATTAGACCATCATGCCACACTTTATCAAATGCCTGAGAAACGTCAATAAACAGGGTAGAACAATACTTCTTTTCCGCAAATATTTTTCTTATAAATTGAACCAATCTATGAGTGTTCAATGGTGCTATGCTGACTTCTAATACCAAATTGATGGTCTGGGATGCACCCACTATCAGTTAAAATTGGGGAAAATTTTGTCATGAGCAGGTTTTCTAAGAATTTTGACATAGTTGACAGCAAACTTATTGGCCTTTATGACTCAGCTTGAGTAAGATCTTTGCCCGGCTTTGAAATCATTTTGATTTTTGCCAGCTTCCAGAGTTGTCGTAATATGGCATTAGAAATAAACAGCAAGATTCTTATTGCAATATGCGGCAAGCTTATCAGCATCTTGTTACTAATTCCATCAATACCTGGAGCTTTCTTTGGCTTGAGTTCAGCAATTACTTTATGTACATCACGAATCTTAAGGCTCCATGGGGTAGAGCACCTACACTCGGCAAATCAGCAACACCAGTACATGTATTTGGGGTAAACACGGATTTTAAATGCTCAGCAAATATTTTACATTTTTCCGTATCGCTTCTTGCCCAACCTCCGGCATATGTGCGCAGAGGTGGCTTAACCTTAACGTGTGTTTTAAGTTTTCTAGCAGCGCGTCACAAAGATTAATTAGATGTTGGTGTCACATCGAGATTTTCCAGATAGTTTTTAAGAGATGCAGTTTTTTCATATGTAAGCAACTGTTGAAGTCGTTTAGAACATTCTTTAAGTCTGAGTTTATGTTGGGGTGATCTGTGCTGCTGCCATTCCCTTCTAGCTCTTTTTTCACACACGAGATGTTCAATATCCCTGGAATAAATTTTACTAAACCCAGACTGCGGATGGGAGGTAGTGGCATGTTCAGCAGCCTGTTTAATAATTTCGTTAAGATTGGCAATGTTAGTTTAATGTCATTGGGTGTTCTTAGCGCAATATTTTCCGTGCAATGACTACTAAGATATTTTTTGAATCCCAGCCAATTAACACGATTGGGTTACAAAATGTAACGATAGTGTGGGAGTGATCGGAGGAGATATCTAGAGAAGTTTCAACATTAATTAAATCCCTAGAAATAGTTTTTCTGACGCCAAAATCAATAACATCCGGAATTTTTCATACGTCAGTAGGCCAATAAATGGGCTCCCCACTCGAAATAACATCTAAGCCCATTTTTGAAATTGTATTAAACAAAGCTGGACCTCTAGGTATTACAAGGTGCGACCCCCAGTATGTATGCTTTGCATTGTAGTCTCCAGCTGCTACTAAACAAGAGCCAAACGATTTGTAGAACTTCTCATACTGATCTTCGGTAACTCAAAATCTAGGAGGTGAGTAAATTGATGATATCACGAAATTAGAACAAAAATTTTTTACAAAAATATTCGTAGCTTGCATATTGTCTTCAGTAACGTTGTCAAGGATATAGTGCTTGAGTCTTGACTTAATTAGAATTGCAGATCCACCGCATGCTCTCCCTTTAGGGTAATTTTTATCATACATAGTGTAGCCATTTATTTTCAAAAGGTTCTCGAAGTCAAATGTGTCTCAGTGACCAACATTATATCAATATTTTTTTCCGTAATTCATTTTTATGTTGGCGAATGCCGTTTGCGTTCCAGAAACATATTTTTAACGTGTTCATGGATTGTTAATTAATGCTTGAAGCATAGTATTCTGTATTCTCAGCATTTATTGCATCAAGGTAGTCATATTTGTTGTAAAAGTATTTACAATTTGCACCAAATTGTCTATAGTAGCTTCAAGGCGACTAAATTTAAAGCTTGAGTGTGCATTCGTTGAATTATTTGGAGGTGGAACATTTTGTGGGGGAAAAGAATTTGATTTAGCAGCATCGGCATACGATACACGGGAAGTAACTGGTTGGCTCATTTACGCAAAAGTGCCGGAGTAAGCGTTTGCTGATTGAGATGGTGCTAATTTAGGTTTTTGCATCATAGTCTGTTTGACAAAAGAGTACACAGGACAACCTCCGTAGTTAGCGGTGTGATTACCTCCACAATTACTAAATTTTTTATCACTTTGATCTTTTGGCTTATTGCAACTAGCAGTGCCGTGTAATTCGCCGCACACAACACAAACAGTGGGTAATTTACAGTATGTTTTTGTATGGCCATATTCTTGGCAATTATGGCACTGTACGGGATCTGATCGCTTATGTGGCTCTTCAACTGTGATTTTTCGGTATAAGAGGTTATTTCGGCTATAAATAGGGTGTGTCTCGTTTTTTTCAGCTGTATATCATTCGGCTCCAATTCAGCAGGCAATAGAGGTTGGGGGATCTTCTCCTTATTGATTATGTTGGTAATATTTTTTACCTTAAATCCTTGTATCATGAGTGCATCTTTTACTTCTTCGGGATTAACATAAGAGTCAATGCCCTTCAGTACGATCTGCATACCTTTGGCACTCTTAAGCTGGTACGTATAAAAACTTGTTTTATTTTTTTGGAATCCAGTCACTATTTTGCGGAAATCTTTTTCTTCGTATATTTGAATTTTAGTTTCGTCAATATTACCACGCTTTATTGGAATAACATGAAATGCGTTTTCACCAATGGCCGAGACTAATTTTTAATTAGGGCGTTAGAATTTTTCTCTCTCAAATATATAGGTAGTGGCTTAAAAGACTGTTGCGATGATGCAGTGGGCTTGTCGTCGGTAACTTGCAATAATGAAAAACGATTTTGACGATTGCTAGATGATGCGCTATTATCCCTAGATATCTTTGGAGCAGATGACATTTTTGAAGAGTTCAGGCCTTGCCCACGCCTTACCACGGTTATGTATCTGTCCATTCCGACTTGTACCTTGGGTTTTGAGCTACTTTTATCTGTATTAAAAACTTTATTAAGTGATGAACATGACCCTGACTTATATGAAGAAGTACTAGGCAACTGTAATGTTAATAAATAACTATTTGCCATGGAACAAAGCGAAGTTGATCGCTGACGATAAATTGGATTTGCCGTTAAAAAAATACTTTCATTAGATTTATTATTTCTATTATTTTCATTAAGAGCTTCAGAACTCACAGTAAAATAGGCATTTCTGCCGTTAGAACTCACTTCATAATTTTTTGTATTTGAGGTACTCATATAGAGTATTCCTCAAGGGCACTTTTTTTGTTTGCGTTTTTTGTTTGTTTTTGTACTTTATTATTGTTTGTTTGTTTTAGAGGTACTCGTATAGAGTATTCCTCAATGCCACTGTTTATGTTTTTTTGCGGTTTTTTTTGTTTTTGTTATTTCCACTATGTAAAAAATATTAAAAAAGCAATATTATTAAAGTCTAGCTTATTTATTAAAGCTTATTTATTAAAGTCAGTATGTACCTATTACGAATAATATGTCCTACGAATATTTTTTTTTATAATTTTTTGTTTGTTTGGTATGTAAGAAAATTTCCGCTAATCGACTGTTCGCTATGAAGGTACCACTAGAACTGAGTCTCCTCGAATAAAACATTCAAGCCGCCAGCAACCTATTTGAGAGAAAAAAATTCAAATGCCCTTATTAAAAAATTAATCTCGGTCATTGGAATGAATTTCACTTTGTTCCAATAAAACGTGGCAAGATCGATGAAACAAAAATTAAAATTTATGACGAAACAGATTTCCGCAAAATGGTTTATGAATTTGAATCAAAGAAAACAATATTCTACACATACCAGCTTAAGAGCGCTAAAGACGGCAGATCGTATTGAAGGGCATAGATTCTTATGTTGTTCCTGAAGAAATAAAAGATGCAGTTGTCCTCCAGGGATTTAAGGTAAAGAATGTATCTAACATAATGAACAGAGAAAAGGTACCCCAACCCCTATTTCGTGTTGAACTGGAGCCAAATGATATACAGTTGAAAAAAATCGAGACTCAACCTATTTATAGCCTAAAATACCTTTTATACAGAAAAATCACAATTAAATAGCCACATAAGCGTTCAGGTCCCGTGCAGTGTCATAATTGCCAAGAATATGGCAATACAAAACCTTACTGCAATTTACCTACATTGTGTGTTATCTGCGGTGAATTGCACGGTCTGCTAGTTGTACTAAACCAAAATATCAAGCTTAAAAAAAATTCAGAAATTGTGGAGGTAATCACACCGCTAACTACAGAGGTTGTCCTGTGTACTCTTGCGTCAAGCAGGCTATGGTGCAAAAACCTATATTAGCTCCAGTTCAAACAACAAACGCTTCCCCAGCCACTTTTGCGCAAATGAGCCAACCAGTTACTTCCCGTGTTTCGTATGCCGATGCTGCCGAGACAAATTCTATTCCCGCGCAGAAAGTGTCCCCACCAAGTAACTCAACAAATGCTAACACAAGCTTTAATTTCAGTCGCCTTGAAGCCACTATTGAAAATCTTGTGCAAACTGTCAACAACTTTACAACAAATATGACAAGCATGATGCAAGAATTGCTGCATACACTGCTTCAAGCATTAATTAATGAAGACGTTAAAAATATGTTTCTGGAACGCAAACGGCATTCGCAGCATAAAAATGAACTTGAGCACTTCCTTACGGAAAAGAATATTGATATAATGTTGGTCTCTGAAACTCATTTGACTTTAAAATGAATGGCTACACTATATATGATACAAAGGACCCTAGAGGAAGAGCTTGCGGTGGATCAGCAATTCTAATAAAGTCAAGACTCAAACACTATATTCTTGACAACATTTGTGAAGAACATCTACAAGCAACTAATATTTGCTTCGAGAATTTTTGTACAAATTTCATAATATCTTCAACTCCCCTCCTAGATTTTCAATCACTGAGAATCAATATGAGGATTTCCATAAATCGCTTGGAGCTTGCTTAGTAGCAGCTGGAGACTACAATGCAGGGCATACACACTGGGGTTCGCGACTGGTAACACCTAGAGGTCGAGCGTTGTTTAATACTATTTCAAAAATGGGCTTAGATGTCATTTCGAGTGGGGAGCCTACTTACTGGCCTACTGACGTGCGAAAAATTCCGCATGTTATAGATTTTGGCGTCATGAAAAATATCCATAGGGACTTAATTCATCTGAAGTCCTCTCTAGATCTCTCCTCCGATCACTCTCCCACAATAGTTACAGTTTTCAACCCACTAAGGAGTGATTTAAATAACTCATATGTGAAAATGATTAATGGATTCAACTGGCTAGGATTCAAAAAATATCTTAGTAGTCACTGCAGTGATAACATTCAGCTAAGGTGACCTGATGGTATTGAATTCAACATTGCCAAAATTAACTAGAATTTATTCTACGGAAATTGAACTTCTGGTATGTGAAAAAAGGAGTGCTAGAAAAGAATGGCAACAACACAGATCACCCCTGAATAAAATCAGACTTAAAGAATGTACTAAACGACTCAAAGAGATGCTATCGTCGGAAAAAACTGCATCACTGGAAAAATATTTAGAAGGTCTCGTGTCACGTCAGCATGTACTCTTTATGGCGCGCTACTAGAAATCTTAAAAGCCCAGTTGATCTTAAATCACCACTGCGCAGTTCGACCGGAGCCTGGGCAAGAAGCAATAGTGAGAAAGGTAACTTATTTGCTGAGCATTTAAAATCTGTATTCTCTCCCAATTCATGCACGGTTGCTGCTGAGTTACCTAGTGTAGTTTTTCTACCCCCTCGCCCCTCAAAGTTTAAGATGCGTGAAGTACAAAAAGTAATTGCTGAGCTCAACCCGAAGAAAACACAATGTATTGATGGCATTAGTAACAAAATACTGATAAACTTGCCTCATTTTGCAATAGGAATCCTGCTATTTATTTTAAATGCTATTTTAAGAATGCAGCAATTTCCTCATAACTGGAAACTTGCCAAGATAAAAATGATTCCAAAACCGGGCAAAGTTCTTACCAAGACTTAGTCATATAGGCCTATAAGCTTACTATCTGCAATCTCAAAGCTTTTCGAAAAGCTGCTAATGACTAAATTGTCAAAAATTTTATCTGATAATGGGTGCATCCCGGACCATCACTTTGGCTTTAGAAGTCAGCATAGCACCATTGAACAAACGCATAGACTAGTCCAAGTTGTAAGAAGAACATTTGAAGATTGATTATTGATGTTTCTCAGGCGTTTGATAAAGTATGGCACGAAGGCCTAGTTTTAAAATTGAAGACATATCTGCCAATAAACATTCAAAAGCTTTTGGAAATTTATATTATTGATAGGAAGCTCACTGTTGTAGAAGGAGATTTCAGGATTGTTCCCGAATCTATATGTTCTGGTGTGCCACAGGGTAGCACTCTGGGTTCTGTCTTGCATTTAATATATATTTGTGATATGCCTGTGAGCAATCATATCCACACCTCTACATTTGCCGATGATACAGCCTGTAGGAGTGTGCAAGAAAACCATTATGAAGCATCCCGCAATCTTCAGGAACATATTACCCAGCTGGAAATATGGTTAAACTTATGGAGAATTAAAGTCAATGAACAAAAGTGTGCGCAGGTGTTACCTGTTTACCCTAAAATAAGGTACTTGCTCCCCTATTCGAATCAATAATCAAAATATTCCTCAACATTCCCACGTGAAACTAATAACATTGACGGTCAAACAAAAGAATTAAAAATATGCCAAAATCTTTGGAGGAAAACGACGTTTTTAATAAATTGTTTCTGCAAAGTCAAATTCAAGAGGGTCGAAATGAAATCAACATGAGCTTAAGTCAAAATCTCAATGAAATTTAAAAATAAATTTCAAGTATGAAACTATTTTTTTTTAAGTTAATTTATGGGTATGTAAAAATATGATGGTCGACAGTACTTACATGAAGTCACACTGAACTCAACTTATCCTGTAAAATTCAAAATACGTTAAATAATGACTTCGAAAAGAAATCTAGTAAATGAACTGCATAAGCAATCACGAAAAAACATTCCACGTCGAAGAGTTGTTATGAAAGGAATAGATTACCTTTGACAAGCTGATTTAGTTGAAATGGGGAACTTTTCTACAGACAATAGAGATTATCGATTTTTGCTGAATGTAATTGATAAATTTTCAAAATATGCTTGGGAAGTACCCTTTAAAAAAAGACTGCATTGGAAACAAGCCAGGCTATGCAGAATATTTTTCAACTAAGACGAATACCAAACAACTTGCAAACAGACGATGGTAAAGAGTTTTTCAATAAACACTTTGGAAAATTTATGAATAAATACAACATGAATCGCTACTCAACATATAGCAGAATAAAAGCATCAATAGTAGTACGATTTAATAGAACATAGGAATGATGTGGAAAGAGTTTAGCTTTAATGGGTCTTATAACTGGATCGACATTTACAAAGACATCAATAATACATAAAATAGAAAAATTAATCCTACCATCAAACTGCCACTGATTCAAGTTAACTCTACAAACGAAAAAGAATTATTAAATACGGTATATAAACGTTGAAAACTTTTCAAATTATCAAAGTTCAATTTTGGAATTCATGTTCGCATAAGTACCTATAAATATAACCATGTTTTTGAAAGCGGATATACACCAAATTGGACCACGGATATTTTCATGATTAAAAGAGTTCAAAATAAATATCCAGCTACATACATATTAGAAGAGTATCGTGGTAGTCCTATTACAGGTGGATTCTTTGATGAAGAACTTTCAAAAAATAGATACCCAAATACATATCTAGTTGAAAAAGTTCCTAAAACTAAAGGAGAGAAGGCATATGTTAACTGGTTGAGATTTACCAATCAACATAATTCTTGGATCAATAAAAATTAAATATTGTTGTCCAAACTGGGTTCGAACACCAAATAAAATTGAAATTTTATTAGTCACACAATACTTCATTTTAAATTTATATCAACAACCACATAATTGATATAAGTGGTTAAATGAAACGCAACAGATGGCAACATCAAAGAATAAATTTAGCACTTGCTGAAACAAAATATTCCTTTTGTAATAACGTTTTTCTTCCAAAGAAACATACTTAGCTCTTGTAATTTTTCAACTTTTAACTTACTTGCATTATAAAGTTCATACGACTATCATCTTTGCCATCTGTTGCGTATCAAAGTGAAATTGCATACTTACCTTAATTGAATTGTTATCTAATACTTATAATTAAATAGTTATCCAAAATTTAATTGATTACTCGTACCTATTGTTCAATAAACTCAAGTATAAATTATTATAAATTGATTCAAGTAAGTCGAGTTCTCTCTCCAAAGGCGCAAGGAAAAGATTAATCCCAATGTTTTAGCAACCCATCGCTGTAAGCTGTAAAGGGAGAAATTTACATACTTATTTGCAGAACAGCATAAGTATTCATGATCCTTAAACAAAAGTGAAGATAAGTGCCCATCAAACAAATTCAACACTCAAAAGCATATCAACATAATGCGGTAATGTAAATATGAAATTATAACATTTCATTAGTATGAACAGAATCTTCGAGCAGTAAATGCCGAGAGACGCGAAAAAGTACATAAAAGAGAAGAAAATTAATCAAAAAATTTATTTGAATTAAATAAATGAAAAGGTTTTTTTCAAA
Organism: Tachina fera; assembly: GCA_905220375.1. Classification (NCBI taxonomy): domain Eukaryota; kingdom Metazoa; phylum Arthropoda; class Insecta; order Diptera; family Tachinidae; genus Tachina; species Tachina fera. The sequence continues at coordinate 113,895,651 of LR999963.1, forward strand.
AGAATAATACTAAAAGATTCTTCAAAAAGATAGAAATATGTATATGTAGAATGTTAAAAGTTCAGGAAAACTTTAAACAAAACTTTTAAGAAAAATATAGTGTGTGTGCATTTCAAACATATTAAGCAGAAGAACTTTAATCAGAGCTTCTCCGAAAAGGGATAGAATATATATGTACATACATACTTAAAAAAGGTAAAGCAAATGTGTTAAATTAAAATTATTTTGAAGAAAACTTAAAAATATAAAAAAAGGTTATGTTAAAGAAAAAGTTTAAATTTAAAGTACATATATGATATAACAGTGAAATAAAAACGGAAAAATTTATACATATATGTATTTTTATCAAGTACCGCAAAGTCGTACATAATGCATATGTACATGTACATACATACATATGTACATATGGTAAACCGTTTATAGGTATACATATATAACATACTTTTATACATATGTACATAAAACAACATATAGGAAAAATTACATAAAGAAAGAAAAAGAAACAATCAAAATAAACTACATACAGTGTTGCCATTGAAGCATATTCTGCTTAAAAGGTATAAAACAAAAAGGAAGAAAAAGGAAAAAAACTGCTAATGAAAAATATAGAAGAAATCTAGCAATCATTATTTGCTTCTGTAGAATATTTTATCAGATATTACGGAATGGTTTATAAAATCCCACAGTCTTTGATGGCAACGCTGAGCAAATCTCATAAAGTGTGGTGAAAATAACAAAAGAAAAAAGTCGCTCTTTACTAAAAAGAAGTCAACTTCAAATAACATTCCTATTCTTTTAGTTTAGATAATTGCTCTCACATTTAATTGTATTAACATGCACTTAACACTGATTGAATCTCTCATGTCAATACATACTTATGTATGTAAATAAACATGTATGTTCATAAGATTATGAAGTAGAAAAACAAAAAGTTTTCTGTTTGCTTACGAAAAACAATACAGTCCACTCAAAACACGAAAAATTTTTTTTTCGAAAAGTGAAAACTTATTTGCCGTATATATTGACAGAAAGTATTAAAACAAAATAAACGTGCGTGCAAATACCAAAAAGGAATAGTTAATGTACCTATGTATGTATGTGTTATCAAACTGAGCTTAAAATACATAAGTACTTCCAAAACTTACTCATGAATTTAAATAACCGCAAACCTGTAAAACACATTTAGAAAATATCTTCCGCCAATAATGTTGATAATACTAACATTTAAGACACGTAAATAGCATTAAAAGAGTAACAAAACAAAAACAAAATTGAGAAAATTGTTAAGTCCCGTTAGAAAATGGAAGTAAATCTCAGTTAGCACAACAAAAAAGATAAAGTAACTATAAGAAACACAACAGATAACAAACAAAACGACCTAAAAAAATTTCGGATTTGCATTAATGGTAACACATGAAACCAGTAAATTAATTTACCTCATAGCAAAGTGATTAAAATTAAAAATTTAATATCTGTACGCACGTAATAAACAAAAACACACATCTAAGAACTCACATTTCACATACAAATACATACGTTCACATCCCAACAAACATTTTCATTGTTGTTCATTAGAAAATGGCAAAATAAATTTAAAAAAAATTAAATAAATATTATGATTTAAAAATCGTATCTATAGTGAACCAAAAAAATATTCGTCAAAAGGGTAAGTTTAAAATTGCGTTTAACTAAATTCTCACGCAATAAAATATAAAATATTCCTAAAAATTTCAAAACAAGCTTAAAATAATGTGGATTGACTGGGGATTTAAATGCTAGTATTTCTACTCACAAATTTATCGTTTAATTTAACAACACAGTTAATTGAATTGAATTTTGAATAATTGACATCGTGTTTAGTTCTTCGCTGTGATGGGAACTTGATCATCATATCCGTCATTATTGAAAAAAAATCTAAATCGGTTGATTCTCGCTCATTTATTTATCTATATAAAATGTTTGTTTAAAACAATAACAATTAAACTAAGCTGTCAATTGCTAAAATTAACTTGAAATATCTTTCTGTATTATCATTGTGAAAACTAGCTAACAGGTACCTAGTGCTAGCTCAATAGCCCCTTAATTATCGATAATATAGAAAACTCATTCTAGAAGTGCAAATCTTTCTTCCAATTTTATAAAAATTTTTATATTTCGGCTAGATAACAGGTATCTAGACTTAATAACACCCCAACTCACAGACAGTATAAAATAAAAAGTAGTTTTAAACAAGTTGATAGCCCAAGAAAATTTTTTTATTAACACTAGATAACGGGTATCTAGAAATGCATCTCGCAAAACGGTAATTATAAACTATATATCATATCTAGTAATCCTACTCATATCCGATTGGCTTAAATTAATAGTCGCGAGTGTATCATTATATTCAGCAACAATGAATCCCAAATGTGATAAATCTTTGGCAAGAAAGTCGTCCCTGGCTACTCCACAGGACTATTTTATATTTGATTGCGAAAATTTACTACATTTTTGCGACATGCTCAATAAAAGTGACGAAGGAGAATAAACGGAATAATTTTTAGAAATAAAATTAAAAGATTTAGAGGCAAGGTACAGAAAATTAGAAGCTTCTTACCAAGAACTCATGCTTTCACAGGATTGCTCAGTTGACGTTGAATTCAAAACAAATGCTGGAACCGACTATGGTGCACATGTAACCGCCTACTTCCAATGTCACAGACAAATAGGTAAACTACTAAAAGCAGCTCGGTTAGAAACTCCAAACGTACCGGGGCATCATTCAACTGTTCGTTATTCAGTCCCATGCCTCGCGTACGCGCAAAACACAGAACATGATAACTCAAATAATTGCATAAAACTTCCTCCTTGCGATACAGAGGTGTTTAAGGGCAGTTACGAACCATGGCCTTCGTTCAGGGACATGTCACAGCAGTGTACATAAATCTCTCTAGATTATCTCCAGTAACAAAGTTGTATCACCTTCGTAACAAAACGAGAGGAGAAGCTGGAGATATAGTAAAAAGATACACACTATCTCACTATCTCAAATAAAAATCCTATTTGATATCCCAGCAGCGACTAATGAGGACAGCGAGTCCATTAGAAAAATTCAGTCATCAGTTAATGACTCATTAGCGACGCTGGGAACCCTTGGTCTAGAAGTCGAAAGTTAGGACCCCATTCTCATTCGACTAATATCTACAAAAATGCCTGAGGTAACTTTAGCCCTGTGGGAACTATCGCTCACATCCCCTCGTGAGCTTCCAAAATGGTCCCCAATGTCACAGTTTCTCATAAATATGTATGAAACTGTTGAACGCGTAAAAAGCATTAGAAACTTAAAATTTAATCTCAATAAAACTCAAGGGCACCTTTTTGTGTTTTTTTGTTTGCAGTTATTTTTTGTTTGTTTTTATAATTTATGATTGTTTGTTTTTGAGGTACACGTATTCCTCAATGTCACTGTTTATTTTTTTCCACTATGCAAAAATATTAGGAAAGCACATAAAGCTTATTTATTAAAGTCAGTATGTACCTATTACGAATAATATTTTTTTGTATAATTTTTTGTTTGTTTAATAATAATGTAAAAAAAATTCCGCTAATCGACTATTCACTATGAAGGTACAACGAGAACTGAATTTCAGAAAGTAAAACTTAAAGTAAAAAAGTAAAATTAGCCTTTAAAAAATCGCTATCATGTGAAATTAAATAAAACGGAAATTAAATTAAACGGAAATAAATTAAACGGTATGTACCGTTGCCTATTACTTTTTCATATGAGTCACCGATATCATCCGATTTGGGATCGTGTTCATCACTTAACCAAGTTATCACAGTAGTGTTACGGTGCATTTAAATATAATCGCATATTACTTGAATATAATCGTTGAAGAACTCCGCTTTACATCTCTGACTTAAAATGTAATTTATTTACAATTGCCATTTTTTGAAAACTACACTTTCTTGTTTTACTTCCATCTATTTCTTCTTCTTGGTACATTGAATTTCAAACCACGTTTCAGAAATTCATAAAAATCTAGATTGTTGACTAAGAGGATAAGTAGTTAATTAAGCACAAGAGTATGTACATATAATCTTTAGTTTAAAATTTAATTTCAATAAATAACTATTAAAGATTTTAGCAGTGCATATTAAGTTGAAAAGTACGTTTTATTTGTTATCCGACGTGTTAACAATCTAAGATACTTGCTTACTAACAAACGCCATCTTTGGTTTTATAACACATTAAGTGCAAATACATAAAGTACAGATGTGCAGATATAAGGTTTTATATTTAAATTTTTTATGAAATACAATATTTTGAATTGAACCCGATTTTCGATATGAAGTCAGCGTAAAGAAGTACCAGAACTTATGTGAAATTTTTTTTACAATAAAATTTCAACGATACGGACTCGATGTACGAGAAGTAAGAGAATTTTTGTTCTGTGTACAGATGGACAGCGATATTCGTAAACGTTATTTAAAATTTAACTAAAGTTAACAAAAACAAAAAACATACTATACAGATATAAGTGTACAGATGTTCCATAAATAGTGCAATTTTAAGATTATTTGGTAAATTTCTGGAAAACTATTAACTGAAATAAACAGCGTTAGATTAAACGAATTAAAATACAGATGTACATAGAATTTTATTTCAATTAAAATGTTAATGTACAGAAGTACAATAATCGTATGAGTTTTTTACAGAAATATGACACGATTTATGTATAAAGATGTACATATGTAACATCAAATGGTTGCGTTATAAAACGAATAAAATATTAGTCTGTAGATTACATTTAAACTAGAGGCGTAGAGAGTTTGAGAGAAATTTAAAATTTTAAATATTTAAAATATTAAATAATGCAAATTATTTGAATTGAAATAATTTAGTTCGTCAAATAAGCGCTTGAACTCCGATTTTTTTTCGTATGCAATTACTAAAGGCTCGGCAATTTTACTTTACGATCACATTTTTATGTAAAAGGTTATTAAGGTACATATACTAAAAAACCGTGATTAACCAAATATATGCAAAGTTTTGAAAAGAACTAACTTGAGTACTTAATTACTTCAATGCTCTTACTAACTTTCATTTATATTGAATTAGTTGTATACGTTTCGTCAGCACTATATTTTTTCTCAATACACACAAAAAAAATCATGGGTTGTATTTCCTAAAATTATGGTATAATTTTAACTAAGTGAAAGAGTAAAATGGCATTTAAAAGGTTTTTTAGGTAATTTGACAAATATTTTAGTTGATTTCTATGTTCGAAAAATCAACTAAAATTTTTGTTAAAACTCCTTAAAGACTGAGTAAATTCACATATTTATTTCATGTGAAGTAAAACACATTTATGCATATGCAAATTAACATTACACTACCTTTATCAATTATAAGAGCTGATATTTATTTGTCGTTGTTTTGCTTCACACGACGAATTTACTCAGAGAATTCTTATCGACGAATTCCTGGCATAAGATAACGTTTGTCGACATTCGACAAACGGTGGGCTGAAGAACACCTCTCGCGTCATCGAAATTATATTTTAAGTGCATCAGGCTTGTGTGTCTTGCTCTGTCTTGCTAATAGGTATTGCAAATATCTGCATTGCTTACACACGTTCCGTGGTATTTTCCATTAAAGCTCTGGGTGTGTATCGTGGCAAATCTTCCTTTCTATGCGAAGGTATAGGTCGTCTGCTTCTTTTTTTAATACAAACATATATTTATTTATTTATTGTATCTTCAAATATGAACTAACAACAAGTATTCAAATCTTAAATATAAAATATAATTGTAAGGCCTGAACACTGTCGGACATAAACTTAGTGATAGTTATAAATAATACATAAGTAGTGATGATCAAAAAAAGAAGAAAAAAATATTTTCAAGCAATCCAATCTGGAGGGTTGAGTATAAGAGCCCTTGTGTCCCTCTTTTTTAGGCGTATGTGACCAGTAAAATTCAAGATGTTACGAGCAAGCGGATAAGGATGTGACTCGAGTTTTGTTAAATATTTGCCTGCGTATTTTGCAATTTCTTCAATCACTAGCGGCATATTCAAATCACGATGTATAGTTGAGTTTTTGATGTACCATGGAGCCGATGTTATCAAACGTAAAATTTTGTTTTGCCTTTGTTGAATTCTCTCGACATTAGAAGCTGAAGCAGTGCCCCATATTGGCTTCAAAAGCGACTTGTATAGTAAAAGTTTGCAGTCTAGGGTGAGTGTTGAATTTCAACAATCAGCCAATAAATCTGAGTTAGTTTAAGTTTCGTTTGTGTCCATATGCCACTTTTGCCACTTTTTCGAGTGCTTTTGCCAATATTTGTCTCCCTTTTTTATAGTGAATTATGTAAAAATACATTAAAAATATAAACTTTCTCGTTTTTTTTTTAATTTTGCTCCTTTTTCTTTTGATAAATCCTCATTTTGGTGCCACTTTTTGAAAAATGTCATCGGTCACCCTTTGTATACCAAGGTATTTTAAATGTGAATGTTGAGGAACAACTTCATTGCTGATTCGAATTGGGGAACAAGTATCTCTTCGTAGGGTAAATGTTACCTGAACATACTCTTGCTCTTTTACCTCAATTCTCCATAACTGTAACCATAGTTTCAGTTGTGTAATATGTTCTTGTATATATCGGGAAGCCTCGTGAGGGCTTTCTTGCATATTTAGGCAGGCTGTATCATCGGCAAACGAATATGTATGGATAAGGCATATCACAAGTATAAATCAAATTCAAAACTGGCCCCAATATGCTTCTCTGTGGCACACCGGATGATATAGATTCGGGCACACTCATGAATTCTCCTCCCACAACCGTGAACTTCCGGTTAGTAATGTAACTTTCTAATAAATTCAAAAAATTTATTGGTAGATATGATTTAAATTTTAAAATTAGGCCTTCTTGCAACACTATCAAATGCCTGCGAAACGTCAATAAACAGTGCAGAACAGTACTTCTATGCTAACGTCTAAAACTAAATTTATGGTCTGGGATGCACCCACTACCAATTAGAATTGGGGATAATTTTGACATGAGTTTTTCGAAAAGTTTTGACATTGTTGATAGCAGACTTTTGGCCTGTATGATTCTTTGCCCGGCTTTGGAATCATTTTAAATTTGGCAAGCTTCCAGGTGTGGGGATAATACTCTAGTCGTAAAATGGCATTAAAAATGAATAACATGATTCTAATTGCAATACGAGGCAATTTTATTAGCATCTGGTTACTAATTCCATCAATACCCGGAGATTTCTTCAGGTTGAATTCAGCAATTAGTTTTTTTACATCACACATATTAAATTTTATGGGTCGAGGAAGTAGCACAACTACACTCGGAAAATTAACAACACCATTACATGTGTTTGTGGTAAATACGGATTTTAAATGCTTTGCAAACAAGTTACATTTTTCAGTATGACTCCTGGCCCAAACTCCGGTAGAAGTGCGCAGAGGTGGTTTAAAATCAAGGGTGTTTTAATTCTTTTCGCAGTGCGCCACAAAGAGTAATTAGATGTTGGTGTGACATCGAGATTTTCCAGATAGTTTTTAAGAGATGTATTTTTTTATATGTTAGCAGCTCTTATAGCCTGTTTGTAGAACACGACTCGTCAATAAAAACGCTAACATGTTAGCATTACACGACTGTTGTCGATTGTTATCAAAAAACGTAACAGATGTCAGTTTATTTGGGTTTGTACAAAGCGATTTGACTCACAATAAACGTCAAGGAGGACGACTAAAAAATTGTAGTCGTTTCAAACAGAAAAAAAAAACAAAACGCAAAATAAATTGATATACAGGCATGTTCTGTAAATCACAAGGTTTCAAATCACTTTGTGATTTTAAAATCACAATTGTGATTTGATGGTGTTCTGAAAATCACAAAAGTTTTAACTTTTCGGTGTGATTTTAGCCTTTCAAAAACCACAAGAAAACAGCTGATGTTTTGTTTTGTAAATGCAAAATCACAAATTTCTTTAATTTTTTCATAATTTTATAAATTTTTTCATAGAAAATTATTCATTTTACTTTAAAAACAATAAAAAAGATATTAAGTGATTCAATTAATTAATTTATTTCAAGATAAAGTGATTGAAAAAATAACCAAGTGATTTCAAATCGGCAGGCATTTAGTTGACCGGTTTAAAATCACAAAAATTCAAAAAGTTTTGTGTGCAGAACACCTTTCTTGTGATTTCAAATCACTTTCACAAAAAGTAATTTTCAGAACATGCCTGATAATAAAAGTAAATAAAATATAAAAATGGAACTTCCAACAAATAAAGGTAATTAAACTATCATATTAAGATTGTTATTCTTTTAATGACTTATATTTTTAGCATCAAAGTGACAACAGGGCTGCAGTTTAGCCAATTGGTGGCATGCATGGAGCAATTTCCACTCTTGGCCACGGGAACTCCGCAGATCGGTAGCAGCAAGTCTGCCGTGGATTACAGTTGGTACATGGTGGCCAGTAAGATTACAAAGAGAAGTTATAGGTAAGTAAACTTTCATGTTGTTCTTGTTTTCATTGCTTCAAAAAATCAAAACGACAACCAATTGGGGCCGTGTATGAAGCAATTTTCATACTTGGCCACGGGAACTCTACAGTTGTGTAGCAGTAAGTGGCAAGTGAGGTTGATGGAAGAAGATACGATTTCCTGTTGGAATTCCTAATAAGAAAATGGTAAGTGAACTTTCATATAAAGATTGTTCTTGTTTTGATTACTTATATTTTTAGCATCAAAATTACAAGGCTGCAGTTTAGCCAAGTGGTGTTATGTATGGAGCAATTTTACCACTTGGCCAAGGGAATTTCACAGTTTGGTAGCAGTAAGGGGTGTTATAAGTTTTTAGTTTGTGTCTCTATATATCTGTACGATTCCATGCACAGACTTAACGGCTGAGCCGATTCTGATTTAGTTTTCTCTGTTTAAAAGGTGACTTGATCGACAGTGTTCTTAGCTATGCTTGCAGAAAATCGGTCCAGCCGTTGGGAAGATATCACATCTTTTCTAGATATATTATATTGAATTTGTGTGTCTTTGATGCCGTAGCTTCCAAACGGCTATACCGATTTTAATTTGGTTTGTTTTCTTTTAAAAGGTGACTTTATTTAGTATTTTCTAATCCTTAACTGAAGGAAATCGGTTCAGCCGTTTTGATATTATCATAAATTTTAAAAACCACCGACGCCTTCAAACGAAAGCAAACCAAATTAAAATCGGTCTACCTGTTTAGGAGCTACGGCGACAAATGCACACATATGCAACAGAATGAATCTAGAAAAGGTCTACTATTTTCTAAAAGGCTGGTCCGATTTTCTACAAGCATAAATAAGAACACTTTCGATCAAGTCACCTTTCAAACAGCACTAAATCAAAATCTGTCCAGCCGTTTGGCCTGTACGTGTACTAGTACATACATACAGACATACTCTGCAAACTTATAACACCCCTTTTTTTTGGTCGGGGGTTAAATAAAATCATCTGAAAACAAGCCTGGGTCAATTCTTCAATACTACTAAGCCTACCCACATTATTTTATATTCATTAAATAAACAATTTCTTTCATTTAATTATTTCTAATATTCACTTGTTCAAATGTATTTTTATTTTGCACTCAATACACATTAGACACTACTTTTAAATAAAAATCATTCGCAAAAAAATTTCATCACTTTCTTTATAATTATTCTTGTTAATCTTGTTCACTTTACTTGACCACCATCAACTCATTCCCAGTAATCTTCGACGATTCTCATATAGGGTGTGCGAGCTAAAAGTTGAAATAAAATAAGGGTTTGTTTCAAATAAGGCCTGACCATTAATTCTTCAATTTTACCTACCAACTCGCCAATATTATTCATGTCATCTCTGAATAATACTGCTCTAGTCGTTATTACGCCAAGTACACTCTCTTCAGCCTGGGACACTTGCGAATCTGAAAGTCTAACAAATCAGATTCTTACTATTATTAGTCGTGTTTCTTTGTTTATGAGTACACACATACGTATGTATTTACATACATACATTTACGCATGCACATCACTTACATGGAAATCACTTATATAAAAAAACGACTTTAAATTACTTACCTTTATACAAAAACTTTTATAAACAAAATTAAAATAAACTTCGTGTTTAATTGTTTATTTTATTTATGTAAGTATGTATGTGCATGTCAGCTGTGTTTCAAGAATAGGGTTGCTGAAAACACAATTTTGTATGAAAAAATATAAACTAAAACTACTTTTTCATATGTTGGCAACAGTACGATTTAGTACATATTTGACATAAGGGCGAGTTAACGTAAGCTGCACGACAAAGTCGAGTCGCGTTATACAAACGCTTTTCATTACGTAGTCGTCCATGAAACGGCTCGTCGTGAGTCGCCCTTGTCGCGTTCTAAAAACAAGCTATTAATCTTTTATTGTACGCTTGCTTCTCATTTTCGAATTAAACGGCAAGAAAGGAAGACCAAAGTAAGCATGGTTAAACAACACATTTATTTCATTTATATTGAATTTGTATAAATTGTATTTCTAGTTTTTTAAAGCTTTTCGAATTAAAATAAGCACAAATATTTGTCCTATTATTAACCGCACAATATTGTTTATCTGCTTGTGGGTGTTCGAATGCTATTGAAGTTGGTCAATCCGAATATTTCTTTAGAAAATTTGTATTGCTGTTTTTTGAAGTTAATAGAAGCCGAGTGTTTGCGAATTTCTTGATCGTTGACTACGAATATGGTAAGATCAAGAGCTAAAGCACCAATGGGTGCTGACGATCGGAAAAGCTGTTCGATGTGTACACTGGCTGACAACCAGGAAATGGTCCAATGCGATACTTGCGATATGTGGTTCCATTTTGTGTGTGTCGGTGTTGACGGGAGTATTGCGGACAAAGACTGGGTATGTAGAAAGTGTAATCTTTCGATGGCAGGCTTAGGTGGGGTTCAAGGTGCGGAAAATATGGTATTGGGTGAGGATGAAATGTCGCCGATGGCTTCTGGTGTGGACGTGCTGGAAGGACTGGGTGCGTGTGAAAATGGCACTGCGGCATTGACGAAAGGTTCTCACGATATGGACATGCAACTACAGCGTTTGGAAGAAGAACATAAATTAAGTATGTTGTTCATCGAGATAAAGTATGCAATTATGTCAACACAAAATAAAAACACCTTTGAAGGCCAGCAGGTATGTGATACGCGTGAAATAGACAGCGCAGCTTCAGCAAACTTTGACCATCAGGGGATTCAACCAAAATGTAGTGGCATGTCAAATAGACGTGGTATTGACTGTCAGCCTGAGAGTTTCACTAGACAGCCTACATTTTATACGCGACAAATGATACCAGAACTCCCTATATTTAGTGGCAAGAATGAAGAATGGCCACTGTTTATAAGTAGCTACGAGAATTCAACGAATACGTCTGGAATTAGCAATGAGGAAAATTTGTTACGTTTGAAACGTGTATTAAAAGGTAAGGCACTGGAGTACGTAGGCAGTAAATTAACATTACCGGCGTTAGTACCGCTGGTAATTTCAATATTACGAATGCTTTTCGGAAAGCCGGAGCATATTATTCAGAACTTGTTAGTAAAACTACGCGCTGGGCCAAATGTGAATCCAACAAAGTTAGAAACGCTTGTACACTTTTCGCTCGACGTAAAAAATATTGTTGCAACAATGGAAGCAGCAAATCTGACCGCACATTTGTGCAACCCTATGCTTATCAACGAACTTGTTGAGAGACTTCCAGCGCAAATGAAACTCGATTGGGCAATGCACTCAAGACTATTGAACGCTGTGAATCTTACTGTGTTTAGCGGTTGGCTATTCAATTTAGCGGAGGCTGCTAGTAGTGTGGTAAATATCTCTACGATATGTATGCACAATAGTGAAAAACGTAAAGCGCAAAGGGTGAACATACACGATGAGCGTAACAATTATGATAAAGGCACAAAAAGGAAATTTTCCAACGATTATAAATATTATGGCTGTGGTGAAATGGGCCATTTTATAGTCCAGTGTGAAGGCTTTAGAAAATTAGATTATCAGAAAAAGTGGCGTGTCGTAAATGAAAAAGCTTGTGCCAATCGTGCTTGAAAGTACATAGTAAGAAAGTTTGACGTGAAAGGAAAGAATGTGGCATGAATGAGTGTAAATCAAAACATCATCCCCTACTCCATAAACCACATGTGGGCAATATTAGCAACGACGAAGCATCTGTTGTATCAGTGCACAATTTGGTGACCTCAAATGTTTTATATAGAGTAGTACCAATGACAATACACGCCAATAATAAGAGCGTGAAAGAGTACGCATTTCTGGACGAGGGTTCCGGTCCCACACTGATAGAGAAATCTTTTATGGCGAAGCTTGGTCTAAAAGGCTTGCGTTTCGAGTTGTGTATTAAATGGACAGATGATAGTGTGCGCTTTGAAAATAATTCTGAGCGTATAGATTTAGAGGTTTCTCCAAGCGGAAAAGATCAGACAAAATTGATCTTAAAAGACATGCAATCTATAAGAAAACTTGACTTACCAAAGCAATCGTTGATTTTCTCAGAATTGACAAATAAATACAAACATTTACGTGGTTTGCCTGTAGAATCTTATACAAATATTACTCCTAGAATTATAATAGGACTGAATAATAGAAGAGTAGCCATGCCTTTGAAGGCTAAAGAGGGTCAAGGTAACGAACCCGCCGCATTGAAGACGAGATTAGGTTGGACGGTCTATGGCACTGTATGTCCAGAAGTAGATGGTAAGGCATACATGAATGCGAGTCTGCAATTACATATTTGCGAATGCTGTAGCTACGTACGGGATGACGATGCAGCTCTGAATAAACTAATGAAAAGTAACATGAAGCTTGAAAATGATGGCGTCACAAATAAAGTGTCTTTGGATAGCAACGACGTGAATATTCGGCAATATGTAAAACGGACCGGAAACCAATTTACGGTAAGACTTTTATGGAAATATGAGAATTTAATGATGCCAGATAATTACGACATGGCTCTGAAAAGATTAATGTGCTTTGAACGCAAGTTAGAAAGCAACCAGGTCTTAAAGTTACGCGTCAACGATAAAATTTTGGACATGCTAAAAAGGGCTACATTCGTAAGCTGGAAAAGAGTGAAATAAACTTGCCGCACCCGAGGAAATGGTACTTACCCATTTTTGTTGTTAACAATCCAAACAAGCCTGAAAAGATGAGACTAGTCTAGGACGCCGCTGCTGAATACCGCGGAGTGTCATTAAATGGGTACCTCAATAAAGGCCCGGACTTAGTCACCCCTTTGATAAACGTACTTTTTAACTTTCGAATAGGTAAAATTGGAATAAGTGGAGACATATCAGAAATGTTTCACCGTGTTGCGGTAGATACACAAGATACACAGTCACAAAGGTTCCTTTGGCGGTCAAATAATGTAGCTGACCCAGATGTTTACGTGCTCCAAGTAATGTCCTTTGGAGCCAGTTGTTCCCCGTCGTTGGCACAGTGTGCGAAAAATTGCAACGCCGAAAGTTTTGCAGAGATGTCACCAAGAGCAGTAAAGTCAATTATAAAAAGACACTACGTAGATGATTTGCTGGATAGTGTCGACACTATTGACGAATCTATTACACTGGCACAGCAAGTACGACAGATCCACGAGCAAGGTAATTTCTACATCAGAAATTGCAGGTCTAACAGCAAAGAAGTTCTAGCGGCCATAGGTGAAGGAAAAGTACACAATTAATTTTGCCAAGCAGGTAGGAAAGTTAAAAATGTAATTGATCCAGAAAAGGTACTCGGAATGTGGTGGCGAACAAATGACGTTTTCACCTACGATTTGAAATTTACCAAAGCTGGTGGCGAAATATTATTCGAAAATAAGCTCCCTTTCTTAAAAGACAGTTGCTAAGATTATTGATGTCAATATTTGACCTTATGGGCGTATTATAGTTCTACACGGTGCAGAAAAGATCCTTCTGCAAAATGTCTGGCGTAGTGGAACAGAATGGGATGAAACAATTTCCGACAGTTTTTCAGAAGAATGGTATAGGTGGTTGTCCGTTTTAAAAGAGGTAGAAAAATTGGAAGTTTCCAGATGTTATTTTAAAAGCGACTCAGACCAGTACAGCAATATCCATCTACACATGTTCGTCGAAGCCAGCGAAAATGCTTACGCAGCAGTTCCATACTTTCGTATAGAGACGAATAAAAAAACGCATACAGCCTTAGTATGTTCGAAAACCAAAGTGGCACCTCTACATCCTATTTCGATTCCTCGCATGGAACTAATGGCTGCGGTATTAGGTGCACGACTGGCTAGGACTATTATAGATAACCACGATCTGAAAATTGAGTCCACTCACCTTTGGGCTGACTCCAGAATGCTCTTGCAATGGTTGAAATTGGAGCCAAGGAGTTTTAAGCAGTTCGTGATGTTTAGAGTCGCCGAAATACAGGAAATAACAGATGGAATGGCATGGAGATACATTCCTTCCAAGGAAAACATTGCGGACTTGGCAACAAAATGGGCGAGGAAGCCGGAATTCGAGCCAAATAAGCCATGGTTCTTCGTTCCATCATTTTTGCGCCACTCACCTGAACAATGTCCGGCACCGTTGAATAATGAAAACCTTACCTCCCAAAATAAGATTAGATATGTAGCAGTGCAATTACAGCAACACTTCAGCATTATTGACTATTACAGATTTTCAAAGTGGGAGCGCCTTCTCCTAAGTATGGAATTTGTTAAACGCTTTATAGAGCAAAAAATATTTCATATGGTCCCCAGTGACAACGTCAACCTGACTAGCGAGCAGTTAGCACGAGTATCCGCATTCACCAAGCCATTTTCGTATGCTGGAGTTGATTTTTTTGGCCCTTTCACTGTCACCGTAGGCAGACAAAGCGAGAAACGATACGGCGCAGTTTTTACATGCCTTACAATATGAGCTGTTCACCTGGAGATGGTATACAGCCTGAATACGAACTCATGTGTGATGGCAATTCGGAACTTTATTGCACGAAGAGGCATGCCGATACAAATGTACAGTGATAATGGAACGAACCTGAAAGCAGCTGAGAAGGAATTGCGTGCAGCACATCGAGAAATAGA
This sequence comes from Tachina fera, assembly GCA_905220375.1. Lineage (NCBI taxonomy): Eukaryota > Metazoa > Arthropoda > Insecta > Diptera > Tachinidae > Tachina > Tachina fera. The sequence continues at coordinate 113,910,784 of LR999963.1, forward strand.
TTTTCAGTCCCTACAGAATGAATTCACCACACAGCACATGAAATGGACGTTTATCCCTCCAGCCAGCCCACACATGGGCAGGGCTTGGGAACGCATGGTGCGTTCAATAAAGACTTTACTATACAGAATCGTAACACCAAACCACCGGTTGAACGATGAAAGACTATTCAACTTGTTTTTGGAAGTGGAGAGTATTATAAACTTCCGACCGCTAACGTATTTATCGTTAGAGACCGCCGATCAAGAAGCATTCACACCCAACTATATTTTGCTGGGTACCACATCTGGGGATAAGACACCTGGAAAATTCGTAAACAGCGATCAGTACCTGAGAAAGTCATGGCGCCAGACGCAATTGTTAGCCGACCTGTTTTTGATAAGATGGGTTGCTGAGGTGTTACCTAGCATGACAAGTCGAACTATCTGGTTTAAGAAGACTAAACCCATTCAAATTGGTGACGTGGTAATCATCGTTGACCGAAATTCACAGCGATACTCTTGGCTTCGTGGCATTGTCAATGAAACTATTGTGGGCAAGGATGGTCAGGTGCGCATCGCGCTAGTAAAAACTACACATGGAATATATCATCGACCTGCTGCTAAACTTGCCGTGTTGGATGTCCACCATAAAGAATAGCGAATTTTGATTGTATTTGGTATGCCCGGTCTCTGACCGTGATACCGGTGTGGAGAATGTTGCAAATTCGCCACAAATGAATTTATTGACTTTAATGTAGCCCTGACTATTTTGGTTTTCTGGTAACATTATTATTTTATTTACTTATTGGTGCGATATGGCAATAACGCTTGCTCTAATAATTTGTTTTATTGTACGCTTGCTTCTCATTTTCGAATTAAACGGCAAGAAAGGAAGACCAAAGTAAGCATGGTTAACCAACACATTTATTTCATTTATATTGAATTTGTATAAATTGTATTTCTAGTTTTTTGAAGCTTCTCGAATTCAAATAAAGCACAAATATTTGTCCTATTATTAACCGCACAATATTGTTTATCTGCTTGTGGGTGTTCGAATGCTATTGAAGTTGGTCAATCCGAATAGGCATGTTCAGCAATCTGCTTAATATTTTCGTTAAGATTGGCAATATTACATTCAACATCATCATGAGTTCTTAACTTAATGACTTCAATGACTATTAAAATATTTTTTGAATCGCAGCCAATTAACACGAGTGATCATCTTTACATATAAGTGAGGTAGAACACTTCTCAGTAGGCTACAGATTGTAACGATCGTGGGAAAGAGAACGGACGATAGATCTAGGGAAGCTTCAACGTGAATTACTCCCCTAGAAATATTTTTTATGATGCCAAAATCTATAACATCCGGAATTTTATATATATCAGTAGGCCAGTAAGTTAGCTCCCCACTCGAAATGACGTCCAAGCCCATTTTTGAAATTGTGTTGAACAACGCTCGGCCTCTAGGTGTGATAAGACGCGAACCCCAGAAGGTATGTTTTGCATTATAGTCGCCAGCTGCTACGAAAAAAGGGCCAAGAGATTTGTAGAAATCCTCGTATTGATCCTCAGTAATTGCGAATCTAGGAGGGGAGTAAATTGATGATATGACAAAATTTGTGCAAATTTTTGGACACAAATATTCGTTGCTTCTAGATGTTCTTCACACATGTTGTCAAGAATATAATGCTTGAGTCTTGACTTTATTAAAATTGCTGATCCCCCGCAAGCTCTTTCTCTTGAGTCCTTTGAATTATATAAAATGTAGCCATTAATTTCGAATAGCTTTCTTAGAGTCAAATGAGTCTCAGAAACCAACATTATACCAACAATTTTTGCCCGTAAGGAAGTGTTCAAGTTCATTTTTATAAAACATATTTTTAACATGTTCATGGTGTGTTAACTAATGCTTGAAGCAGTGTATTATGCATTCGCAGCATTTCTTGCATCATGCTCGTCATATTTGTTTTAAAGTTTTTATAGTTAGCACCAGATTCTCAATAGTAGCTTCAAGGCGACTAAAGTTAAAGCTTGAGCTTGCATTCAATAAATTATTTAGCGGTGAAACATTTTGTGTTGGAATAGTACTAGCCTTAGGCATACGATACATGAGAAGTAACTGGTTGGCCCAGTTCAGGAAAAATGGCTTTGTACGCCTTTAGTGGTTGAACTGGAGCTAATTTAGGTTTTTGCCCGATAGTCTGTTTAACAAAAGAATATACAGGACATCCTCTGTAGTTAGCTGTGTGATTTCCCCCAAAATTGCTAAATTTTTTTCTGCTACATATTTAAGTTTAGCCAGCAGTACCGTGCAATTCACCGCAGATAACACAAAGTTAAATTGCAGTAAGTTTTTGTGTGACCATATTCTTGACAATTATGGAACTGTACGGGTCCAGAATGCTTGTGTGGTTCTTCAACTATTATTTTTCGGTATAAGAGATATTTTAAATTTTAAATTGGACGGGAATCGTTTTCTTACAATTTTATATCGTTCGGCACAAGTTCAACGCGAAATAGAGGTTGAGGAATCTTCTCCCTATTTATTATGTTAGATACAATTTTTACCTTAAATCCCTGGAGGACGAGTGCATCTTTTATTTTTTCGGGAGCAACATATGAATCTATGCCCTTCAATACGATCTGCAGGCCTTTAGCACTTTTAAGCTGACATGTGTAGAAACTTTTTTTACTTTTTTCAAATTCAGTAATCATTTTGCGAAAATCTTTTTCTTCAAAAATTTGAATTTTGGTTTCATCAATGTTACCACGTTTTATTGGAACGATGTGAAATTTATTCCCACCAATGACTGAAATTAAATTTTTAATAAGAGCGTTTGAACTTTTTTCTCTCAAATAAATTGGTGGCGACTTGGATGTTTTGTTCGTGGATACATTGGGTTCGTTGTTGTCATCTTGCAATATTTAAAAACGGTTTTGACGGTCAGTAGAGGATGCATATATGCCATTAGAACTCACTTCACATTTATTTGTTTTTGAGGTACTTATATAAAGTATTCCTCAAGGGAACTTTGTTTTTGTTTTTTGTGTTTACGTTTTTTTTTTTGGTTTTTGTTATTTATGACTATGTAAAAAATTATTAGCAACGCAAATAAAAGTTTATTTATCAATAACAATATGTATTCCGAATATTTTTTCGTATGATTTTTTTTTTGGTTAGTATGAAATAAAAACTCCGATAAATCGACTGCTCACTATGAATGTACAACGAGAAGAAGGAAAGCAAGGAAGAGAGCCCTATATATATATATATATAATAATTAAAAACAATATATATATATATATATATATATATATATATATATATATATATAATTAAAAACAATTATTTTACATCAATTTAAAAATTTTAAAAATTTAATGTATACATACCTTCTTGCTCAAACAATTTCGCTTGACAATAAAATAGAAAAAATTCAATAAAAATAATTTTGAAAAATGTATATACATATGTACCTTATTGTAAAAGTTTAAATTAACTTGCATTTTAGGTAATGTGTAATGTACAAACTACGTAACTGCATAGTTAATAAAACCCAAGTTTTAACTTTCATATAAAAAAAGGTACCTATGCAAGCTTAGTTAATATAACCTGTTATATTTTTTTGTGTATATATACACGCTATTAGTTATCGGTTTTCTTCAAATGATTTATAGAATTATTAAACAGGACTAATTTTCCCGAGTTTCGGCACCAATGTTTATTATTTATTATTATTGTTTTAAGAATTTATTTTACCTTTAATTTTTTATGATCTTAATTCATACATATTGCGATAAAATCCATGTAACAAAATAAAGGCCCTTGTTCTATTTTCCGCTATTTATTATACCCAAGTAGATAGACTAGGGTGCTGATGAAGTGCGTGGGTGCAGAGAAAAGTATCGGTATTTCCCCCAGCTTTAAGTCTATTTTAATTTTTCTTCTCTTCTTTAGAAACTCACATTAATTAATAAAAATATTTCATTCAATAAGAATTGAAATGACTGAACTTAAGCCTGACTAAGAATTATTTCTGATTACGATGAAATAATTTCATTAATAACACGAAATAATTTCTTAAAACAATAAAATAATTTCACAAACACAATGACAATAACTTTATTATAACAACGAAACAACTTGACTAAAACTGTATGTGTAAATAAGCGTAAAAAGAGTGCAAGAATAATCATACAAAACTACCTTTGATACAAGCTTTTGGTTGACAACTATTGAAATACATTTAATTTATCAGACTTTCATGACTGCAATGAAATTTTTATTGGGACAACGAATACATTTCATACCTATAATGAAATTCTAAATCGCTGTATATTTTATTATTTTTTGTTTTAAAGAATTTAATCTTTAACTTGATTGTACTTATCTATATTTGTTTCTTTCAAGCAACAACTGTAAATTTTTCTTAAATATAAAGGGGTTTCTTAATAATTAGAAAATATTGTAGTCCTAAATCCAATGAAATATTGTTACGAAGCTAGAATACCAACGAAGCAATTCCAATGAAATTCTTTCACAATATTCGTGAAATTTTCATTAGATTTGTGAAATTATCATTAGATTTGTGAAAGAAATCTAATAAAATTGTTTCGTTAGATATATGAAGCAAAATTCTTTCGGTGTACGTGTAATAATGATTATAACTTTGTTAATGTTAATAATGATATTGAAGATAATTACCAATGAAATAATGCAGTATAATGATAACATTTACAGGGTGGCCCAGAAAGACCGAAGTGGTGTGAATTCCTTATAACTTTTTATTTAAGACATCTTTTTTTAATTTTTTGTTTTTTAAATACAGTAAATTTATAGGGAATATTTTTAGATTAGTTATTAAAAATTGTATCCCGCAAGTGGTGGCCATTTTCTGCTTCGCACAAATGTGCTCTTTCCATTTCCATTATTCATAACTTATTTATGAGTGACGAAGCCCATTTCCAATTAAATGGGTTTGTTAACAAGCAAAACTTTAGGATATGTGCTGAGGAAAACCCGAGAGTACTTCATCAACGACAATTACACCCAGTTAAGTGTACTGTTTGGTGCGGTGTTTCTTCAGAAAGGATCATTGGTCCATATTTTTTGGAAAATGAAAGAGATGTCGCCATTTCCATCAATGGTGATCGATATCGGGCCATATTGGAAAATTTTGTAAGGCCAGCTGTGGAATACCATCCGCAAATATGGTTCCAACAGGATGGAGCCACAGCGCACACTCCGAGGGCCACAATGGCAATTTTACGCGACATCTTTGGGGAAAGAATAAATTCGCGTAGAAGCAATTTTAATTGGCCTCCGCGTTCCCCGGATTTAACCGCTCCAGACTGTTTCCTTTGGAGTTATTTAAAAGGGAAAGTTTATGTTAATAAGCCTAGGACTATTGAGGAATTAAAAACCAATATTCCAGACGAAATTAACAACATAACACCGGAAGTTTTGCAAAAGGTCATGGAAAATGTGTTGAAAAGAGATCATTTGTGCGAAGCAGAAAATGGCCTCCACTTGCGGGATATCATTTTTAACAACTAATCTAAAAATATTCCCTATAAATTTACTGTATTTAAAAAACAAAAAATTAAAAAAATATGTCTTAAATAAAAAGTTATAAGGAATTTACACCACTTCGGTCTTTCTGGGCCACCCTGTATAATAAAAAAATATACTACGGACAATAATATTAAGTAAAGAAGTATAATTATTAAATTTTGGTGTATTTGAGCAGAAGAAATTTATATTTTCAGCAACACCATCCATTCGAGCTCAATTCAGGTGTAAAGCAATGTTGAATTCTGTCCTTCACACTATTTATACTGATGTTGGAGTTCGTGCTTCGATGATATAGCGCAGAAGATCCAATGCCTATTTATCAATGCTAATAAAGCCAAGATAGGTTTCCATTCCCTGCATAGAATATGAAGGACGAATAATATAACCACCACAAAGCTAAAATCTTCAATTGTAGTATCAAATCTGTACTACTGCATAGTTGCAGCAACTGGAGTACAACGCAGTCTTCACGTAGGAAATTGCTGTCGTTTTACAATAAGTTCCTGAAACAAATTTTGCGAATATTTTAGCCGAGCTGGGTAACCAATGTACAACTGCTTATGATGGCTAACTGCTTACCAATTGGTTCTGAAGTCATGCAGGCGTAAATGGACTCAGGTCATGTTACTTTTTTTATTTGGCAACTTGTTTACGTAATCTATTTAATCTAAAAAAATCATTCTCCTCATTTAGCAACTTGTACATAATTTTTTTAGTTTTAGGGAATGTGATTTGTAAGCGAGTAATGAAATTTGGTAATCAGAAAGGTAAGTCATTGTATGGCCAGCAGTTCTAATGGTAATGTGTATTTTTTTGCTGAGTATAAGTATTATTTTTTTTTTATTTTTTTTAATACATTTATTTATTTATTGTAACTTCAATTATGAACTAACAATAAGTATTCAAATCTTAAATCTAAAATAAAAGTATTAGGCCCGATCACTATCGGACATAAACTTAGTGGTAGTTATAAATAATACATAAGTAGTGATAATCAAAAAAAAAAAGAAAAAAAATATTTTCAAGCAATCCCATCTGGAGTGTTGAGTAAAAGAGCCCTTCTGTCCTTCTTTTTCAAGCGAATGTAGCCAGTTAAATTCAAGATGTTACGAGCAAGTGGATTAGGATGTGACTCGAGTTTTATTAAATATTTGCATATTCAAATCACGATGTATTGGCATATTCAAATCACGATGTATATTTGAATTTTTGATGAACCATGGAGCCGATGTTATCAAACGTAAAATTTTGTTTTGCCCTCGTTGGTTTCTCTCGACATTGGGAGCTGAAGCAGTGCCCCATAACTGAATTCCGTAGCACCATATTGGCTTCAAAAGCGAATTGTATAGTAAAAGTTTGCAGTCTAGGCTGAGTGTTGAATTTCTACAAATCAGCGAATATATCTGAGTTAGTTTAAGTTTCATTTGTATAAGCTTTGAGTTAATATGGTGCTTCCATGTAAGTCGTCGATCAAGGTGTATACCAAGGTATTTTACATGTGAATGTTATGGAACAACTTGATTGCTGAATAGAATTGGGGAACAAGTATCTCTTCGCAGGGTAAATGTTACCTGAACACATTTTTGCTCGTTTACCTTAATTCTCCATAATTTTAACCATAGTTCCAGTTGTGTAATATGTTCTTGTAGATAGCGGGAAGCCTCGTGAGAGTTTTCGTGCATCTTAGGAAGGCTGTATCATCTGCAAACGTAGATGTATGGATATTTCTGCTCAAAGGCATATCACAAGTATAAATCAAATAGAACTCTGGCCCCAGTATGCTCCCCTGTGGCACACTGGATGATATAGATTCGGGCACACTCATGAATTCTCCTTCCACAACCGTGTACTTCCGGGTAGTAATGTAACTTTCTAATAAATTCACCAAATTTATTGGTAGATATGATTTTAATTTTAAAATTAGACCTTCATGCCACACTTTATCAAATGCCCGCGAAACGTCAATAAACAATGCAGAACAGTACTTTTTTTCCTCAAATGTTCTTCTTATACATTGAACCAATCTATGCGTTTGTTCAATGGTGCTATGCTGACTTCTAAAACCAAAGTGATGGTCTGGGATGCGCCAAATACCAATTAGAATTGGGGACAATTTTGACATGAGCAGTTTTTCGAAAAATTTTTACATTGTTGATAGCAGACTTATTGGCGTGTATGATTCTGCCTTGGTAAGATCTTTCCCCGGCTTTGGAATCATTTTAACTTTGGCAAGCTTCCAGCTGTGGGATAATACTCCAGTAGTAAAATGGCATTAAAAATGAATAACATGATTCTAATTGCAATTCGAGGCAATTTTGTTAACATTTGGTTACTAATTACATCGACACCTGGTGCTTTCTTCGGGTTGAGTTCAGCAATTAGATTTTGTAAATCACACATTTTAAATTTTATGGGTCGAGGGGGTAGCGCAACTACACTCGGGAAATCAGCAACACCAGTACATGTGTTTGTGGTAACTACGGATTTTAAATGCTTTGCAAACAAGTTACCTTTTTCAATATCACTCCTGGCCCAAACTCCGCTAGAAGTGCGTAGAGGTGGTTTAAACTCAACGGGTGTTTTTATTTTTTTTTACAGCGCGCCACAAAGAGTTATTAGATGCTGGTGTTACGTCAAGATTTTCCAGATAGTTTTTAAGAGATGCAGTTTTTTCATATGCAAGCAGCTTTTGGAGTCTTGAAACTCATACAAAACCCAGCAAATAATTTATATTCGATATGAATCTATTTTATTTTTCTACACCTTCATACAATTAGAAATCCAATGGATAACAATAAAAGTAATTACAAGGCAAAATGAAAAATAAAATCTAAAATTTAACATTTAAGAAGTTTATTATTCGACATATTGTCATAATTATATTTTAATTTGAAATTTATTTGCTTGTGGTTTAGCTTGGTCTATATACGTATTTCATTGGCGCTTAAACCAAATCATCAGTAGACTTCAACCACAAATTTTGAACAGTCACAAACCTCTTACTTTATGCACAGACTTTCAAAAACTATATGCCTTGTAATTACTTTTATTGTTATCCAATGGATTTCTAATTGTATGAAGGTGTAGAAAAATAAAATAGATTCATATCGAATATAAATTATTTGCTGGGTTTTGTATGAGTTTCAAAGCCTACCAAACTTATTTTGTCTTTGTGATTTTCAAAAATATTATTATTCTATGAATTCTCATATAGTTTTTGAAAGTCTGTGCATAAAGTAAGAGGTTTGTGACTGTTCAAAATTTGTGGTTGAAGTCTACTGATGATTTGGTTTAAGCGCCAATGAAATACGTATATAGACCAAGCTAAACCACAAGCAAATAAATTTCAAATTAAAATATAATTATGACAATATGTCGAATAATAAACTTCTTAAATGTTAAATTTTAGATTTTATTTTTCATTTTGCCTTGTAATTACTTTTATTGTTATCCAATAGATTTCTAATTGCATGAAGGTGTAGAAAAATAAAATAGATTCATATCGAATATAAATTATTTGCTGGGTTTTGTATGAGTTTCAAAGCCTACCAAACTTATTTTGTCTTTGTGATTTTCAAAAATATTATTATTCTATGAATTCTCATATAGTTTTTGAAAGTCTGTGCATAAAGTAAGAGGTTTGTGACTGTTCAAAATTTGTGGTTGAAGTCTACTGATGATTTGGTTTAAGCGCCAATGAAATACGTATATAGACCAAGCTAAACCACAAGCAAATAAATTTCAAATTAAAATATAATTATGACAATATGTCGAATAATAAACTTCTTAAATGTTAAATTTTAGATTTTATTTTTCATTTTGCCTTGTAATTACTTTTATTGTTATCCAATGGATTTCTAATTGTATGAAGGTGTAGAAAAATAAAATAGATTCATATCGAATATAAATTATTTGCTGGGTTTTGTATGAGTTTCAAAGACTACCAAACTTATTTTGTCTTTGTGATTTTCAAAAATATTATTATTCTATGAATTCTCATATAGTTTTTGAAAGTCTGTGCATAAAGTAAGAGGTTTGTGACTGTTCAAAATTTGTGGTTGAAGTCTACTGATGATTTGGTTTAAGCGCCAATGAAATACGCATATAGACCAAGCTAAACCACAAGCAAATAAATTTCAAATTAAAATATAATTATGACAATATGTCGAATAATAAACTTCTTAAATGTTAAATTTTAGATTTTATTTTTCATTTTGCCTTGTAATTACTTTTATTGTTATCCAATAAATTTCTAATTGTATGAAGGTGTAGAAAAATAAAATAGATTCATATCGAATATAAATTATTTGCTGGGTTTTGTATGAGTTTCAAAGCCTACCAAACTTATTTTGTCTTTGTGATTTTCAAAAATATTATTATTTTATGAATTCTCATATAGTTTTTGAAAGTCTGTGCATAAAGTAAGAGGTTTGTGACTGTTCAAAATTTGTGGTTGAAGTCTACTGATGATTTGGTTTAAGCGCCAATGAAATACGTATATAGACCAAGCTAAACCACAAGCAAATAAATTTCAAATTAAAATATAATTATGACAATATGTCGAATAATAAACTTCTTAAATAAAAATTAATATGTTCAATTATTATAAGTTAGTAATAAAAATAATTGGTACATATAGATATGTATGTCTGGCATCATTGTAAAAATTTAGTACTGCGATTTTCCAGTCACAGTTTGGTATGATTTATAAAAATAGAAAAAAAACCAAATTTGAGAGACTTGTTCAATTAATGGAACACAACCCAGAGATTGCTCGTGGATAGCCAAAGTTTGTTATGACTTAAACCCAGTGCAAAGATTTATGGGAAGGTTTTGCGTTTAAATTAAATAGCATTGGACCACCGACTAGAACTTCCTCAGAATGGCAAGGTGTAAGTATAATCCACATATGTACAATTGTATAATTAAAAATTACATATGTTTTATTATAATGTGCTTTAAAAAGGTTTAGATTCATTATAAAGCGAGTGTCAAGAAAAAGCTGGCCAACAACAAACAAAACATGCAGGCTACAGGAGGTGGACCCGCACAAGAGATTCCCTATAACAGCCTTGAGGATTGTGTGTCGCAGCTATTGTGCTTAAACCAGCAAGTGGCTCCACCTGGGCAAATATTTGGTGCCAAAAATGTTCCTCCAACGATGAGTAACGCGCCCGATAAGTTGATTGAAGCCACAAGAGAACGAGATTCCATCGAACATTCCAACAAGGAGAAGAAATCGAAATTGTCCGAAAAATTAAGAGAGCAAGCTGCGACACAAGCAGCCGTTTCGAAAGCCGTGCATAAACTAGAGAAAAACGTTTACGAAAACTATGAAATAAATAAGCAGCTTTTAAAAATAAAGGCAAAGTAAATGGCATTATACGAGAGCAGCACTAATCAGGCTACTGAGCTTCACAATCTGAAGACAGAGTGTAAAAAACTGTAAATTAAAAAGTTGAAGAACGAGATGAACTTTTAATTTTATAGTTAAAACAATACATAACACAACTTTTTTTATTTATGGAATACACCAACTGAATTTATTTTTATTTTTTGCTTTATATTTGTTTTACTTTAGTAATAAACTTATTAAAATTAAAAATTTTTTTTTTTTGAATTATTCCAATTATAATAAAAATCAAAAATTTAATTTTTAATAATAGTTGAAAAATAAACATGAAATAAGAATGCATTATATTATTTCTGATACTCATTTCAATTACTGTGTCAATATTTGAGTAAAGGGATTGTAGACTATCGGTAAATATTTCACCTTCTTGGAGTTCCACTTGGAAGTACTGACTAATGTTGTACAGAGCACAACAAACATTTACAATTTGGGTTGCTGTTTTGGGAGAGTAATGTAAGCCTATGGCAGAAAAAAGTCGTCGTAATCTACTCTTTATTAACAAAATAATATGAAGCATCAAAATATGACCTAAAGCGTAAGTAATGCTCTAAAAATTCAAAAATATGTTACAGAGATGCGTGTAAGACTGATATATTAAAAAAAATTTCTTAAATATGCAAAAATGTGTACCATCAAATCAGTGCAAAAAATCATTAAAATGTCTGAAATAATACGCAATAATACGTCTCACAAGAAAAAACATGCAATTGCATATTTGTGGTTTCCCTTTTCATCAATATTTCGTACCAACCTATTTTTAGGTTGTTTTGGTCAGACCTGGGAAATTTGCATTAAATAAGGTAATGCATTGAGCATTTTCCTACATTAAACCAAATCAATGCGAATGAAATTTATTGAATTAACACTAAATCGTATGCTTTTAATGCATTATTTTTTCCATTGAATTAAAATCCCCTCAAAGTAATGCATAAATATTGCATTGGCATTAAATTTGATATTTTTAATGCACTATTTTTTGCATTGCATTAAAATATCCTCAAAGTAATGCACTAGTATTACATTAGCATTAAATTTCATATTTTTAATGCACTAGTTTTTGCATTGAATTAAAATCACTTCAAGGTAATGCATTAACATTGCATTGGCACTAAATCACAAGTAAAAATTGCACTGATTTTGCATTACCACTAATGAAGTAATGCAATATGATTGCATTGTCGCTAAAACCTATTGTACATAATAAAATTAAACAAAGGATGAACAAAGCAAATAAAAATTAAAAAATACAGTATAGCTTACATTGAGGCCACCTACAAATGAAAAATATTCATTGAACATACACATCTCAGTTAATCAACAAGAGGGTATTAAGTCAAAATTTTTGATATCTCACTTTTTGCAGGAAACCAACTAACAACACCAATATCTATCTACTGAAATAATTTCAACGTATTTGGATCACTCTTTTGTTGATAAAATTTTTTTTACTTTATGATTTTAATACGAAATGTAAGTGTTTTTATGATGAAATTGCTCAAATTTTTTCTGATTTGCGACTCTTTTCAAAACATAGATATTCTTATATAATAATTGCAAGGTTTTAAAATAAAAACAATGTACATATATTTTCAAATGGAATTTGCTCACCGTGATGTATTTGGATTTTTAAATTTTCCTAAAATGTAACCACAAACGGTTTTTTACATAAGCACAGAGATATGTAGGACCATATTAATTTTGTGAAAAAATTCATACTTTTTATGCAATTTTTAGGTTTTAAGCATTATGTTTTATTTGTTGCTTTTTTGCGATTTTTTTCATATAGGCAATTTTTTTTGGTTTTGGCGATTTTTTCGGTTTTTTGCGTTTTTTTAATTTTGGCGATTTTTTCGTTCCGGCGATTTTTTTGATTTTGACGATTCTTTTTCATTTAGGCGATTTTTTTCATTTTTGGCGAATTTTGTTCATATAAGCAATTTTTTTTTTGTTTCGGCGATTTTTGCGGATTTTTGTCATTGTGGGAATTTTTTTTGTTTTGACACTTTTTTCTCGTTTTGGCGATTTTTTTCGGTTTTTGACGTTTTTTTAATTTTTTCGATTTTTTTTTCGTTCTGGCGATTTATTTTTTCATATAAGCAATTTTTTTAATTTTTGAAGATTTTTTTTCATATAGGCAATTTTTTTTTAGTTTTGGTGATTTTTTCGGTTTTTGGCGTTTTTTTTAATTTTGGCGGTTTATTTTCGTTTTGGCAATTTTTTTGATTTTGGCGATTTTTTTCATTTAGGTGATTCTTTTTCATTTTTGGTGATTTTTGTTCATATAAGCATTTTTTTTGTTTTGGCGATTTTTGCGGATTTTTGTCATTGTGGGAATTTTTTTTGTTTTGACACTTTTTTCTCGTTTTGGCGATTTTTTCTGGTTGTGGCGTTTTTTTAATTTTGGCGATTTTTTTTCGTTTTGACACGTTTTTTTTCATTTAAGCGATTTTTTTAATTTTTGGCGATTTTTTTTCACATAGGCAAGTTTTTTTTTGCGATTTTTTTTCAGTGTTTGGCGTTTTTTTTTTTTAATTTTGGCGATTTATTTTCGTTTTGGCTATTTTTTTATTTTGGCGATTTTTTTTCATTTAGGCGATTTTTTTAATTTTTGGCGATTTTTGTTCATACAACAATTTTTTTGTTTTGGCGATTTTTGCGGTTTTTAGCGTTTTTTTGTCATTAAGGAAATTTATTTTTAGTTTTGACACGTTTTTCTCCTTTTAGCGATTTTTTTCGGTTTTTGGCGTTTTTTTTAATTTTAGCGTTTTTTTTTAATTTTGGCGATTTTTTTTAAATTTTTGGCGATTTTATAATTTTGGATTTTTTAGTTTCACCGTTTTTGAAAATTTCAAGAGTTGACTCTTACGGTTTCCAAGATATAGCAATTTTTCAAAATTACATAGTCAAAATTTCATTAAGTGATGGACCACCCTTTAACTTAAATTTTTTTAATTTTAGTGTTAATTGTTGTAGCCTATATAAAAATACACTAATTTTACAAATTTCAAGTATCAATATACATATGTACATACAATTGTATGTATATTACATGGAATTTTAAAAGTTTTCGTCGCTCATTTTGGAACACCCTTTAATATTTTGCTTTCATATATTTGTTGTTGTAGCAAAGTTCTACATACACTGTCCAAATTTCAGACCCGTAGCTTTTACCGTTCCTGAGAAAATAGCCTTCTTCCTAAAACATGAAATATGTTTAATTATTAGAAAAGAAGTTAAAGTTGTCCAACCCTGGTAACGTTTTTTTAAATTGTTAAATTAATTTTTTTTTATTATAAATACCAATTTTATTCATACCGAAGTATAAAATAAGTTAATTTAATAAAAAAGTAATAAAAACTACTGTTCGGTAGTTATTTTCTATGGGAAAATAGAGTTTGAGTTTTCCAGCTCTGAAACCGTCTGCTCGATTTTACTGATTTTCAATAGCAAAATTTTTCGGAAAATTTCTGACACACCAGTCCAAGAACGAAGTCTCTAGCTCTTCTGGGAGCTTGGGAAAACCGTACAGACAGACAGACGGACATCGCTTGTTCGTCTTCCCTATGCATAAGGATCCAAAATATATATACTTTATGTGTCGCTTATTAATATTGTAGAAATTACAAACGGAATGACAAACCTATATATACCCTTTTACCATTTTTTGGTAAAGGGTATAATAATCAAAACTATGTGAAAAAAAACATGAACATTAAGAACACTAGACATTAAAATCAAAATCAAACAATAAGGTGGCAAATCATACTTCGGTAAAGCATACATAGAAATAAACGAGTAAAATAATTAAATTCGGGATTAAAAAAAAAGAGAAAAGCTACATTTTTGTAACAAATTCGGGAAAACGGTGTGAATAATTTTCTCGTGGTAGAAATTATAAAAATTAACATTAAATAAAATTAAAATTTTATTAAAAAAAAGCTGTGGTAGATGCGTGGCAAAATTTTGTTTTTCTAAATAATCCGCGCGAATAAGTAAAATAGACTAAAGTGGTTTTAGCAAAGAATTAAAATATTATATGAAAAGTTTTTTTTACTAAGCAAAATAAATCAAATTAAATACGTCAAAATGTTGAAAACTAGTTGGGCATATTCACTCAAACGTGATGAGCTACTAAATGCATTAAGCGAGTTCGTATTAGAGACAAATGGCAACGTGGAAGAACTGCGGAAACGATTTGCTAAGTTTTTAGGGTACACCCAGAACGAAGATGTTGTCAACTGACTATTAGAACTACAAGGGAAGTATGAAGCTTCAAATACGCTGGCCGATCCTACCCAAAAAGGGGCGGTGTCAAAGTCATCACCACCTGAAAATGTTGGAGAAAATGCAGCAGGTTACATACCAGTAGTCGTGTCGACACCCACACGAAACCAGACCGAGTCAAGGTTCCAGTTAATTGAAAACGTTAGGAAATGGGGCCTAGTGTATGATAGTTGTAGTTATCCACAAGCGTTTATTGAGCGGGTGGAAGAATTGGCAGAAATATATGCGGTGTCACTCGACCAACTACCAATAATAATGCCGGAATTCGCACAACACCAGGCTCTCGTGTGGTATCGTAGCAATAATGAACACTGGCAGGTATGGAGTACTTTTACTTTTACTACTTTTTTTTTTTTTTTCTTAAATTTTTTTCTCACCTCCAGATACTTTGAACAACTCGAGGACGACATTCGTGCCAGGAAGCATCAAGCCCGAGAACAGTTCAAGACTTACGTTTTGGCCTTGCAAAATTTGATGCGACATTCTAGATTAAGGTACGATCAACAGTTTCAACGTATTTTTAAAAACGCTCGTACCGAATATCAATGGTATATAAAGCGAAGGGATTTCACTACCCTACCCGAGTTAATTTGCCTGGCAGAAGATCTGGAGGGCATCCCAAAAATTTTAATGCAACGACCAGAGCGGAAAATCAGCGTGGAGGAGGTAGTACGGCCAACGCCCAGCAAAATTGGTGTTAACGTCGTGAACGCGTTACCCAATTTCCAGCCAGAGGCCTGCCGCCCTATAATAACGGGTTGGAAAAGGACAAGGGAGATCGACGGAAATAAGGGGTGTCGAATCTCCAAAAATTTTTTTTTTTTTTTAATGCATGTTTTTTTATTTGTTGTATCTTCATATATGAACTAACAATAAGTATTCAAATCTTAAATCTAACATATAATTAATAGGCCCGACCAATGCCAGACATAACAAAGTGATAGTTGTAAATAATACATAAGTGGTGATAAGCAAAAAAAAAAAAATTTTTTTCAAGCAACTTCATTCGGAGTGTTTAGTATTAGAGCCCTTGTATCTCTCTTTTTTAAGCGGATGTGTCCAGTAAAGTTCAAGATGTTACGAGCAAGCGGATTAGGATGTGACACGAGTTTAGTTAGATATTTGCCTGCGTATTTTGCAATTTCTTCAGTCACTAGTGGCATATTTAAATCACGATGTATATTTGAATTCTTAATGTACCATGGAGCAGATGTTATTAACCTTAAAATTTTGTTTTGTCTTCGTTAAATTCTCTCTACATTGGAAGCTGAAGCAGTGCCCCATAACTGGATACCGTAACACCATATTGGCTTTAAAAGCGACTTGTATATTAAAAGTTTGCAGTCTAGGCTGAGTATTGAATTTCTGCCAATCAGCCAATGTACCTGAGTTAATTTTAGTTTCATTTGAGTTAACTTATAGTCAATGTGATGTTTCCATGTAAGCCGTCGATCGAGGTGTATACCAAGATATTTCACATGTGAATGTTGAGGAACAACTTGATTATTAATCCGAATGGGGGAACAAGTATCTCTTCGTAAGGTAAATGTTATATGGACACACTTTTGTTCATTTACCTTAATTCTCCATAAGTTTAACCATAGTTCCATCTGGCTAATGTGTTCCTGGAGTTTTCGGGATGCCTCATCAGGGTTTTCGTGCATACTAAGGCAGGCGGTATCGTCGGCAAATGTAGAAGTGTGGATACTACTGCTCACAGGCATATCACAAGTTAAAATCAAATATAAAAATGGCCCCAGTATACTCCCCTGTGGCACACCGGATGAGATAGTTTCAGGCATACTCATAAAGTGTCCTTCCACAACTGTAAATTTTCGTGCAACAATGTAACTTTCCAAAAGATTTAGAATGTTTATTGGTAAATATGTGTTCAATTTCAAAATCAGACCTTCATGCCACACTTTATCAAATGCCTGAGAAACATCAATAAACACGGCAGAACAATACTTCTTTTCCTCAAATGTTTTTCTGATAAATTGAACCAATCTATGCGTTTGCTCAATGGTGCTATGCTGGCTTCTAAAACCAAATTGATGGTCCGGGATGCACCCATTATCAGTTAAAATTGAAGACAATTTTGTCATGAGTAGCTTTTCAAAAAGCTTTGACATTGTTGACAGTAAACTTATTGGCATATATGACTCAGCCTTGGAAAGATCTTTACCTGGCTTTGGAATCATTTTAACCTTGGCAAGCTTCCAGCCGTCTGGATAATACTCCAGTCGTAAAATGGCATTAAAAATGAATAACAGGATTCTAATTGCAGTACGAGGTAACTTAATCAGCATCTGGTTACTAATTCCATCCATACCAGGAGCTTTTTTCGGGTTGAGTTCGGCAATTAGTTTTTGTACATCACACATCGTAAATTTTAAGGGTCGTGGGGGTAGAGCAACTACACTCGGCAAATCAGCAACACCGGTACATGTATTTGGTGTAAATACGGATTTTAAATGCTCAGCAAATATGTTACCTTTTTCAGTATCGCTTCTTGCCCAACCTCCGGTAGATGTGCGCAGAGGTGGCTTAAACTCAACGGGTGTTTTAAGCTTTTTAGCAGCGCGCCACAAAGAGTAATTAGATGCTGGTGTGACATCAAGGCCTTCCAGATAATTTTTGAAAGATGCAGTTTTTTCAGATGCAAGCAACTCTTGGAGTCGTTTAGTGCACTCTTTAAATCTGATTTTTTGTTGAGGTGATCTGTGCTGTTGCCATTCCCTTCTAGCTCTTCTTTTTTCACGTACGAGATGTTCAACGTCTGTAGAATAAATTTTATTGAACCCAGTATACGGATGGGAGGTAGTGGCATGTTCAGAAGCTTGTTTAATATTCTCGTTAAGATTTGCAATGTTCGATTCAATATCATTGGCTGTTCTTAGCGTAATATTTTCCGTGCAATGACTACTAAGATATTTTTTGAATCCCAGCCAATTAACACGGTTTATCATCTTGACATATGGGTGAGGTAAAGCGCTTCTCAGTGGACTACAGATTGTAACGAACGTGTGAGAGTGATCAGACGACAGATCTAGGGAAGCTTCAACGTGAATTAATTCCCTAGAAATACTTTTTATGACGCCGAAATCTATAACATCCGGAATTTTTCTCACGTCAGTAGGCCAGTAAGTAGGCTCCCCACTTGAAATAACATCCAAACCCATTTTTGAAATTGTGTTGAACAACGCCCTTCCTCTAGGCGTAATAAGACGCGAACCCCAGAACGTATGCTTAGCATTGTAGTCGCCAGCTGCAACGAAACAAGGTCCAAGAGATTTGTAGAACTTCTCGTATTGGTCCTCAGTGATTGAAAATCTGGGAGGAGAGTAAATTGAAGATATCACGAAATTTGTACAAAAATTTTTTCAATGCAGATATTTGTTGCTTGTAGATGTTCTTCACAAATGTTGTCAAGAATATAGTGCCTGAGTCTTGACTTTATTAGAATTGCTGATCCACCGCATGCTCTCCCTCTAGGGTCCTTTGTGTCATATAACGTGTAGCCATTAATTTTAAAGAGGCTTCTAGAAGTCAAATGAGTCTCAGAGACCAACATTATATCAATATTTTTTTCCGTAAGGAAGTGCTCAAGTTCATTTTCATTTTTCTCCAAAAATGTCATATAAAAACCCCAGCGGTAAAATACAGCTACACAGTGCAAAACCACAAATGAACCTCACCACCAATATAACTGGTAAACAGAAAGATAAAAGAAAAATACAAAGCCAAAAAAATTATACTGTTCACCCACAAACACCGTCTACAAATAAGCCGGCACAAAATAAAAGTAACAGGCAGCGCGGCCCGCTAAATATACGTCCAATTACCAATGCATCCAATAGTGCCAATATAGCCAAGACAGCAAAAAACCCAACATGTTTAGTAGCCGAGGAAGCGCGTCTTACCGCCTCTATCCTAATTGCCGGAACATTGGTGAAACCCACAATTAATACGGGTACCACACTTAATTTTATGCCAGAAAGCCTGACCAAAAAAATACAACAAAAGCCGACATATATCCCTGAAGACGGTGAAGTAATCCTAGCAGATGGCTCCGCTGTAAAGGTAACCAAAGCTATAATTTTTGAGACCATCTTAGGCGACGTGTGTCACCATTCAAAATTTCTGGTGATGCAGACAGCAAGTGAAGACCTCATTTTAGGCCTAGAGTTTTTGCGGCAATTTGACACCATCATTACTTTGGCAGGGGTAACTTTAAATTTCACACCCACCAAAAATTTCTGTGGTGCCATAAAAATGGTAGATACTAACCATGCTCAACAAATACGGTATGAACAAAACGATTCCCGCAATAGTTGGGTAAACAGCAAAACAAACTACTTAAGGACCGACCCAGATAAGGTCGTCGCCATTACTACACTACAACCACCCCAAAATGTGCAAGAAGTGCGAAAATTTTTAGGCATCTCATCGTGGTACCGCCGATTTGTGCCTGATTTCGCAACGTTATCGCAACCATTAACCCAATTATTCAAGAAGGGTAAACATTGGAAGTGGGGACTAGACCAACAACACGCATTCGAGACTCTCAAGACCAAGCTTACTGAGGCACCGGTTTTGACATTTCCTGACTTCTCCAAAACATTCACCTTGCAGACTGACGCCATTGACTACGGACTGGGCGCATCATTAACGCAAGAATGTGAGGGGACAGAACGAGTCATCGCGTATGATAGCCGCCAGCTGAATCAAGCAGAAAAAAATTATTCTGCCAAAGAAAAGGAGTGTCTGGCCATTGTTTGGGGTATCAGAAAAATGCGAGGGTATCTAAAAAGCTATTCTTTCAACGTACTAACGAACCACTTAGCCCTTAAATGGCTGAACTCCATTAAAAACCCCACGGGAAGATTAGCTCGCTGGGCAATAGAGCTACAAAAATTCAATTTTACGATACATTATCGGAAAGGAAAAAACAACGTTGTAGCCAACGTATTGTCACGTCAACCACTCGAGGTTGTGAATTTCACCAGTTGTGAAAACACTTCAACAGATGATTTGTTACGAAAAATTAAAAAGAATGTAATCGAAAACCCACAGAAGTACGCCGATTATATCATCATAAATGATAAACTATATCGCCACTTCGAGCGGCAAATTAATAACGAAGATGATTTCCCATGGAAACTGTGTGTGCCAACGACCCAAAAAATACGAGTGCTCCAGGATAATCACGACAACGTAACAGCCGGACATCTAGGCTCTCGGAAAACAATCAACCGTACCGCCACCAGGTATTATTGGCTGGAATGTTCCGTGAAGTTGGTAAATATGTGCGAAGTTGCCAATCATGTCAAGAAACTCATCAGATAGTAAAGAAAAATCTCAATACCGCGTCCATAAAGAAGAAACGTGACTACAATTTAATGCGACGGCAGTGGAAACCCGATGTGGGTGATCTCGTCATCCTGAAACAACATCCACTCTCTAAAGCAGTGGAGAGCTACGCAGCCAAATTAGCTCCGAAATTTGGGGGGCCATATACAATAAAGTCATTTACTTCTCCAGTCATAGTTAAAATTCAATGTACTCGGTCGAACGAAATCAGGACGGCACATTTAAATGAACTTAAACTCTAATATAGCCAAGACTAACCTGAAATATTTACGTTTTTTTTTATAACTTTCCCTGCATATATAACAACCTTTCCTAGACAAGATGGCTCATTAGCAATAGTTTCATCGCAGTATCTATCGATCCCTGCATCACCCTTAGCCTTGAACGTTCCATTGTCGCCTGAAGCAGCCACGATTACAGCAAAGAAGGTTAAGTGCACGACAGATATGTTAAGCCGCTATGAATACTGCAGACCAACCCCAAACACCACACCAAAAACCAGGCCAAGTCCACTGACTCAACAAAAAGCAACTCAACCGGAACTGCCGCCAACAATAGCCGACCAAAGCAATCGACTGAAAAAAGCCGGGTCGGCACGCAATCGGCATAAATTCCAACAGTGTGTGAATGGGACGACATACCGAGTCAACATCAGCCTCACCGGCGACGTCAAAATTGACATCACGCCACGAAATTAGTCCCTCATCCGAAGAAAGGGGGTCTGTAACGACGAAAGTCGGGCACCTCGTTTTCATCATACAACAATTGCTTATATATGGAAAAAAGCAATTACCTTCACGTTCTGTATATTGAATTCTAACCGTTTATATTAATTTTTTTATGATATTTTATATTGTTTCGTTTATAAATTGAATTATACATGAATTTATAAATTTCATTAATATTATTCATATTGCCTTTCACGATTTGAAAATCAATTTAAAATTAACGTTTTGATATAGATGGAGTCGCCATATATATGTGAATTTTAGTATTAAAATAGTTAAATTAACACTTTTATACAACTATTATTTAGTAAGTTACGTTTCATGACAACTGATTATTGGCAGAAATTTGTGTATATAAGGAGGAATCTCCGTATGAATCGGGGAGTCTGCCGCTAGCTGTCAACGAGGTAAGAACACAAAGTTGAAGTGGTGTTGCACATCTATCAGCACTGAGCTTGCCTTTAAAGACATATACTGGACAGACTTATAATAGCACAATTATTGTATACTATTGTGTGGCCGACTTCCTTGGATTTCGGTCTAGCAACAGTCACACTGCTCCTGCTGAGCTTTTCTCACACAAATTACGTCAGCGACAGCTTCGACTTCACCCAAAATAAATGTTAACTGGGAAAAATAATAAGAGGTCAATTGCCCAACTAAAATTGTGCAATTGACACACTTATACAAATTCAGCATTTTTAATTATTAACAAAAGCCACTGTCAATAACCTGATTATGAAAACTAATTTAACACCTCTTTAGTTTTAAGCAATATTAACAAAAACAAATATAATAAAATAGATTAAGCATTTTTAATTGTACAAAAACAAAGTATAGAATAAGCATTTTAATTGTAAGAATCAATTTATATTAAAACACTTTTGAAAACGATTGATTATTCTTGACTAAGTAGAGAATAATAATTGAATAAATAAAGTTGAAAAAAAACTCAAAACTAAAGTTTTGGTTTTTTTTAAGACGATACATTTCATTGTATTTAACTGGCGCAGTCTGTAGGATCTAACCCCGAAGGATTAGACTAACTGCAAAATCCTTTCGAAAAAGGAACTTTTTTTAAGAAAAAAAACCAACTACAAAATCCTTTCAAAAAAGGAACACTTTATGTGAAATCTTTAAAAAAAAAGAATTAAAATCAATCGTGAACTTTTTAAAAATTTGTGAAATCCTTACAAACAAAAATATATAAATAAAAAAAGAGATTCTTCAACTAAATTCTAATAATTAATATCAACAAAAAATAGTGTATTAGTGATAAAATATTTAAAAACTGACTAAAAATGGAAACCGAACAACAAACACCAACAACAGCCAACCCTTCTACGGATTCACCTATCCCGGTAACTGAAATCCTTAAAGAGGCATCAAAAATAAAAGATTATCGAGGGAACAGGGACTATGCCTTATCGTCATTTTTGAGGGAAGTGGAACTTTTTCTTCCAGTTTTTGAAAACACGGGACTACAAGCATATGTCTTCCAAAGATGCGTAATCAATAAAATTCAGGGAGCACCTTTAGATGTTATCCGAACACTAGGACCAAATGCGAATTGGGAGCAAATCAAAAAGGAACTCATCTATAACTTTGGAGTGAGAGAAACTTACCATCAGCTATATCACAATTCTCTATCCCTATAGAATTACAATATAAGTCAATATTACTATAATTTAAGCTCTATATTTTAAATAAATTAAACGAAAAATACGAACAGGATACGAATAAGCCTGTTGAATTTAATCCCAGGAATAATGAAAGTATGATTTTAAAAACATTTCTAAATAACATACAGCCTTACATGTTAAGCATCATATATAGTAGAAACATAACTAGTATAAGAGCAGCTTTTTATACATTAGAAGAAACAGGCATCCATTAAACAAACCAATAATCACTCACACAACAAACAAATACCAAATAGGGAACAATACAGTCAATCCAATCACATCGGACATCATACACAACCCAGTTATTCAGGTCAACCTTACAACCAAGGCAATTTAGTCAGACAAGCAATTCTGGACAATTTAGGCAAACAAACAACTCCGGACAGTTTAGGCAGACAAATTACTTTGGACAAATTAGGCAGTCCAACAATACGGGACTATACCGCTTTCATAGAAATGAACAACATGGACAGACATCAGGACAAGTTCGAAATCAGTTTAGACAAAATCATGTAGAGCCAATGGAAGTCGATCATATCGACGAAGAAAATTTTCGGTCACCAGCCGCAAAGCTAATTTACCGTTAGTAGAACTAACAACAGGGAACACTAATAGACACAGGATCATCAACGACGTTAATCAGCAAAGAAAGACTTCCACAATACAAACGAGTTAAATTGGACAAACCTTTATTTTTCAAAACATTAAACGGACTGATGAAGGTAAATTATGAAATTATTACAGAAACACCGAAGGAATTCAAAGACAATAATCTCATGTGCTGGAAATTGACGGATTTCAAAAACAAACAATTTGACGGCCTAATATCTCAAAATATTCTGAAAATTTTAAAGGCTAATATATATATATATATATGAAATTAATAATAATAAAATTAAACTTTGTAACTCTTGTCCATACGAATATGACAACATTCATACCCTAGAGGGATCTGAAATCAATGATGTAATGAATAAACTCTTAAGAGATGACATGAACGAAGACGAATTTAGAAAATTAAAAAAGTTCTTAGATAAAAATGAGGATCTATTTTTTCACGAGGGCATGCCATTAAGTCATACTCACGAAATACAGCATGAAATCATCACCAAGCCAAATAATCCTGTATATTCTAAAATATACAGATATCCTCAAATTCATGAGGAGGAAATAAACCTTCAGATGAAAGAAATGCTGCAACATAATATTATTAAAGAGAGTAACTCTCCATATAATTCTCCCATTTGGATAGTCCCCAAAAA
Source organism: Tachina fera (assembly GCA_905220375.1). Classification (NCBI taxonomy): domain Eukaryota; kingdom Metazoa; phylum Arthropoda; class Insecta; order Diptera; family Tachinidae; genus Tachina; species Tachina fera. Next base: position 113,935,086 of record LR999963.1, read on the forward strand.
AGCTGACTACTCCGGGAAGAAAAAGTGGCGGATAGTAATTGACTACCGCAAACTCAATGAAATCACGATTGACGATAAGTTTCCTATGCCGAACATTGAAGGCATACTAGACAAACTTGGAAGGTCACAGTATTTCACTACCCTTGACCTAGCCAAGGGCTTCCATCAAATAAAAATAAAAAACGAGGATAGGAAAAAGACAGCATTCTCAACCCCATGAAGTCACTACGAATTTGTTCGTATGCCATTCGGGCTAAAGAATGCCCCATCAACATTTCAACGGCTAATGAACTCAGTATTAAGAAATCTGATTAATAAAATATGCGTTATGTATTTGGATGATAATTTAATCTTCAGCACAAGTCTAGAAGAACACATCCAAAACATCCAAAAGGTATTTGACAGACTAAGAGCGCATAATTTGAAAATCCAAGTAGATAAATGCAAATTCTTTGCAAAAGAGACGGAATATTTAGGCCACATACTAACAACGAATGTTGTAAAACCAAATCCCGCAAAAATTGAAAGCATACAGAAGCTTAAGCTTCCTGAAACACAAAAATAAATCAAATCCTTCCTCAGAGCCACAGGGTATTATAGAAAATGTATCCGAAATTACGCAAAAATTGCACATAACATGACAAAATACCTTAGGAAAAACAAAAGTCAATAAAAATGACCCACAATATATTGATGCGTTTCAAAAACTAAAAAGACAGTTAATTAACCCGTATTGGTGGTTAAATATCCAGATTACAATAAGAAATTTAAATTAGTTACCGATGCAAGTGATTACGCCATAGGAGCTGTTCTCATGCAAGGAGATCATCCTATCAGTTATTCAAGTAGAACCCTCAATGACCACGAAAAGAAATATGCTACTGTTGAAAAAGAATTATTGGCCATTGTTTGGGCTGTAAAATATTACAGACCATACCTACACGGAAGACACTTTGATCTGGCAACAGACCATCAGCCTTTAGTTTGGCTCTATACAAAACACAAAGGTAAATAAAAATAAATAAATTCAAGGCTGTAGAGATGGCTTATGGAGTTAGGAGAATACAATATAGAAATTAATCACATAAAGGGTAAGAGAAGAAAATAGCAGATTTTATGAGATCGATGTAAATACAGGTGAAATTCATGCGATAAATGATGAGAATGAAGTAGTAAATGTCAACTTTAGCACTTCTGGTACGATTCATTCACAAGAGGAAGAGCAAAATGACCATTTTCCAATCCTTGATACAGTGGTGAACTGTTTCAAACTCAATTAATTTTAACTGAGCACAAAGTGAAAGAAATAGAGGTAGTCAATGGAAAGAGAAAGATTTTTGTTAGTAGAGATGACATCCAATTCAATTTTATGACTGACATTTTTAGAAGATTTCTTAAAAAGGGAAGAGTGGGAATATTTTCTGAACTGAGTGATGAAGTTTATAACCAAGTTCAGCTTAAGCTGATTGAACTTTTTGATAATAACATAAAGTTTTACAGATGTAGTCACCATGCAAAAGACATGAGTAGTGAGGACGAAACTTTTAAGCAAATAGCCAAATATCACAAAATGGAAAAAGAAAATTTATTTTAGGAATCTTAAAACCTTAATTAATAAATATATAAAAAACTGTGAAATATGCAACAAATCAAAATTTGATCGTAATCCATTAAAACCAAAATATCATATCACTGAAACTCCATCCGACGTTAACGAAATTATACACTTGGATGTTTATACCATAAAGAAACATAGTTTTTTAACATTTATAGATAAATTCTCTAAGCATGCCGTTGCAATATACCTGGAAGACAAGAATAGTACCACGGTAGTTGAAAAGTTAAGACAATTTCTATCTATTAGAAGCAAGCCAAACAAAATAATAACTGACAATGAATTCAATTCAACAAATGTAAAGGAATTTTTAAGACAGGAAGGGATTCAGTAAACCTAACAGCCATACAGGTAGAGCCGCTCACGTAAAAAAAATATCGATGTTTTTTCTCATTCGATTTATTATTAACTCACATCGATGTTATTCAATGTATCGATTTAAAAAAATATCGATATTTGCGATGCATCGCATTGATTAATTGGAACCAAGAAAATTTATTAAATAAATAAAAGCCGATTTTAAAATTTCATAAGGATTAAAAAAAGCATGTGTGCAAAGCACGGTATGTGCTTCCATTTACAAAGGCCAGTTCTACAGCTTTGCAAATCATCTCTACAGCCTTGTCAGTTGTCAAAGTAATGTAACTCACAACATGCCAAATCACGGTGATTTCAAAAAATTAATAAGAGCTAAATCATTGCTTTTATAAATTTGACGATTTATAGCTCTGGAAGTTGGAAGAAAATATTCTGTTATAAATAAAAAAAACTTAAAACGCAAAAAAAACATCTTCCATTGTGTGTAATTTAGTTTTTAATGTTCCTGACAAAGCGTCATATGTGACCCAACGAGTCACAGTAGCTCTACCTGGAACTTTAAACTGCGGTGATAAAACTTTCACTATGTGTCTAAAACCTTCTGTAACAATATACTACATACATATATTATTGATTTTAACATCAAATATGAAAAAAGAACTTACATTGCTGACTATTACCATACAATACCAAAAAAAATTTTACAACTTTTTCAGAATAAAAATTCATATATATTTGGATGATGTAAAATAACGCGGTTGATTCGATGACGCTTTGTAAATTGACAAAAAAAACATCTTCAGTATTGTGTTGTTACATCAAGCGATTTTAAAACAATTTTAGAATTTTAAAAAACTTTTTAAAAGTCATTCTTAGAGGGATTTTGTATCACTACATTAAATGAGTTGCAAGCATCAATATATACAAAAAGACGTCTTTTCAATACATCGAATAAAAACATCGATATATCGATTAACATCGTATGATACGAAACATCGGCATTTATACGATGTATCACAACCAAAAGATCGATGTTTATGATGTATCGATTGACATCGAGCAGCTCTATCTACAGGAAATGCGGATATAGAAAGATTACATAGCACAATATCAGAAAAGTTTAGAGCATTAGAATCTGAAAACTCCCCCCTTTCAACTCAAGAACGAATATTTAAGTGTGTAGAATGGTACAACAAATCCACTCACTCTATAGTTAAAGAAAAACCATTAGATATCATAGAAGGTAGAGTTGACAAAATTAAAGTAGAACAAAAAATTAAAGAAGCAAAGCAACGTATTATAAATAAGAGAAATGAAAAAAGGGAAGATTATGAAAGAACAGATGACGAGGGCTATGTGAAACATTAAGACACAAATATGAGCCTAGGTACCGTAAATTGAAATTAGAAAACATACATCCTTCAAACATTAAACGAAAAAATAAATTCTTAGGAGAATTGGACCTTAGTCGTTATGCTGATGATGCTAATACCAATGACGCTAGCATCTCTGACAATCCAGCCAATCAATAATTCTGACGGATTCACCGAAATTAACTTAGATGACGTAAAAATAATACTGGAATATAATAAAATCATTCATATAATTGATATTCAACAAATAATCAATAATCTAGAAAGGGAGATAAGTCAATTTCAATCTATCAAAAATAAAATACTTCTTGAGCACGAATTAGAAAAACTCAAAGTTAAGGCACAAACCTTACACCATAACAGACGCAAAAGAGGTTTATTTAACGTAATAGGCTCAGGCTTAAAGTGGATAGCAGGAACAATGAGCGACGATGACCGAAATGACATTGAAGATCATTTAAAAATTATAGATGAAAATAATCACAAAGCAATAGACGATCTTAATAAAAATATATACGTAAATAACCACTTCAATCAGATATTAAACAAACTCAAGGAAACAATCGACACTGACAGGAAAAGTATCTCAAACCAGTTCAACGTGATAAAGAAAAATGATGATAAAATAATTAACGAGATATACTATTTAGATACTTTGCTCAAATTAAAGATTCTATCGGACAGTGTAGAACACATTCAAAAAAATATAGTATCCGCAAAATTCAATATAATGAATAGCAACATTCTAACGGACAAAGAAACTATCGATTTTAAGATTGATTTTTACGAACTTCAGTATATGCAACTAGGAGCCGCAAAATACAAAGCCGACCACATAATATTTGTAATTAAATTCCCAAAAAACACAGTTACAGTTAAAAGATCCCTTATCACACCCATTACCGACACAAATTTCACACAGTTAAACTTTAAACCACAAGAAGTTCTACACTACAACGGACAAGTTTATCAATACAGACAAAATCCCAATTTTATAGAAATGAAAATATCTAATTCGTGTATATATAAAAATAATTGGAAGAAAATAAGAGAATACAAAAAAGAAATAACAGAAATAGAATAAGGCTTAATACTCCTAAATAATTCAAATCGAAGTATTGTATCTAGTAATTGTGATGATTTCATGATTGTAAAATAATAATAGATAATGAAACTTTTGTAAATTCAGAAAAAACATACAGAGATAATTTTGTTATCCCTTCAAAAAATCAAATTGAATTCAATATCATAGAACCTACATTTGATGAAATAGTTTTAAATGAAATAGAAAATATCAAAGAAATTAAAGAATTAAAATATCATAAAAAATATAGTAGTACATCAATCATAACAATATTTGTATTAATTTTCCTTTTAATCATGTTATTGACAACGATCGGTGTGTACACAATAAAAATACGAAGAAAACTTGCACCAAAAATTCAGGAGAATTTTTATACAAAGGGGATGGAGTTACGTCAGCGACAGCTTCGACTTCACCCAAAATAAATGTTAACTGGGGAAAAAAAAAATAAGAGGTCAATTGCCCAACTAAAATTGTGCAATTGACACACTTATACAAATTCAGCATTTTTAAATATTAACAAAAGCCACCTGATTATGAAAAGTAATTTCACACCTCTTTAGTTTTAAGCAATATGAACAAAAACAAATATAATAAAATAGATTAAGCATTTTTAATTGTACAAAAACAAAGTATAGAATAAGCATTTTAATTGTAAGAATCAATTAATATTAAAACACTTTTGAAAACGATTGATTATTCTTGACTAAGTAGAGAATAATAATTGAATAAATAAAGTTGAAAAAAAATCAAAACTAAAGTTTTGGTTTTTTTAAAGACGATACATTTCATTGTATTTAACTCACGCGCAGCTTGTATGTTGTGTGGTGTTACACATCCTGACTGCATCTGCATGCATAGTGACTGCGCTCTACACGAGCATTCCTTATACCGCTCCTTCTGAGCATTTGTTTCTCGCGTTCTCACACGCGCAGCTTGTAGGTTGTGTGGTGTTACACGTCCCGCCTGCGTCTGCGTGCATAGTGTCTGCGCTCTACACGAGCATTCGTTATACCGCTCGTAAATATTTAGTTTGTTGTTTCGCGCACTCTCACATGCGCAGCCTTGAGGTTCTGTGGTGTTACACACCCTGCCAGCATCTGCGTGTATAGAGACTGCGCTCTGCCTACGCATACCGCTCCTTCTGATCGTTGAAGTTGTCACTTAGACGGCCATTTAATTATATAAAAATTGTAATAAGGAAATATTGTTATTGAATCGACTTCGTGTGTTTTTTCTCTCTCACATTCCCAAAAATCAAAAAATTTTTGTGGACGAATCCTGGACATGGTTGAGTTATACCCCAGCCTAAGAAACTTCGTTACAATTTTAATCAGAAATAATTTTAATTTAATTTTAGAAACTCACATTAATTTATAAAAATATCTCATTCAATAAGAATTGAAATTACTGAACTTAAGCCTGAATAAAAATTTGGTATTTGTGACGGACTTTGCCCCGAATAGACGTTGAAGAAACATTATCAATGTATAAAATTTTATTTAGATGAGACAGGGACGATTTTTATTTGAAATTCTTGGTCAATATTTTGATATTTATTGCAATAAAAATTATATATAAAATCTTGTCCTATTTATCCAAAATACAGCTCCAAAGCTTCAATTTTGATATCGGGATCTTTTGAAATTGAAGTTAAATTCTTATGAGATATGCTCTCATAAGATAAAATAAAATAAAATAATAAAAATAAATTTTTTTTTATTTGGTTTAGTAAAAATTTTTATGGTAATTTCGTTTTAACCTGCACTTCCAACCAGTTATTCCAGTTATTCTTTTTTAATTTTTTTCCTTTTTTGTCGTATTTTATATGCAAATGTTGTTGAATTTTTTAATTAAAAATATATTTTCATTTACAGATAAACCAAATTCTTTCATTTTTAAGAGCATATTTTTTGATTTTTAGTGCATATTTTAAAATTTTTAGAGCATATTGAATGCCCATAAAAAACTTTCTTTAGAGCATATTTCCGGTTGTTATGATTATAAGCAAAGATACTGATTAAACGATGATCGTTATAGAAAACAATTTTACTATATACAGCTTTAATTTTCCGTATTTCATCTGACCTTGAAATTCATGCACCTAAATGGTATACATGGCCAGCTACTTGTATACTGATAACTCATTCTGAATCAGATAACTTGATCTGAAAATCTCAACAGGTCCTGATAGCCTGATCTGGTACCTTATAACCTAATGTGAAACGAGACCAGGTACCTGATCTGATACCCGATAAGCGGATCTGTAAACTAGATCAGCTCCTGCTAAGGTGATCTGAAAACCAGACCAGCTCCATAAAACCTGATCTAATATCTGATAAGCTTATCTGATAGCTGACACCTGATCTAATAACTGATATTTGTTATTTGCTGTAAGCAAACATGGATGAGAAATTTTTGCAGCAGTTTGTGTTGACAAGAAATGTGTTGTAGAAAAATCTTCGTAGTATAAAACTGGTGATTAGATACACGTGAATAACTAAGAAATATGCACATTTAAACCAATGAGAGAACCACACAAAGAATTCATAAATAGTCCTAAAAATTTTAAAATAATTCTTATGAAAGAAAAAAGTAAAATCAAGAAAGATGTTGAAAATAATACAAGTTTAAATTCTGAAAAACCATCAGTCAAGATAGAGACAAGTACACCAAAGAAACAAGCAGAAGGAACAATATTTGATAATGGCATATTGTTTAATGCTGCTAATACTGAGAATAATGATGATTATTTGTATTCACAGACTTCCAATTCAGAAGACACTTATACTGACGTATCAGTCTTGGAAGGAAGAAATAAATTAGATAAAGATTTTAAGAATGAATTGAAATTTGGTGATAGTAGCCTCAAACTGAATAAAGATAAAATACAAGTTGATGGTCTAATATGGGTTTTAATACCAGGACGATTTTCTCTATTGTTTCATAAAATACCAACAAATTATGATAAATTTGAACTCGAAATCTATAAAAAGATTTTAATTACTACTAATGCATGCATACAGAATCATCATCTTTCACTGACGGAAAATGATGTTACCAGCAATTGTTTCTGGAAACTGAAATCGACAAAGTAAAGGATAATTTAATAATATGGCTTAAAACATTAATATTCTATAATATTTCAATATAAATTGATGGAGTACAACGTGAAACAAAATTAGATATAGAAGTCAGTTGCAACATCCTACAAATTGCTGCTAAAAATGAGTCTTAGTGAATGTTTGGCAATAGTTATTACAATCCAAGCACATAAACTTGTATTGACACTATTTTGTTTGCCGGGTTGTCCGTCAAGCACTTGAACTTGAAAAACGTAGTAAAGATCAATCAGTAAAACACTTTAAATGCCTTAAGAAGATTGACAAATTCTTTATTTTAATTCTTGCTTTTATACTAAATTAATTTAATAATAACAAGAATAAATTGCTTACTTTAACTTAATAATAAATGCTTAAATTAATTTTATAATAAAATAAAATGCTTAATCAATTATTGGTCAAGGAGTGAATTCTTATTGACCCATTTTTAATTGTTGTGTTTAAATTAGCTGTATTGGCATATTTGTTTTTAAGTGAATAATGGCAAGTTCAATGACATAAGTTTAATGTGGAAATCAAATGACCTACTTTTCATGTTAAGGTAAATTGCATTTTTGGCATGTTTAATAATAATATTAACAAATGACTTACAGTGACAAACAAAAGTGATTGTTGCTATTTATACATAAATTATATGTCATGGAATAATATGTTGAACTAAGTGTCAACATTCTCCCCCGCATTGACCAATGGTTGATGGTGCTACTCGTGGTGGTGGAACTGGCTGAGGGGTTGTTTGGTTGAATTTGGAATTGCTGTTCTTTTGCTGTTTTAAATAAATGTTGATGATTACAATGGCGAATAGTATGGAGATTACAAGCGCCGAATAGCTGACTGCATGATGGTGAAGACTATTGGAATTGATGAGTGCTGGTATGTGAACAATGGTTGAGTCGTCTAGTTGCCTTTTCAGTGCGCTTAGTTGTTTTTGATGGATTTCAGTCTGGTTATTGGTGGTATTGAATATTTTACTTATTTCTTGCGGTGTGGTAATATGATCTATGGGCCGTAATTGAGCATATGAAATGTGTAGAGTATTCGATAAACCAAAGAGACCTTGGATTGTGATAAACGTGCCTTTGAGTGTGCAGCTCGCTTCAATTTCTATTATTCCTGTGCCGCTTATTATATATTGGGTATGTTCAGAACCGCAAACTGCTGATATCTCTAAATTTGTGGTGGTAGCGAAGATCCATTTATTTGGAAACTTTAGTTGTGTCCATGTGGAATTGCCTGCCAATCGAATAAGCTTGAATTTAGTTGTTTGTCGGCTGTTGAAAATATTTATTTTGAAGTAATCACTCCCCACATTTTTCGTAAGTTTGAACTGTGTTATTGCATATAAATACCTCATCCTTAGGCGCAATACAATTTGATATCTCATGGGTTGTGAATGGAATGTATTCGTCTCTATGGGGGTTTATGGCAAGAAATGATTCCTCTGGGTTAATCGATATTAAAGTATTGTCCCTTATGGTCGGTATCGGAATTATGTTAAAGAGTTCTAAAAATTGATGGTCGACTAAAGGTAACATTACTTCGAAAATGACTTCATTCTTTGTTACTGCTCCTTTGGCCTTCATCAATTTGTATAGTTGGATTAAACTGTCGTCTTCAATTGGAAGTGTTCGGCGTGTTGGAAGGTGAGCCCTTATTACCCTTAATTAGTTTTTTAGTTGAGCTGGTGACAATAAAAGTGGACTAATTTTTCCATGGTGGGTATCGGTTAGTACACCAATAATTTCCCTTTCCACTCTTTGTAAGTTTATCGCTGTCAACGTCAACTGGTTGGCTAGAAGTGAGATTAATTGCATTTGATTGAATTGGTCAGCCTGCTTAGATATTGAATTCTCGTGCTCATTGATCTCGTCAATTATATCCGTTATTTGTTTTTGAGTACTTTGTTCGTCTTGTTTGATGATGTTGATGGTTGAGTCAATAATAGATGTTTGATTTTTAAGCAGTTGAAACAAGTAATCTGATTCTTCCTTAGCATTCTTGATGGTGTTTGACATTTCATGTGCATAATCGGAATCAAGAACGCCAAACAAAGATCGTGCAACATTTCCAATAATGTTGAAGGCTCCCCTTTTTACTCTACTGCTGGAAAAAAAGCTCCTTCTCTTGAATCAATTCGGTTTTTATTTGATTGAAGTTGGTTGCCAAAATGTTGCAAATTAGTTGATGTTTAATGGGAGAACATAGCTGTTGCAGGGTCGCTATTCCTGACTGGAAGGCCTGCAACTCGGACGTAAATGGTGCTAAGTCATAGTATATCATTAGTCTCCATTCAGCTGTCACTAGTTTTACATTTCCAATTCCCTCAAAATATAGTCCTGGGTTATCATGAAAGTTGGTTATTTTGACATTGCTACTCATTGCTACTGGAATTAAAAATATTGTTGCTATTATAGTAAGTAGCATTGAAGTGGAGATACGCCTAGATTTTTTTGATGGTGGACTCTCTGTTTCATCAACTGACGGTGGACACTCAACTGTTATCGGGCGAGTGAGATTGGTTACTTCAAAGGTACGAAGCGACGATGATGTTGCATTGATCCAATGCAGTACTATTTCAGAATCTGACCATAGATATGTAGGTATGTTTTCAGCCTTTAATTCCCTTTTTACTCTTGTGGTAAGTTGTGCCCCAAGTAGTGCTGCGCATAGCTCTAGTCTTGGTAATGTTACCTTTTTTATAGGGGCAATGCGTGATTTGGCACATAAAAGTCTGACTACGAGTCGGCCATCTTGTAGTTTGGATCGTATGTATACTGCGGCGCCATACGCCTTTTCAGAAGCATCTACAAAGGTGTGTATTTGTGTATCTTTGGAGATCTGCCCATCAAACATGTGCCTTTTGGTGCTTATATTAAGGTATTTTAAATTTTGACGAAACATTACCCATTGGTTGGTAAGATCTGCTGGCAGCTGTTCGTCCCATGAAAGTTGTAATTGCCATAGTTGTTGTATGAATATTTTAGCAGAGACGACAACCGGTCCGGCAATTCCTAACGGATCGAATATTCGTGCTACATCTGATGTTATAGACCGCTTGGTTATTTTATCATTGTCTTGAATTTCAGCTCTGAGACAGAAAATATCCGCCTTGGGATTCCATGTTAACCCCAAAATTTTTTTATTGATTATCAAAGTCTAGATTTAATTCTACATCTTCAGGAGAAATACCAGACAGTAGCCTTGAATGATTTGCACACCACTTTCTTAATTTAAAGCCGGCTCCTTGTAACAAGGTAGTCAACTGTCGTTGTTTTTCAATTGCTGTTGTAAGGCTGTCAGATCCACTCATAGCGTCATCCACATAAAAATCATCTCTTAATGTTGTTGCACCTAATGGATAATTTTTCATGTTTTTGTCTGCTAACTGCTGCAAACATTTTGTTGCCAGATAAGGCGCTGAAGATGTTCCATATGTCACAGTGTTAAGTTTGTAGGTTTCCACTGCTTCATTTGGATTATTTCTCCAATATATTAGTTGCATGTTACGGTCTGCTGAATGAACTAGAATTTGACGATACATTTTTTCAATATCTGTACAGAAAACAAATCGTGGCATTCGAAATCGTAGTAGAATTCCAAACAGATCTCCTTGTGTCGGAGGACCTACGCACAATATGTCAATGAGAGATATTCCTGTTGAAGATTTCGCTGATGCGTCAAACACCACTCGAAGTTTGGTGGTTTTACTTTCAGGTTTGATAACGCAGTGATGTGGAATATAAAAATGAGGGCCCACTACTTCTGAGTTATTTATGCGGGTCATGTGACCCAATTCTTCATATTGCTTCATAAAGTCAACGTATTGTTGCTTAAGGTCGAGGTTCATCGATAAACACCTTTTCAATCTTGAAAAGGCTAACCTTTTTGTCTCTCCTAGGGAGCTTGGGCTTTCTGAAAAGGGAAGCCGAACTACAAATCGGCCCTCAGAATTTCTTGTTGTTGTTTGGGTGAACTGTAGTTCGCACCTTTTCTCTTCGACGGTGAGAGTATTGTCTGACTCGAATTCGTCTAGTTTCCAGAATCTTTGTACAAGTTCGTCTGTGGTTGCTTCGTTTTCCCCATATACTGCGCATACCGCTGAATTGCTATTGTTTTCCCTTATTCTTCCACTTACAATCCAACCCAGCCTTGTATTTTTCAAAATTGGTAATTCTGGTGAGAGGTGAATTTTTCCGGTGGTCAACAACTCCATGTAATATTCGGCGCCTAGTAAAACGTCAAAATTAGCAGTACTGTTGAATTCAGGATCGGCCAGTTGAATGTTTTCTGGGATTGGCCAGGAGATACAGTTGAATTCTGTTGAAGGTTGGGCCGGAATTATGTTGGGAAGAACAAAGGCTTCTAGTCTTGTATTGTAGTTACTTGTTCTAGACTGAAGATTAACGTTAATGCGTTGATTTGTATTTCTGGATTGACTGCCGATTCCTTCGATGCATAAGGATGTCTGCGATGGCTTGAGTGATAAACGATTTAGTAACCGGTTAGTCACAATGTTGATTTGTGACCCTGAGTCTAATATTGCTTTGAAGACTCCTGACCTTCCATTATTGCCTGTAATTTTTACCCGAGCTGTGGCTAACAATACGTAACCCTTCGCTGTTCTGGGACATTGAGCTGAAGCTACTGTTGATGTTGAAGCCTTATTTTCAGTGGAGGAGTCATTCGATGGTAAGCTTAAGGCATTGGTGCCCTGTGGATGCCTTTCCAAATGTGTGTTGTGGGTTTTCTTACATTTTCTACAGGAGCTTGCTGTGCAATGTTTTGACATATGGTCACCCTTGAAGCAGTTGACACAGAGTTTTTGTTGCTGTACCCACTTCAGTCGATTAGGCACTGACATCGATAAAAATTTGTTGCAATAATATAATTGATGAATTTCATTCCTACATAGTTTGCAATGGTTGTTTTCCTTGGGAATGGTTGCTGTAGCTAAAGTTCTCTTTGACGTAGTTTGCGTTCGTCCGACTGCTTCTAACGATTGGAATCTGCTTTCCAGGAAGCCCAAGAGCTCTTCTAATGTTGGCAATGATCTTGGTAGTTGTATTGACTGCTCATGTAATAAGTGTGTGCCTTCATCCAGTTTTTTGATTAATATATTAACTAACATGGGGTCCCATGTTGATGTGTTGATATTCAAATTGTTTAGTGCTGAGATGCATTCCCGTGTTGTGTCATGTAACCCTTTTATGGCTATAGCAGAGGGATTATCACTTATTTTTGGTTGGCCCAATAGTCTGTTTATGATGTTATTTGTTAATATTCGTGGATTGCTGAAGCGGTCTTGTAGCATTTTCCAAGCCGTTTCATAGTTACTTTCTGTTAAGGATAAGTTTTGTATTAGCCTAGCGGCCTCACCTGTGGTGTTTGTTCTCAAAAACCACATTTTTTGTATGGCAGGCATGGCTTTTTTGTGAATCATTTCATTGAACATATCAAAAAATGGTTGCCAACTCAGATAGTCTCCATTGAATTTCGGTATCGTAACCTTTGGAAGAGGCAGTGGGCTAAGTATGGATGAATTGCTTCCCAATTGTGATTCATCGCTTATAGGCTGTTTGTGCTGATCTGCGAGCACAGCAAGTTTAACCAGCTGTTGATGGACTGCGTCTTCGAGGTTGTTGTAATCATCTGGATGTAAGCCTTGGCTTGATGGATCTTCGATTTGTTGCCACACGTCGTCATATAAATTTTGGATTTGAGACCATAACCTTTTTATAGTCTCTGATTTTAGCTCATAAAATTGTTTTGGCTGCTCTTCTGTTAGTGTTTCCAAACCTTGTAACAAACGTGTTAATGCTGTCATACGTGCAGTTATTAATTTGGCTAATCCTGGTGTTCGTACTTCCTCTAATTCATGCTGGTTAACTGAGTTGGTTACTGGTGTCCTTACGGATGGTACAGGTTTGGTATATGGTGTCATGCACTTTTTTAGTTGATATTCAATATGTTCAATTGTAGAACTGTATTGTTCACCAATGGATTTGTAAATATCCTTAGTAATATAGGGATCCTCTTCTGATAAGGCAGCATCATTCCGAATTTTATTTTCCGTCTTTTCGAACGATTGCCATAGGTTAACTTATTCATCTTGTTTTGCCTTGTAAAATACCGCTGTTCTTCTGTCAAGTGGTGCCTTTTTTATGGTTGAAATGACTCTTCCAATCTCACTTGCAGTCGCCTCTTGCTGTTTCATAAGTTCTTGTACTGATGACATCTTGCGTAATTGTTTGTACTGCGTTTGATGGAGGGTACTGCGTTTTTAATTTAACAGAGTTAGATATTGTAGCCCTGTGCTACTGTTTGTAATTGTGCGTTTTCAGCGTAGCCCTGTGCTACTGGTTGTTGTTTTGAGTTTTCAAAGTAGCCCTGTGCTACCGTTTTGTATTTTTGTTGATATTTGAACTGATGTTCTACACGTGGTTGCGCGTTTGTTTATTTCCTAAGAATTCTAGAGAGATCCTTACCACTGGTGGGGGGAATCTCAGTGAATTTAGAAAATATTAGGGTCACCAATGAATGTTTGGCAATAGTTATTACAATCCAAGCACATAAACTTGTATTGACACTATTTTGTTTGCCGGGTTGTCCTTCAAGCACTTGAACTTGAAAAACGTAGTAAAGATCAATCAGTAAAACACTTTAAATGCCTTAAGAAGATTGACAAATTCTTTATTTTAATTCTTGCTTTTATACTTAATTAATTTAATAATAACAAGAATAAATTGCTTACTTTAACTTAATAATAAATGCTTAAATTAATTTTATAATAAAATAAAATGCTTAATCAATTATTGGTCAAGAAGTGAATTCTTATTGACCCATTTTTAATTGTTGTGTTTAAATTAGCTGTATTGGCATATTTGTTCTTAAGTGAATAATGGCAAGTTCAATGACATAAGTTTAATGTGGAAATCAAATGACCTACTTTTCATGTTAAGGTAAATTGCATTTTTGGCATGTTTAATAATAATATTAACAAATGACTTACAGTGACAAACAAAAGTGATTGTTGCTATTTATACATAAATTATATGTCATGGAATAATATGTTGAACTAAGTGTCAACACTTAGTTTAATATGCACTCGTTTTAAAACTGCTTTAGCAAAGAACAAAAAATAAAAAAAAAATCGAAAATGAGTATAAACAGAAAAAATAATAATAATACAACAAACTTTTGTTTATCATTAAAAACTTCATATTTAACCTTCCCATACTCCACAAATTTACTTAAATTTTAGAAAAATCATATCGCTGAAATCCTGATCACTATAAATATACTTCAAATATTTCCCTCGCTGCGAAAAATGAGTCTTAGTTAAATATTCATTCGTTCTAAAACTTTTTTAGCTAAAGTTCAGTTGCACTTGTAATAATAAACATGAGTAAAGAAAAAAATAAAACTAAACAAAAAAAATTAAATTTCTTAAAATTTTATAAACTTGATCATTATAAATATGCTTCATATTTGTCCCAAGCTGCTAAAAATGAGTCTTACTTAAATATTCTTTCGTTTTAAAACTGGTTAACCAAAGAACAAAAATAAATCTAAACAAAAAATCGATGATGAATATAAACAAAAATATTGATATATCAAACTATCAGCCGCATAATACCATTTTCGCAAACCTCGCAATATTGAGCCTACTGTTTCACAGTATTTTTTCAAAAACGCTTGTCAAATTTTTCTTGTTGTTCTCGCCTAATCACAACATATGAAGAAGGAGGTGACATCTGCCGTTGCAAACTCTACTATTTGCGTAATGCAATAGTAGATGTGATAGCTTCTTATTTTAAAAAATGTTTGTAAACATATTAAAATAAAATATAACTAAAAAAGAAAAAATCAAGTTTGTGTTGTTTTTATTTTTATTTTTTTGAAGGAATGTTAAGTCTTGAGAAAGAATTGACTTAATGTAGTGGAATTCTCTAAACTTGTTGGCAAGTATGAAATATTGTTAAAACTAAAGCACTCAAAATGAACTATAACATACTGCAATATTCAGAAACATCATCATATTATCAGTTATTATAGTAAAAGATGTACATTTTCTATTTCGAAAGCCCTAACACACAAAATCTATTACATGAATATGGAGTTATAATAAAAGGTCTTCACTTTATTCATTTCTATAGCTATCAGATCTTTAAAAAATATAAAGAAACAAACTAAATAACTAACAACTGACTTTGGTATCCATTTTTTAAGAATGTACATTTGTATAAATGAGCATCTATTAAAATTAGTGAATAAATACATATGGACTTCAACTAGAATCATGCTGAAGCATGCATAAATTTTGAAATGAAATGTAAACAGATCTGACTTTACATCTGTATCTGTATAAGTATTAAATAAATTTACGGAAAAAAGCATAGCGAAGCATGTATAATTGAAAAAAATTTCTCAAGTCACATAATTTTATAAGCAAAAATTTTATAATTTTTTTTCAAATGAGATACATACTTATTTTATATAAATTCAAAAGAGTGAATTCGTAAATTCTTAAAGAATAGATTTTTAATTGAAACACCACTACATCTCGGACTTTCGCGTCACTATCGACAGAAGCATGCATGCTAGCAATATATATATATATATATATATATATATATATATATATATATATATATATATATATATATATATATATATATATATTTTAATACATATATTTATTTATTGAATCTTCAAATATGAACTAACAATAAGTATTCAAATCTTAAATCTAAAGTATAACTACTAGGACGGACCACTATCGGACATAAACTTAGTGATAGTTATAAATAATACATAAGTAGTGATAATCAAAAAAGGAACAAAAAGTATTTTCAAGAAATCCGATCTGGAGTGTTGAGTATTAGGGCCCTTGTGTCCATCTTTTTTAGGCGGATGTGTCCAGTAAAGTTCAAAATATTACGGGCAAGCGGATTAGGATGTGACTCGAGTTTTGTTAAGTATTTGCCTGCGTATCTTGCAATTTCTTAAGTCACTAGTGGAATTTTTAAATCACGATGCAAATTTGAATTCTTAATGTACCATGGAGCGGATGTTATTAACCTTAAAATTTTGTTTTGTCTTCGTTGAATTCTCTCTACATTGGAAGCTGATGCAGTGCCCCATAACTGGATACCGTAACACCATATTGACTTCAAAAGCGACTTGTATATTAAAAGTTTGCAGTCAAGACTAAGTGTTGAATTTCTGCCAATCAACCAATGAATTTGAGATAACTTAAGTTTCATCTGAGTTAGCTTAAAGTCAATATGATGTTTCCATGTAAGCCTTTGATCAAGGTGTATACCAAGGTAATTCACTTGGGAATGTTGAGGAATATTTTGATTGTTGATTCGAATGGGGAACAAGTATCTCTTCTTAGGGTAAACGTTGTATGGACACTTTTGTTCATTGACTTTAATTCTCCATAAGTTCAACCAGACTTCAAACTGTGTAATATGTTCTTGAAGATGTCGGGAAGCCTCGTGCGAGTTTTTGTGCATACTAAGGCAGGCTGTATCATCGGCAAACGTAGATGTATGGATATTGCTGCTCAAAGACTTATCACAAGTATAAATCAAATAGAACTCTGGCCCCAGTATGCTCCCCTGTGGCACACTGGATGATATAGATTGGGGCAGACTCATGAATTCTCCTTCCACAATCGTAAACTTTCGGGTAGTTATGTAGCTTTCTAATAAATTCAGAAAATTTATTGGTAAATATGATTTTAATTTTAAAATAAGGCCTTCATGCCACACTTTATCAAAGGCCTGAGCAACGTCAATAAACAGGGCAGAACAATACATTTTTTCTTCAAAAGTTCTTCTTATAAATTGCACCAATCTATGAGTTTGTTCAATGGTGCTATGCTGACTTCTAAAACCAAATTGATGGTCTGGGATGCACCCACTATCAGTTAAAATTGGGGACAATTTTGTCATGAGCAGCTTTTCGAAGAGTTTTGACATTGTTGATAGCAGACTTATTGGCCTGTATGACTCAGCCTTGGTAAAGTCTTTGCCCGGCTTTGGAATCATTTTGACCTTCGCAAGCTTCCAGCTTTGTGGATAATACTCCAGTCGTAAAATGGCGTTAAAAATAAATAACAGGATTCTAATTGCAATATGGGGCAAGTTTATCAGCATATTGTTACTTATTCCATCAATACCTGTAGCTTTCTTCGGGTTGAGTTCAGCAATTAGTTTCTGAACATCACGCGTCTTAAATTTTATGGTTCGAGGGGGTAGCGCAACTACACTTGGTAAATCAACAACACCAGTACATGTGTTTGGGGGTAAATACGGATTTTAAATGCTCAACAAATATGTTACCTTTTTCAGTATCGCTTCTGGCCCAACCTCCAGTAGAAGTGCGCAGAGGTGGTCTATATTCAACGGGTGTTTTAAGCTTTCTGGCAGCTCGCCACAAGGAGTAATTAGATGCAGGTGTGGCATCAAGATTTTCCAGATAATTTTTAAGACATACAGTTTTTTCATATGCCAGCAGCTCTTGGAGTCTTCTAGTGCACTCTTTAAATCTAATTTTATTTTGGGGTGATCTGTGCTGTTGCCATTCCCTTCTAGCTGTCCTTTTTTCACGTAAAAGACGTTCAATGTCTGTAGAATAAATTCTATTAAACCCAGTCTGCGGATGGGAAGTAGTGGCATGTTCAGCAGCCTGTTTAATATTTTCGTTAAGATTTTCAATGTTAGATTCAATATCACCTGGTGTTCTTAGGTTAATATTTTCCGTACAATGGCTACTGAGGTATTTTTTGAACCCCAGCCAATTAACACGGTTGATCATCTTTACATATGGGACAGGGAAGTCACTTCTTAGTGGGCTACAAATTGTAACAATCGTGGGAGAGTGATCGGAGGAGAGATATACAGAAGCTTCAACATGAATTAATTCCCTAGTGATATTTTTCATGATTCCAAAGTCTATAATATCCGGAATTTTTTGTATGTCCGTAGGCCAGTAAGTGGGCTCCCCACTTGAAATGATGTCCAAGCCCATTTTTGAAATTGTGTTGAACAATGCCCGACCTCTAGGTGTAATAAGATGCGAACCCCAAAACGTATGTTTTGCATTGAAGTATCCACAGGTGCTACAAAACAAGGGCCAAGAGATTTGTAGAGTTCCTCGAATTGATCCTCAGTAATTGCGAATCTGGGAGGGGAGTAAAGTGATGATATCACGAAATTTGTAACAAAATTTTCGACACAAATATTTGTTGCTTGTAGATGTTCTTCACAAATGTTATCAAGGACATAGTGTTTGAGTCTTGACTTAATTAGAATTGCTGATCCACCGCATGCTCTCCCCCTCGGGTCCTTTGAATCATATAGAGTGTAACCATTTATTTTAAATAAGCTCCTTGAAGTCAAATGAGTCTCAGAGACCAACATTATATCAACATTTTTTTCCATGAGGAAGTGCTCAAGTTCATTTTTATGCTGGCGAATGCCGTTTGCGTTCCTGAAACATATTTTTAACATGTTCATGGTTTGTTAACTAATGCTTGAAGCAGTGTATTCTGCATTCGCAGCATTTCTTGCATCATGCTAGTCATATTTGTTGTAAAGTTGTTTATAGTTAGCACCAGATTCTCAATAGTAGCTTCAAGGCGACTAAAGTTAAAGCCTGAGTTTGCATTCGCTGAATTATTTTGCGGTGAAACATTTTGTGAGGGACTAGAACTAGCCTTAGCAGCATCGGCATACGATACACGTGAAGTAACTGGTTGACTTACTTGAGCAAAAGAGGCGGAGTACGCGTTTAATGGTTGGGCTGGAGCTAACTTAGGTTTTTGACTCATATTCTGTTTAACAAAAGAATATACAGGGCATCCTCTATAGTTAGCGGTGTGATTACCTCCACAATTACTACATTTTTTTCTGCTTGTTCTTTTGGCTTAGTGCAGCTAGCAGTACCATGCAATTCACCGCAGATAACACAAACTGTAGGTAAATTGCAGTAAGTTTTTGTATGGCCATATTCTTGGCAATTATGGCACTGTACAGGACCTGAACGCTTACGTGGCTCTTTAACTGTGATTTTTCGGTGTAACAGAAACTTTACGCTATAAATTGGATGGGTTTCTTTCAATTGTATGTCATTCGGCTCCAGTTCAATGCGAAATAGGGGTTGGGCGACCTTTTCTCTGTTAATTATATTAGTAACGGTTTTTACCTTAAATCCTTGGTCTAGAAGTGCACATTTTACTTCTTCGGGCTCAACATATGAATCTATGCCCTTTAGTACTATCTGTAGGCCTTTAGCACTCTTAAGTTGGTATGTGTAAAAGTTTGTTTTATTTTTTTCAAAATCACTTACAATTTTTCGAAAATTGTTTTCATCGTATATTTGGATTTTAGTTTCATAAATATTTCCTCTTTTAATTGGAATTACGTGAAAAGTATTTTCACCAATGGTCGACAGTAGTTTTTTTAGAAGCGCGTCTGAATTTTTTTCCCTCACATATATTGGTGGTGGCTTAAAAGACTTCTGAGATGATGAAGCGGTCTTTTCGTTATCGTCTTGCAATAATGAAAAACGATTTTGGCGATTCATAGATGATGCGCTGTTATCCCTAGACATCTTTGGAACAAATGAAATTTTAGAAGAATTCGGGCTTCGCCCACGCTTTACCACGGTTATATATCTGTCCATTCCGACTTGTACCTTTGGTTTTGAGCTACTGTTATCTGTAGTGATAAATTGGTTAGGTGATGAACAGCTCGAAGCGAATGATTTCAATGGCTTAACTGACGAAGTACTAGGCAACTGTAATGTTAAAGAATCACTCGTTGGCATTGGACAAAGCGAAGTTGATTGCTGTCGAAAAAGTGGAGTTGTTGTTAGAAAAAATCTTTCATCAGATTTTTTATTTTTATTAAGAGCTTCAGAACTCACAGAAGTCTATCATCAGGTTTATTATTTTTATTGTTATCATTATGAGCATCAGAACTTACAGTAAGGCATTTCTGCCGTTATAACTCACTTCACATTTATTTGTTTTTGAGGTACTCATATAGAGTATTCCTCAAGGGCACTTTTGTTTGTTTGTTTGTTTTTTTTTGATTACGGTTTTATTTTGTTTTTGTTATTTATGACTATGCAAAAAAATATTAACAAAGCACTTAAAGCTTATTTATCAAAGCTAATAATATGTATTACGAATATTTTCTTAAATATGATTTTTTTTAGTATGTATGTAAAAAAAACTCCGCTATGACGTTAGTTCACTATGAAGGTACAACGAGAACTGACTATGTAATTTTGGCAAATTGTTATATCTTGGAAACTGTGAGAGTTAAACTCTTGAAATTTTCAAAAACGGTCAAACTAAAAAAATCCAAGAATTATAAAATCTCCAAAAATTTAAAAAAATCGCCAAAACGAAAAAAATCGCCAAAATGAAAAAAACGCTAAAATTAAAAAAAAAAACGCCAAAAACCGCAAAAACAAATAAAATCCTTATATGAACAAAAATAACCAAAAATGGAAAAAAATCGCCTAAATGAAAAAAAATCGCCAAAATCAAAAAAATCGCCAAAACGAAAATAAATCGCCAAAATTAAAAAAAAACGCGAAAAACCGAAAAAATTGCCAAAACGAGAAAAAAGTGTCGAAACAAAAAAAATTCCTACAATGACAAAAATCCGCAAAAATCTCCAAAACAAAAAAAAAGGTTATGTGAACAAAAATCGCCAAAAATAAAAAAATCGCCTAAATGAAAAAAAATCGCCAAAATCAAAAAAATCGCCAAAACGAAAATAAATCGCCAAAATTAAAAAAAAAACGCCAAAAACCGAAAAAATCGCCGAAACAAAAAAAATTGCCTATATGAAAATAAATCGCCAAAAAATTAAAAAAATCGCTTAAATGAAAAAGAAATCGGCAAAATCAACACAATCCGCCAATACGAAAAAAAGTCGCCAAAACGAGAAAGTGTCAAAACTAGAAAAAATCGCCAAAGAAAAAAAAATTGCCTATATGAAAAAAAATCGCCAAAAAATAAAAAAATCAAGCAAAATCAAGAAAATCCGCCAGAACGAAAAAAATCGCCAAATTTAAAAAAAAAGTAAAAAACAGAACAAAATCGCCAAAACGAGAAAAAAAAGTGTCAAAACTAAAAAAATTGCCACAAAAAAATAAAAAAATATTAAATAATTGCAAAATAAAAACATCGCCTAAATGAAAAAAAATCGTCCAAATCAAAAAAATCGCCAGAACAAAAAAATCGCCTAAACTAAAAGAACGCCAAAAGCCGAAAAAAATCGCCAAAACCAAACAAAATTGCCTATATGAAAAAAATCGCAAAAACTAAAAAATCAGCAAAATAAAATAAATCGCCAAAATCTAAAAAGCACCAAATTAAACATAATGCCAAAAACCTAAAAGTTGTATGAAAGTATGAATTTTTTCACAAAATTAATATGCACCTAAATATCTCTGTGCTTATGTATGTATCTCTATACTACATAAGCGCACTTGAGTAAAGGGTATATAAGATTCGGCACAGCAGAATATAGCACACTTACTTGTGTTTAATGTCATATTGCGCCTGGAGTATTATCCACAACTCTGGAAGCTTGCAAAAGTAATAATGATTCCAAAGCCGGGCAAAGGTCTTACTAAAGCTGAGTAATATAGGCCAATAAGTTTGCTGTCAACTATGTCAAAACTCTTCGTAATGCTGCTCATAACAAAATTGTCCCCAATTTTAACTGATAGTGGGTGCATCCCAGACCATTTGGTTAAGAAGTCAGCATAGCACCATTGAACAAAATAAGAGATTGGTACAATTTATAAGAACATTTGAAATAAAGAAGTATTGTTCTGCCCTGTTTATTGACGTTTCTCAGGCAAGGCCTTATTTTAAAATTAAAATCATATATACCAATAAATTTTCTGAATCTATTAGAAAGTTACGTTACTACCCGAAAGTGCACGGTTGTGGAATTAGAATTCATGAGTGTGCTCGAATCAATATCATCCGGTGTGCCACAGGAGAGCATACTGGGGTCAGTTTTGTATTTGATCTATAATTATGGTATGCCTTTGAGCAGCAATATCCATACATCTACGTTTGCCGATGATACAGCCTTCATTATTATGCATGAAAACCTTCACGAGGCTTCCCGATATCTACAAGAACATATTTCACAATTGGAAAGGTGGTTGAACTTATGGAGAATTAAGGTAAATGAACAAAAGTGCGCCCATATAACGTTTATATTAAGAAAAGATAGTTGTTCCCCCATTCGAATGAACAATCAAAATATTCCTCAACATTCCCAAGTGGAATACCTTGGTATACACCTTATCGAAGGCTTACATGTAAACATCATATTGACTTTAAGCTAACTCAGATAAAACTTAAGTTATCTCAAATACATTGGTTGATTGGCAGAAATTCAACACTAAGTCTGGACTGAAAACTTTAAATATACAAGTCGCTTTTGAAGCTAATATAGTGTTATGGTATCCAGCTATGCGGCACTGCATCAGCTTCCAATGTAGAGAGAATTCAACGAAGACAAAATAAAATTTTAAGGTTAATAACATCTGCTCCATGGTACATTAAGATTTCAAATATACATCGTGATTTAAATGTGCCACTGGTGATTGAAGAAATTGCATTATACGGAGGCAAATATTTCACAAAACTCGAGGCACATCCTACTCCGCTTGCTCGTAATATTTTGAACTTTACTGGACACATCCGCCTAAAAAAGATGGACACAAGGGCCCTAATACTCAAGACTCCAGATCGGATTTCTTGAAAATACTTTTTTTCCTTTTTTGATTATCACTACTTATGTATTATTTATAACTATTACTAAGTTTATGTCCGACAGTGGTCGGTCCTAATAGTTATACTTTAGATTTAAGATTTGAATACTTATTGTTATTTCATATTTCAAGATTCAATAAATAAATATATGTATTAAAAAAAACAAAATATATATATATATATATATATATATATATAAATTTCTAGCATGCATGCTTCTATCGATAGTGACGCGAAAGTCCGAGATGTAGTGGTGTTTCAATTAAAAATCTATTCTTTAAGAATTTACGAATTCACTCTTTTGAATTTATATAAAATAAGTATGTATTTCATTTGTAAAAAAATTATAAAATTTTTGCTTATAAAATTATGTGACTTGAGAAATTTTTTTGAATTATACATGCTTCGATATGCTTTTTTCCGTAAATTTATTTAATACTTATACAGATAAAGATGTAAAGACAGATCTGTTTACATTTCATTTTAAAATTTATGCATGCTTCAGCATGATTCTAGTTGAAGTCCATATGTATTTATTCACTAATTTTAATAGATGCTCATTTATACAAATGTACATTCTTAAAAAATGGATACCAAAGTCAGTTGTTAGTTAGTTAGTTAGTTTCTTTATATTTTCTAAAGATCTGTTAGCTATAGAAATGAATAAAGTGAATACCTTTTATTATAACTCCATATTCATGTATTAAGATTTTGTGTGTTAGAGCTTTCGAAATAGGAAATGTACATCTTTTACTATAAAAACTGATAATATGATGATGTTTCTGAATATTGCAGTGTGTTATAGTTCATTTTGAGTGCTTTAGTTTTAACAATATTTCATACTTGCCACGAAGCTTAGAGAATTCCACTACATTTAGTTAATTCTTTCCCACGACTTAACATTCCTTCAAAAAAATAAAAACAACACAAACTTGATTTTTTCTTTTTTAGTTATATTTTATTTTTATATTTTTACAAACATTTTTTAAATTAAGAAGCTATCACATCTACTATTACATTACGCAAATAGTAGACTTTGCAACGGCAGATTTCATCTCCTTCTTCATATGTTGTGATTAAGCGAGAACAACAGGAAAAATTTGACGAGCTAACAAGCATTTTTGAAAAAATACTGTGAAACTCATCATCGTTTATACTCAAAAATTTTAAAATAATGTCAAAGGTGTGAAGTGACGAGGGTCACTTCACTTCGAGGGTATGTTGGCGCGCATGCTTTGTATGTATGTTTTAGATTTTTGTTTTAACCAAAGGTGTGAAGTGACGAGGGTACTCGATGGTTTGTAGATGTCTGTCGGTTGATGTACATACTCGTAGTTTATTTTCGTTGGTACGCATGCTTTGTATGTATGTTTTAGATTTTTGTTTTAACCAAAGGTGTGAAGTGACGAGGGTACTCGATGGTTTGTAGATGTCTGTCGGTTGATGTACATACTCGTAGTTTATTTTCGTTGGTACGCATGCTTTGTATGTATGTTTTAGATTTTTGTTTTAACCAAAGGTGTGAAGTGACGAGGGTACTCGATGGTTTGTAGATGTCTGTCGGTTGATGTACATACTCGTAGTTTATTTTCGTTGGCACGCATGCTTTGTATGTATGTTTTAGATTTTTGTTTTAACCAAAGGTGTGAAGTGACGAGGTTGATGTACATACTCGTAGTTTATTTTCGTTGGCACGCATGCTTTGTACGTATGTTTTTGTTTTAATTTTGAATTGAAGGGTGATTTTTTTGTTTGTCA
The DNA here is from genome assembly GCA_905220375.1 of Tachina fera. Lineage (NCBI taxonomy): Eukaryota > Metazoa > Arthropoda > Insecta > Diptera > Tachinidae > Tachina > Tachina fera. The sequence continues at coordinate 113,960,182 of LR999963.1, forward strand.
AGTGGTTGCAGCATTTTTTTATTTTCGTTTTAGCTGGTAACCATGGAAGGTTATTTTAGAAGACCTTATGTATGCTTGTAGGAAATCTATGAATGTTTTTTGTTGTTGGTTCTATTTAGTTTGATTTTCCTATTTCCTATCTTTAAAGAGTTTGAAGAGATGAAATAAAATATGTAATTTATGAGCAACGAACTTACTTGAAGGTTGGAAAAATTGAAGTGTAAGATATTTAGGATTGTCAAAGGGATGCTCATGCATGTGTATTTGTGTATGTTTTTACAATAACTTTAGCGTTGGTAGATGGGTAAGTAGTCGTATATGTATATAAAAAAAGCGAGTGTGTAATGTCGAGTACACATCTGGCATTTCTTGTGTTATAATAATTTTTTAAAATGTGTGCAACGTCTTTCACGTTATGTTTTTTTATAGGGAAAGCAATACCACACAACAAGAAAAAATTTCAAAAATGACAAACGTTGACACTAGTACACACTGTTGCGATGTTACAAAATATCATAGTATGTACTCGACATTTGTTTTTTTGTAATATTCTTTTTAGCTGATGGAGCTGGAAGGGTATTTATAGAAAGAAATTATTTATGCTGGTGAGATATTAATGTTTTTGTTGTTGCTTTTATTTAGTATTATTTATTTTTTGTTTTTTTGTGTAAAGAGGCTGTGTTGTGAGTCATTAAAGACAATAACAACAAAAACAACAGCAAAATATAAAACAACAGTCAATCAGCAAGAACTACTAAGTGCCGACGGTGCAAACCAATGAAAATAATAAGTAAATAATAATAAAATATAAATAACAATTGCTGGCAGCGCAATAGCAGCAACAACAACAGCAAAATATAAAACAACAGTCAATCAGCAAGAACTACTAAGTGCCGACGGTGTAAACCAATGAAAATAATAAGTAAATAATAATAAAATATAAATAACAATTGCTGACCGCGCAATAGCAGCAACAACAACAGCAACAGTAACAACAGCCGCAGTAGCAACAACATTAAGTATAAAAATTAGTATAAATAGCTGGTAATTTTTAGTCTAAGGGCCGGGTGTAAAATTATAATTAATTAAATAAACAGTCTGCGATATCCACGGATCCCTCCAGACTTAATAATAAATAGAAAATAAATAAACAGACTTAATAATAAATAGAAAATAAATAAACAGACTTAATAATAAATAGAAAATAAATAAACAGACTTAATAATAAATAGAAAATAAATAAATAGATTACAACGATTGGCGCAGCCGGTAACCGCTACCTGCCTGTTTCTTGGAAAAAAATCAATCAAGGACAGAGTAAAGACTACCATCCTTTGGATTGTCTTTGGCTGGACAGTAGAGCTCTCAACTGAAGATGCGTTCCACGGAGTGGCGGCTGGTAAGTATACTTTGAATTTTTTTTTATGGCCAAAACTGCATGAATATAACTATGCAGTAGATAGTCTGCAGGTACACGCGTGGACAGAATGACGGAGCCTGGAGGTAGGAAAAGAAGTGATAGAGGAGCATAGGGCAATAATTAGCCAACAAAAACTGACCAAGTTAGAGGAATTAGGATACATAATACAATTAATAGGTGAACTTAAGAGGAACCAAATAACAGAGTTCAAAGGTAACGTAGCAGACTACGAGGAGGCTAAAACACTTTGTGAGAAGGAGAGTCGGAGATTAAGGGAACAAATAAAATATACGGGCGAATTACTCGAACAGGCGGTAGAAGAAAACGAGCAACTAGTACAGAAATTGAAAGAAAAGGGATTGACAGAAGAAAGGTTAAAGGCTACAACAGATAGACACAGAAGACGACACGATACAGAGACTGCGGACGGCATTAGAGAACGCAAGGCGGGAACTAGATATAGTCCACAGATCCAGAACACCAACTCCGTCCGTGAGTGAGGAATTGTCGGCAGTAGGCGGCCATATTCCAACCGTAGTAGTAAGCCAGGCACACCAATACAGAAGCCTCTCGAGTTCTCCGCAGAAGGAGGAAACCACCAGGGAACCAGAAATTACCTGGGAAGAAAGGCAAGCACTAGAGTTAATAGACAAAGTTAAAACTCTATCAGCTAACGCAAGGAAAGCCGGCAGCAGAGGGTACACCGAAGAGACAACAGCCAGGAAGCTAGGACAATTTGAGCAATATAGAGAGGAGTTTGAAAAGCTAGACAGATTAGCCACACACAACAACAAGGCGATTGAAGAATTTGGACGCTTGCTGGAAACGGCACAGGGGTGGTTAGGAAGGCGCTCACCATCACCCGTACAATGAAATAACCTAGAACAAGGAAATAACCTAGAACAAACAATCAGAATGCCAGCACTTTCAGAAATCACTAAAATAGTGAATAACACGGTCCCATAATTTTTTGGTACCGATGGACCCGACTTGTCAGCTGAAGTATACAGATACATCCAGGGATGTAAGATGGTGGAGAAAGAATTACTGACTGAGGCAAACAACTGCTTGACTCAGGATGTGATTCAATGCTTAAAATTAAGGCTACAGGGTGCTGCATATTCAAAGTTTTCCCAAATCAATTTCAGTTCGGTAGACGCACTCTGCAATGCTATAAAAAAGCACTACCTGAAGAGAAAGAGCTTGGACGAGATAAGAGAATTGATGACGGGTTGCAGACAGTCCATCAGAGAATCGGCGAGCAAATTCAGGGAACGGTTGGACCAGTTGCTAAACGAAGCAGTTACAACAATTGAAAACCAGTGGCCAGAGGGGCCAGGCCGTGATGCGATGGTGGGAGATTTCAAGAGGTTATCCGTAAAGAGCTTCATCAGGGGTCTTAGAGATCAGGCTCTAAAGGTACGGCTCATTGGACAAGAGGGAGAAGAGCTGAGCTCCCTGGTAACACTGATGGAAGAGGTGGAAGAGCTGTTTGGCGAACTACAACATATGGTAAACACTCTGTCGTCAACAACACCCTGCAGTTTCTGCGGCAAACAAGGGCATGGAAGAACGAATTGCGCAGAAAGACTGAACACGCCTTATTGCGTCCACTGCGGTAAATATGGACACGAAGTGGGGCCGAAGTGTAAAACCAAGACGAGCCACCGGGAGAGTTGCCAATACTGCCGGAATAGTGGACACACTATTGAAGATTGCAGGAAAAGGCTGAGTTCCCTGTACTGTGGAGCTTGTCAGGTAAGCGGCCACAGAGAAAACCAATTTTGTAAGCGGCCACAACAGAGCAATAATACCAGTCCGACTATCCAGCGTAACAACACGTACAGTTACGATAACGAACCTCCCCGTAGACGGTTTCACGCGGGAAAACACAATCCGGTAGAACAGAGTATGCCCATGCGAACAAACGCGGACAGACAGCCAGTTTGTTTTAAATGCAACCAATTAGGCCACTTTGCCAGAAATTGTCCAAATTATTATGAGCCAAACAGGGCGCAATCGGGACCCAATTGCATACCAAAACCCCCGGTAGCACGAACTTTGGGAAACACAAACGGCAGCAAGCCGTTGAACCCCTCTGCGCGAAATTACCTACCGAACCGTGAACCAACACGACCAGCCTATGCCCAAGTGGACGCAAGTCACTCACCACTACAAGAACACATGGGAGTGAGTAAAATATATAGTCCACCGGGAAAGGAATACACCCCCGTGTAACAGCAAATAACTGGAGAGCCAGCAGAAGACAGAGAAATAATTTGGCACAGAAGAAAAAACAACACCACAGACACCAGAACAAATAGGGCGATTGAAGACACAGAGTCGGTGGAAGAAGCACCGACGGTAATCACCCACAAGGCACAGGTACATCGAGAGGGAAAAGTTAATTTCCCTCGTGACCCCGACTATGCATTTCATATGCAAAATGCATTAGTCAACTCAAATACAACGCCGACTGAGGGCGAGATATTGACAACACAAAAGGTGCTGATAAATGAAGGTTGTGTGGGCAGCTCGAACTGAAAGCCCGAAAGTGCATCTCATGTGAAAGATGCACAACCAAAAAGGAATTGGGGAGTAGTCTTAGGACACATACCGCATCTGGTCAATAGAAGCAAGGGTGATATGGGGCCATCAGATAACATAAATGCAGTGTACATCACCATCCCGTGCGAAGAAGCCCGAGCGGGAGAGCTGACACTACTAGTAGACACAGGGGCAGACTCAAGTATACTAAGGGAAGAGGTCATGAGAGGTTACCCTAAGAAAAGGTTTTGCGAAATGAAGATCTTAACGGGCGCCTTTGGTGGAGGCGCCACAACTAGGTTTGCAATAACCTTAAACATAGACCAGAAGGAAGACATAAATTGGGACTTCCATGTGGTGTCAGGCTGTAATAAAATCCCGGGAGACGGCATTCTCGGGAGGGACAACATTTGGAACCGGAGTGTGTTAGACTCAATAAGAGGCACGTTGAGGTAATTTAAAGGGGACAACAAGTGTATTAAGACCTTTCGACTTCATGACGAAGTGGCGCATTACACGGCCTATATAGAGAAGACCGCCAGCCTTCAGCGAAGAGCAGTTACAATAGTGCCGATACAAATCAACTCAAAGGACAAAACTATAGTTATCCACAAGCAAGAATTGGCCCCAGGTGTCTACATAGGAAACACGGTTGTCAACGTAATACAGGGGAAGGCGGCCGTACCCATACTAAACTCGACAGAGGAAGAGTTACCATTAGAGAAAGATTTCCAAGTACAATTTCCAAATTTTAATCACTACGTGCAACACGAGGTAGCAGGAAAACAAGCATTGCCAAAGATAAACCAGAAAGACAGAATAGAACATTTGAAAAGCATCATAATGACGGAAAAAAATTGGAATATAGAAGAGACTGAGTCCATGAACAGGCTGTGTGAGAACTTTCACGATGTGTTCATGCTGAACGGTGACAAACTACCGTTCACCCCATTAGTAAAGCATAAAATACCCGTAAAAGGAGAACAGCAGCCTATCAACCAAAGACAGTATCGTCTACCTCAAATCCACAAAGAGGAAATCAACCGACAAGTGTCAGAGCTACTGCAGGAAGGAATAATAAGCCCAAGTATATCTCCATGGAATTCACCAATATAATTAGTGCCCAAAAAATCACAAGACGGTCAGAAGATATTCAGACTGGTCGTTGATTTTCGTAAATTGAATGAGGCTACAATAAGACAGGTGTTCCCTATTCCTAGGATTGACGAAATCTTGGATCAATTAGGAAATAGTCGGTACTTTACCACGTTGCATCTAGCGAGTGGATACCATCAAGTTCTAGTAAATGAAGAGGACAAAGAAAAAACAGCATTCAGTACAGACAAAGGCCATTTCGAGTTCAACAGAATGCCGTTCGGCTTAACAGGGGCACCGGACACTTTCCAAATGGTCATGAACACTATCCTGACAGGCCTACAGGGCCTGGACTGCTTCGTATACCTGGATGATATAGTGGTATACGGACGAAATGTAGCGGACCACGAAAGAAAAATTACAAATGTCCTCACAAGACTCCGCGAGAGCGGTCTCAAGTTAAATACCAAGAAATGTCAATTTCTAAGACGAGAAATCGTCTATTTAGGCCACAAATGCTCAAGTGAGGGAGCACTACCCGACCCCTCCAAGGTAGAATGTGTGAAGCAACTTAAGCCCCCAAGAAATATCAAAGAGTGCAGGCACTCCTAGGGTTGATCAACTACTACAGAAAATTTGTTGCAGGCATGGCAAAACTGGCCGCTCCAATAACGAAATTGCTAAAAAGGGATACTAAGTTCATGTGGACTTTAGAATGTCAAGAGGCCTTAGACAAGGTCAAAGAAAGCATTGCGAATCCTCCAATCCTGATTTATCCAGATTTTACCCAACCATTTAGAGTAACAACAGATGCAAGTAACGAAGCATTAGGAGCAGTCTTGTAGCAAATAAAGGACGGAAAGGATCATCCAATTGCATTTGCCAGCAGAACTCTCAGTGACACCGAAAAAAGATATTCAACAATAGAAAAAGAAATGCTCGGCATAGTATGGGCCATACATACTTTCCGCCCATATCTTCTGGGCCGACACTTCACCGTATTTACAGACCATCAGCCCCTGAGGGGAATAGCCAACCTCAAAGACCAAACTTCAAGACTTGCACGGTTTAGGCACAAGCTGTCAGAATACGAGTTCGAAATTGCCTACAAACCAGGGAAGACTAATTTGAACGCAGACGCATTAAGCAGGCTGCCAACAAAATATCAAAATATTGGAGTGATAACCAGAGCTCAGGCGAAAACCAAAGAATCAAGTGAACAGAATAAAATCCTGAAAGACCCAGAAAAGGAAGATGAGTATATGGATGGCGAGAACCCCACCACAACAACGTTCCTAACACAGAAAAAGGATATCCCAGAAGTCCTAAGAAGCTTCCATGATTCGCCCCTAGGGGGTCATCAAGGCAGTTGGAAAACCTACAGAAGGATAAGGAAGCAATATAAATGGAAGGGCATGGTGAGAAATATCAAAGAATATATAAAAAACTGTCCTAAATGCCAAAAGAATAAAAGCGGGCCACTCATTAAGGAGCCCATGGTCTTAACCGATACACCAACAAGACCTTTCGAAAAGGTTTATATGGACATGGTAGGCCCCCTGCCAGTAACTACAATGGGTAACAAATACATCCTGACGTTTCTGGATGATTTGTCAAAATCAATCCAACTGGGATCAGTGGTTGGCTCCGGCAATGCATGTGCATAACCACACAGATCACGTACCTACCGGCCAGACACCGTTCAAAGTGCTTTATGGGTTTGACTCACCATTACCCTCAAACCTCAAAGTAAGCACCCCAATGTACAACCCATACGACTACTCTAAGGTACTGAAGCACCAAATACAAAAGGCTTATGAAATGGCACAAAAGCAGCAAGAAAAGGCCAAGCTCTGCTCAAAAGAGCAGTGTGATAGCACGGTAAGGCCAAGCAGCCTGAAGGTAGGCGATAAAGTACTGATAAAAGCGCAGATGCGAAAAAACAAATGTCCAGATATTAGCAAAAAGAGGATTAAAGACGCTTCATCGGAATTTAGTCAAACCATTTGTAGAGAGATGATGGACAGACGGCGCAGACAAAATAAGAATTAACACTAAAATACGGAATACAAAAAATGTCCAACAACAAGAAAGCACAAGGAACTCACCCCGAACTCAACAGACGCCAACTATAAATTATAAGATAAATTTGCCGGACATGGAAAATAGTGTGCAGGAATGATAAAACAAAATAAAAAAATTAAAAAAAAAGAAAACAGAGGGTTGAAGTTAATCATAAGTTTAAATAACATAACTCCGGTACCAAACTAACAAAACGTCAACACATAGTTTCCACTTGTAGGGTTGATGGTATTAGTCCTCACACGAGAAGCCACCGCAGAATTGTTCATCGAGAGACTGGAATCTCATAATGGTTACACTGAAATTCACGTAGGCAGCACCCAGATCGTGGAAAGGTACGATTACATAATACACGTAATCAACCTGGACGATATCGAGCGGGTACTGGAACAATTCCATAATAATTTAGATGCTATTGGCGAGATACCCCACCGAGTCATCGCGAAAACCCAGCTAGACGAGATAGAGGACATCATGCACACACTTCTGCCCCATAGAAGAATCAGAGGTCTGGTGAACGCAGGAGGTGCCTATCTGAGATTCATTTTTGGCACCATGGATCAAGAAGACAGACAAAATATAGAGGAACACCAGAGGGTATTAGATGAAAATAATCACCAGCTGATAGAGGGACTAAACCAACAGATAGTCATTAATGACAATTTCAATAAGTCCCTGCAGACACTAAAAACCGCTATACTATCAGATAGACGCGACATCGAGAACAAACTCAATGCAGCAAGCAAGCTGGACGAACGATTGGTGAAGGAAAATCTGGCCATATTACAACTACTGAAAATCTCGATTTTTAAAGGGAAATTGGAAAGCTTGCAGCAAGCCATAGCATTCGCCAAGACCGGAATTATCCCACCGTCCCTGTTAACCAAGACTGAGATTGACACCTTTCAAATAGACATCGAGAAACTGAGAGGTGTTAAAATCGGCATGATAACAAGCCAGGCGCGAACGATTAGTCTGCTTATAAAAGTGCCCGCAGCCAAGGTCTCGTTGCAGAAATCCATTGTAGCAGCAATACCAAACCAAGAGAAGCTGCAAATAGATGAACCTCTGGAAGTGGTCCTGAGGAGTGGAAAGAAAAAATTTACATTTGTGGAGGGCAAAGCACTGTTCGAGCTGACGGAATCCCGAAACTGCATTTTTAAACAACCATGCAAGATGATGCGAAAGACAGACAGCGAAATCATTCAACTAGATAACGGTAGTGATAAACACAAACCATACGCGCTTGAAGAGTACTTGCGACGACCGAGTGATCAGTCTCCAGGGACACTACCACATTCAATTTAATAATTGTACTATACAAATTGGCAACAGGACACTCAAAAATAGACTACTGAAGTACGAGCAAAGCTACGCAATACCCCAAGGGATAGTAAATCTCAGCACAGAGAAACCGCTAATATTCGCAGATATAGTTGTCAACCAGGAGAGAAATATCAAGCGAATAAGCGAGCTGCATTTCCACAAGGTCGTGGTAACAACTATAAGTACTATAACACTACTAATAGTAGCAATCCTGGGAGTTACGGTGGTGGTCCTGTGCAAAAGACAGGGAAATGTAAGGGTTAAGATAACAGAAAATAAAATTAGGAGGTCGAAGATGAGCAAAAACCTCGCACCCAAGGAAGTCTACAACACAACGGTATAATAACACTAATAACAACAAATTGCCCTTCAATTACCGGTAAAATAAATTTAAATAAAATGAAACACAAAATAGAAGCATTTGCAAACAACACTGCTGTTTTCACATGCTTGGTACAGGTGGTAGATACACACTCCTACGCATCTATTAAGAATTAGCATAACATTATTTAAAAAAAAAATAAAAAAAAAAAACAAAGCACAAAACACAAACAAAGCTAACAATAAAAAGGAAATATACATACTTACGTATAAAAATAACAATACTACATACTAACATACATCAATGCATACATATGTACATATAACAATGCCTACATACACATATACATACATAAATACATATAACAGATCTACATTATTGCTAAAATTTCATGCATACAAAAAATTGTCAACTGAAAAAAAGAGAAGTTCTTGCCATGCACCAACACATGCATAAACAACTAGCAAAACGTTGATTATGCATGTTAGGTAAACAGCCATTTTTAAGGCCGCAAGAAATTAAAAAAAGATAATAATATTGTTAACTAGGTCAAGTTTAAATCAAATATATAAACAAACTAACCAAATATTATATATACATACATATATTAGTAAGTTAGGTAGGTCAAGAAAAAAGGAAATTTAAAGAATATATAAGAAAACATTAAGAACATTATATTTGTAAAACTAGGATGTAATAATATACGCATATGAATATGTACATTCATAAAAATTAAAATTTTAAAATAAATGTGATGTGTAATGAGACCATTCAGTGAGACTCGACGTGCGTGTGATCTATGTGTACATATTTTTTGATTTATTTCAATTCATATATAAAATAAATTAGTTGCAAGATTTTTTAACGCCTAAAATACATAAATATAAGCTTGTGGTAATTAAAAAAAAAAAAGATAATTAAAATGTAAAAAAAACAACTAAATCTTTTTAAGAAGCCCTACACTTATTTTTTTTTAAAGTATTTTGTGGTATTTTCTTTCAATAATTTGTGTTCTTGTTATTGTGTTAATAATAATTATTTTCTATTTGTTTATTTCTTTTAACATAAAAAAATTTTCCACAAACTAAACGATTTTTTTTTTAAACTGTTGTTACTGTTGAATTTCATAGAAGGACGAGCGAGAGCCGTTTATGACACGTGGGGCAAGGAGGTGCCGGGTCGTATGGCTTTCTTCAGCTCAGAAGATTCTTATTCGGACGAGCTACCGTTATTGGTTTGAAAAATTTTGACGATCGTTATCCGCCACAAAAGAAATAATTTATGATGCTTTACTACATGTATGAAAACTATATTGATAAATTTGAATGGTTTATTCGGGCCGATGATGATGTCTACATAGAGCAGCAGAAATTGGAGAAGTTTTTAAGGTCTATAGACAGTTCAAAACCGCGGGAAGATAACAGTTTCCCCATTTACCCCACGCAATCAGTTCGAAGCATCCAAAATTGTGATGCTTCTCCTTCGCAAGGGGGGAGGGATGTTGTGAGCAGAGGTCCAAGTCGTGCGGCTCGCAGCCGGCGGCTACAAGCCGCCGATATTTTTTTTGAGCTCGAGCCGCCGCCGAATTGGACGGCTCACATCGGCTAATAATTGCAGCCGATTAACATGTGGAAGTCGACTAATATTTTTAGCCGGCTAATATTTTCCATCCACTTTTAAAACTCGCTGATATTTTACAGAAAGAAAATAATTTTTTTCGGTGATGTGTTAGTGTTTCTTGTATGCATTTGATATTTGCTGTTTTTTTAAGTTATGTGTGTATTGGTTTTGTGCTGCTGATGCGGGGTTGTGCTTGGTTGCAAAATTATGGCAACCACAAAACCACTCTCTTTGCCTCTCACCTACAATCTGGCATGTTATGCCAGCACAATTGTTCTCGCGTATGACAGGCTCTAGGCACATTTAATACAGGTGCATGCATTAGCCAAAACTCTCTGGCAAATCTGTGCTTCTCACATAGCTTTACAAAGTATACTTATAATTATAATTATAATTATAATTATAATTATAATTAATTAATTAAAATTATAATTATAATTATAATTATAATTATAATTATAATATAATAATTATAATTGCCAAAAAATTGTATGCATGAAACAAGGCACAAAAGTAATTGTCAAATGAATTCTTCTTATAAACTTGTAAACAAAAAATCAGTGGACGAGCAATATGCCTGATACGTGTACCTGTTTGATATGCCTTGGACAGGCCATTAGTCCGAACTTTAACAAAATCTTGTAGAACACACCTTTAAAAAAGCGTTGTAGAGAAAAAAATTTTCAATCCGATTTGCTTCTCATGTCGCGCACGATAAAATCGAAAATAAGGCTGGATATTATATAATTTTTTACTTCTTATATAAAACTGCAATCTATCGACCATGTCACAGAGTTTAATTCCATTCGGAAACACAAGATGTCGAGCCCTAGTCGCAGTATAACTCAGCCTTTGTTATTCTGCCTTCGTGCAGAGATTTTTCAAATGCTTTATTACAGCGAAATATTCTAAAACAAACGCTTAACAACACTGTTGGGAAGACATTTGTTTCAGTTGTTTGACTTGCCAACAGTGTTGTTTAGCGTTTGTTTTAGAATATTTCGCTGTAGTAAACCATTTGAAAAATCACTCATGTCTTGAAAGGTCTTATAAATGGTCTTGTGAAGGACATTAGTATGTATATGTACATATCCTACAATCATAATTGAAAAAATTATGTTTTTCTACGAAATTGTCGGCTGCAGCCGACTTTGAGCCGCCGCCGGTCATTTTTAGCCTAGCCGCCGCCGCCGAAAATTTTAGAACGACTTGGAGCTCTGCATATGGAACGTAGAAAATCAAGTCCATCAATTTTTTTGGCGGCGGCTGAATGTTATAAATTTATCGGCGGCGATGGCTTAACCGTTCACGCAGTGTTTTTAGCGGCTCTCTAGAAGCCGATGCTTCGGCGCAGCCGATGAAAGAACCACGCATGATCCAAGGCGAATTGACATAAGGTGGTCTTAATTTGCAACTCTGCGTATTCGCCTTGTATATTTGTTAGTGTAAAATTTCCTGCTGTCAGAATATTTCTTAACGTTTTGATTCATTTGACAGCAAGGAAATTAAGTCAGCTGGCGGATTAAGATCACCTTATATGAATTCGCCTTGGCATGATCATAACCAAGGCCTATTTATCAGGTCAACGCAATTCTACAAAAATACAGCAATACAAAAAACAACTTTATGTTGTCAGAAACATGCACAAACATGAACTAAAGTATATGGTGCAAAGAACTTTTGACAGCTCAAACAAGAAAAGAAACCATAAAAACAAAAATCATCGTGAGAGTTGCGTTGACCTGACAGTACAAATAGACGAGCAATTTTTATTTCTGAACATAAGAAATAACGTCGGCAGAATGACGTTACAAAAAGTTTGTGTTCAAACGTATTTTAAGGGGTGGCTAGAAGTATAATGTTAAAAATCAAAATTTAAGTTCTCGTTTGCATACAAAGTGTGCGTTTTATGTTTTGATTTTTTAAACTTCTGCCACAGAGTATATATTTAGTGCTTCTGCTTGATTTTTTTAATAAACTTATTCTTTCCAGCACATTTCCAGTTTCCGGTAATTATTTTCTACGAAAAATGTGAATTTAACAGATTGTGTCCAACATTATTGCTCAGACTTGTGTTTTTGCAATTTATTCAGTACTTTTTTGTGTTAGCAGCAGATTTTGACAATCAATATTTTACTTATTTATTTATATATGTATGTACGTATATATAAAAATATATGTATTTATGTACAAAAAATATAAATATAAAGAATTACTAGTTGACTTTAAATATTTACGGTTTACTCAGTAATTTTTTGTGTTAGCAGCAGATTTTGACAATCAATATTTTACTTATTTATTTATATATGTATGTACGTATTTATAAAAAAATATGTATTTATGTACAAAAAATATAAATATAAAGAATTTCTAGTTGACTTTAAATATAACAAAACGCATTAATTTGGCGAATAATGTTTTGCCCATCACTTCGTTGCTTGGTTGGTTTCTATTTTGCGGCACCATATATTCTAAATACATTATGTCTGCAGCAAAACACGAGACGAGCTGTCGGTTGGTTTCTGCTTCTTCTGTCTGCTTCTTCGCAAGTAATAAAAGAATCGAAAATTGACAAGTGTCTATTCTTTAACTTTACAATCACTAATTATTATTAACTATATAACTATAAGATCTGTTTTGAAGAATCTGTATGATGACGCTGATAAATAAAGAAACAATAGTGCCATAAACAAGACTATACACCGAGCAACTGACAAAGCAATCTGCATGGATGCATGAACAGTTCGCAAAGTCTGTACCTACCATTGATAGGAGATCTACTCTTTGCAACGTGATTACGCAACAATATGCTTACTATTTGTGGTTAATGAGATAAAAATATAAAATATTTACTTATCGTCGGTTGGTTTCTGGTTTGCTGCAGACTGAATGCATTTTAAATATACTGTGCCGCAAACCAGACGATATTTATTTATTAAAATATTATATTAAATGAATATGTATATAAAACAAAACCAAATACAAATCTTATGCATCTTATCTTACTTCTCGAAGTTTTTTTAGTAGCAAACATGGCTTATGTTGGATAATTATAAGTTCCACGCGCTATAAAGCTGTAAATAATTGTTTTCTCATCTGTCAAATACTATTTCCAACACCTCATGTCCACGTGTGGACCGCAGATACATTAATTTGCAAATAAGTTGCGAAATAGTTATTCAAACTTATTTCGAAGAAATAATATTGAACAAAACCTGTCAAGTTTCATAAACATTTGTTGTTTCTGTGAATTACACAAAAGGAAGTTGTTGCTGGTGTAAAAATACAGAATTTTTAATGTATAATAAAACGAATATCGATAAATAAGATCTAAATAAAATTAAAATAAATACAAAAAGGTCGATCAGTAGACATTGAGTTTTTTAACTTTATGCCAGAGACTGCAATTCAATCATCAATGCAACCTATAACCATTGAAACATTGCCATAAGCAACACCATGCGATCGCAAAGTGTATACCAACCATAATGGTATCGCCGTTCAGTGTTTTTTGGTTGCTTCGTAGGGTTGTAAGAAGCGGTTACTTTTGACTACTTAAGGGCCACTCAGACTATTATACTTGTATAAAGACTTTCATCACACTTTACGGAAAAGAAATCTAAATACATTTGTTTTGACTGTCAATAAATCTAACGTAAAATGTAATTTTATGTTCACACCATCACACCGGATATTACATTAAAAGCACAAGTATTAAGCAAACAGCTGTGAGGATTAACATGCCTACATTAATCGTTAACTTCCGACGGCAGAGCAGTTAAATGCACGCTGTGGTCGTGCCGGCCTTTGAAAATAGACGGCGTTTAAAATAGTTGATTTAAATAAGATAAAGCAAAAGAAAATAGAATAATTTCTTTAACTTTCAGACATAGCTTACAAGAAAAGCAATTCAATACGATAAGCATATTCAATATTTATAACAGTTTAAATGACGGCACGGCAACGGCGTCGAAACAGACGACTTGTTAGTTTGGATTTATTAATAATGCAACTCTGGTCAGATGAAAAGTATTATCGTTTAGAAAATTTTCATAAAATGGTTAAGTATTATGGGATGTCAAATTTTTATCGTATTATTTACCATTCGTTATGACATTATGCATTCACAATATCGCACTTGCACGTATTATTTGAATTTTTGACATGTATTAATACAAAGTATAATAGTCTGAGTGGCCCTTTAATACTACTCGATGCAAATAACACTACATTCACACGAGCAATTTTTCTTTATCTTAACACAAGCAATAAAGCCTGCAGTATGATGACTTAATATTGCTTGTGTTCAACAATGTATTTAGAGGTGTGAACACCCTTGATATTCATATTAATAATTACATTACCAATAATTTGATCCTTTTCTTATTTTAAATTGCCCGAATATTGGTTTTATGTAGTTAGAACTTTTGTTTTCTACTTTTACATGAAAAAAATATATATAATATGTGTTTGACAGCATGTGTTAAGAGATATTGTTCAGATATATATTAACATTTGTTGCTGAGTATGTATTTGAACACTTAATAATACGGTCCACACGCTATCGAACTTTACAATTACCATGGCAGCACTACTATTGAATAGACTGACTTATAATTACATAAGTCACACGCTGTAGTGCTGTCATCTAATAAGCGCGCTTTGCACATTACAAAACTGAACATTCGTTACATAGTGTCTACACCTGATGATTATATATCATAACACATGTTATTACGCCGGCAAAACAACTGTATTTTTCATTAATATCGCTAATATTATATAAATGTCAAACGTAATACAGAAAAGACGAACGTAAATTAACTCCAAGTATTACGATTCATGTTAGCAATAATTGTAGAGTTTTCCCATATTGTGAGCTACGATTTCCCATACTTTTAACATAAGTTAAGCAGTCAGCAATATTATTCTATTATTCTGTAGGCGTTATTGCTATATTGCTATTTCAAATACGATATTCCTTTTTTGTGGTTAATGAGATAAAAATATAAGTACATACATATACATTCATTAAACCATTATATTACAGTAAAAAGTCTATAAGAAACAATCGCAAGTTTTATTCAAGGATTGTACTTTTCGACGTTTTTTTTTGTAGGAAATTTCTGTTTTATATTTATATTTTATATCTGGATAATTCACAAATAAATAAACGATATGCTACATCCAGTTTTACCAGCTCTACCAATACGTTGTGTGTAGTCCTCAATCACTTAAGGCATGTCAGCTAAACATTTCACTCCAGCATTGAAATATTAAACGTTTCAAAGTTTCACAAAACATCCAATAAGTATTTATGGGCCCTCAACTAAAGCCGCTGATTTAGAATTTCTTGTTTCGTTGGTGCATATTCCATAATTTAATTAAATTTGACTGAAAATATTTTTATATTCAGCTTTTTATAATTTGGTTTCTGGTTTGCTGTAGATATAATGTATTTTGAATATACTGTGCCGCAAACCAGAAACCAAGCGACGAAGAAATGAAAACAACGTAGCGTTTTTAAAAATTTAAAATATTTTTGTTTTCGCTCCAACCAGAAACGAAAACGAAAATTCGTTTAGTTTTACAAAATTAGGCCATAAATCTAATAACTGTAAATGAATGTTTCTATATTGAAAAAAGAAATTTCAACATGACTAGACCTTCGTTAATGTTTCTTATTAAATCAATATGGTTTTTATTGATTTATAGCTGTTTTTCCCTGGGTGTATTAATAAAATTTCTTTTATTGAATATATTCAAACCGTCTTTTATTTCTTGTTCTTTATCCTTTAAAAGTAATGGTATACTGATATTTTCACCTTTTATATCTATTTAAATATATACTACTGTAACCTACTTGAACAAGTAGTGAACAATATTGTTGTTATGGTTGTAACATGGGTTGACAAAGATTTTTGTCATTTTTTCTTTAAGACCTAACACAAATTTTCATGTTGGATGTAAGAAGTTAATCAGCTTTAGTTTTAGCATTGTCATAGTTAATGATACAAATGATACATTCTTAATGTCAATACCTCTGCCAGAAATGTCTGTTGTCACCAAGATATCTTTAGCCCCGAATTTGTGAATCGTATTCACTTTTTACTATTTTTCCTACATAAATTATGCATTCAAGTTTTACTGGTAGTTTTCCTTTTAATATAAATTTTCATTATTTTGCTGGATTTATTATATATATTTATTATAATTATTATTATACACTAATTATCTCATGACTAGTCATTTGACTAGTAGCGATGACCACAACGTCGGTCACAGTCCCCAGTTAGTCTATTAGGGGCTTGGTGAAAAAAATGACCAAAATAATATTTTTCTCTCTCTAACTTGTTAATTTCACTTACTTAAAACATATATATCTGAACTGCTTACTCTGGTACTTTTTTGCCAGCCACATTATGTAAGTATTGGTAAACTATGACTAGTCAATGTTTACAAGGTATCTGGTCAACTATTACTAGTAAATTTTTACTTAAATTCACTATAAACTTGTTGCAAATGTATTAGTATGAAAATGTCGTTTGTGTTAGTTTCGGTCATTCTTTCTTTATGGGGAAGACGCAATACCCATATATACGAATTCAATATATAGTAAGAATCAACATTCACAAAAAAACAAAGATTTATCGACAAAAAATGCTGCAGCAGCTGATTGTCAGCTGACTGTAAACCATCTGTCAAACTTCAAATTAAATAGCATAAAATCTTAACCCGAACTGTCAACATACAAATAAAAATAATCAAACATTAATCTTGTATGTATGTTGTTGCAATGATAAGGCCACTTGGTATTAATTCACTTTGGGAGTTACTGGCTTTTTTATATTGGTTTTGACAACTATAATGACATAACATTCACTACTTATTTGGAATTTGCCATGATAGTACACTTTTGTTTTCTTTGCTGCTTTGTTTCGAAATAGCGACATCACACGTTGTGGTTTAATAAGCTAACATCAAAATTACAAAAAAAAAAAAATAGGAATACATTATATGTTTCTTTATCATTTATTTTGATAAGCTTTTATTTGATACCATTTTGTTTCATTATCTAGCATTTATCAAGAAAATGTCAAAAGTAAAATGTTCTATAACTCCGAAAATATGCGTTTCCATCGAGTTTTTTTGATTACGAAGTCTTATTTTGAATTTAACTTTATATCGGCTAATACAATTTATTTTTCATTTGGAATTTCTTCGGTAAAGTTGAATAATTTCTTTCATTTTACATTATTCTTGCGAAAACGCGATTTAAAACGCTAAATTTTACCACTGATGCGAATGAACTACAAGGTTCAATATGATTTTTAACGCCGTCATCAAACAGGAGATAAAATATCAGAAAAATCTGGCAACAATTTTGTGAATATACGTATGGTATACTGAAGAATCATGTATAACAACTATACCATACGTAAAATACTGATGTAAAACTATACTTAACATTGTAAATCTAATTTATTTATCACTTTTAAACAAAATTATGATAAAATATCGAATTAAATATAGGTTTTATATCAAAAACTTTCGAAATAAATAAAAAAACTTCAAATTTTTCCTGATGCAAAAGTATACAAAATACATATATATATATATATATATATATATATGTATATATATTGCTAGCATGCATGCTTCTATCGATAGTGACGCGAAAGTCCGAGATGTAGTGGTATTTCAATTAAAAATCTATTCTTTAAGAATTTACGAATTCACTCTTTTGAATTTATATAAAATAAGTATGTATTTCATTTGTAAAAAAATTATAAAATTTTTGCTTATAAAATTATGTGACTTGAGAAATTTGTTTGAATTATACATGCTTCGATATGCTTTTGTCCGTAAATTTATTTAATACTTATACATATAAAGACAGATCTGTTTACATTTCATTTTAAAATTTATGCATGCTTCAGCATGATTCTAGTTGAAGTCCATATGTATTTATTCACTAATTTTAATAGATGCTCATTTATACAAATGTACATTCCTAAAAAATGGATACCAAAGTCAGTTGTTAGTTAGTTAGTTTGTTTTTTTATATTTTCTAAAGATCTGTTAGCTATAGAAATGAATAAAGTGAATACCTTTTATTATAACTCCATATTCATGTATTAAGATTTTGTGTGTTAGAGCTTTCGAAATAGGAAATGTACATCTTTTACTATAAAAACTGATAATATGATGATGTTTCTGAATATTGCAGTGTGTTATAGTTCATTTTGAGTGGTTTAGTTTTAACAATATTGATTTTTTTTAGTTATATTTTATTTAAATATTTTTACAAACATTTTTTTAAAATAAGAAGCTATCACATCTACTATTACATTACGCAAATAGTAGACTTTGCGACGGCAGATTTCATCTCCTTCTTCATATGTTGTGATTAAGCGAGAACAACAGGAAAAATTTGACGAGCTAACAAGCATTTTTGAAAAAATACTGTGAAACAGTAGGCTTAAGATTGTGAGCTTTGCGAAAATGGTATTATGCAGCTGATAGTTTGGTATATCAATATTTTTGTTTATATTCATCATCGATTTTTTGTTTAGATTTATTTTTGTTCTTTGTTCAGTTTTAAAACGAATGAATATTTAACTAAGACTCATTTTTGGCAGCGTGGGAAATATATGAAGTATATTTATAGTGATCAGGTTTTCAGCGATATGATTTTTCTAAAGTTTAAGTAAATTTGTGGAGTGTGGGAGTAGTTAGTAACTGGCGGTTCTATGGCAATAAAAATTGTCAAATTTGGGTAATTAACGTCAAAAATTTTTTAATTTATGGGACAATTTTAAAATAATGTCAAAGGTGTGAAGTGACGAGGGTCACTTCACTTCGAGGGTATGTTGGCGCGCATGCTTTGTATGTATGTTTTAGATTTTTGTTTTAACCAAAGGTGTGAAGTGACGAGGGTACTCGATGGTTTGTAGATGTCTGTCGGTTGATGTACATACTCGTAGTTTATTTGTGAATTATAGTAGTAGTAGTATATTGTAAATTGAAAAGTTGAAGAACGAGATGAACTTATAATTTTATAGTTAAAACAATACCTAAAACACAACTTTTTTAGGGTTCCGTACACCAAAGGTGAAAAAAGGTACCCTATTGTTTTCGCGACTTTGTTCGTCTGTCCGTCACACGGTATTTTCTCAGGAACCGTAAAAGCTACGGAGCTGAAATTTGGACAGAGTATGTAGAACCTTGGCCACTACAACAACAAATACATGAGAATTAAAAATTAAAAGGTGCTCCAAAACGAGCGACGAAAAATGTTAAAATCCCATGTAATATACATACAATTGTATGTACATATGTATATTGACACTTGAAATTTGTAAAATTAGTGTATTTTTATATAGACTACAACAATTAACATTAAAATGTTAAAAAATTTTAATTAAAGCGTGGTACATCAGTTAATGCAATTTTGACTATGTAATTTTGACAAATTGCTATATCTTGGAAACTGTGAGAGTTAAACTCTTGAAATTTTTAAAAACGGACAAACTAAAAAATCCAAAAATTATAAAATCTCCAAAAATTTTAAAAAATCGCCAAAATGAAAAAAAAGCTAAAATCCGCCAAGACGAAAAAAAATCACCAGAATTAAAAAAACGCCAAAAACCGAAAAAAGTCGCCAAAACGAGAAGAAAGTGTCAAAACTAAAAAAATTGCCAAAAAGAAATAAGATCGCCAAAAACCGAAAAAATCGCCAAAGCAAAAAAAAATTGCCTATATGAAAAAAATCGCCAAAAATATAAAAAAAATCGCCTAAAAGAAAATAAAATCGGCAAAATCAAGAAAATCCGCCAAAACGAGAAAAAAAGTGTCAAAAGTAATAAAATTGCCACAAAAAAATAAAAAAAATTAAATATATGCAAAATAAAAAAATCGCCTAAATGAAAAAAAAATCGTCAAAATCATAAAAAACCCCAAAAAACGAAAAAAATCGCCAAAACCAAAAAAAAAATTGCCTATATGAAAAACAGTCGTCAAAACTAAAAAATCAGCAAAATAAAATAAATAGCCAAACTGTAAAAAGCACCAAATTAAACATAATGCCAAAAACCTAAAAATTGTATGTGTTGGAGAAGATCATATCAGTCACTGTACCATCTCTAAAGAACAAGTGCCGTCACTGATATTAATCCCTTTTTTTACTTTAAATACTTAAACCATATTAATTCCTATTGTTGCCTTTGCACATGCACCTGTTCATAAATTATTTCTACATTTCTTTTATTTCAATATTCCGTTACAAATTTTGCTAAAAATGTTAAGATGATTTACATACATATGTACAAACATACATCTATAGTATATTTGTTGTTCTTTACAGCGGATCACTTATTGTTCATAAATTCCTTGCGGTCCAAATCATTAATGTTATACTTTGTAAAAGCAACTGTAGTTGATTTGTCGTGATATAAAGAAGTAATTTTTTTAAAGTACTTAATCTATAACGCGTTTTAATTTATATTAAAATCATACGAATTTTGTATGCAACAGTATGAAAGTATGAATTTTTTCACAAAATTAATATGTACCCAAATTTCTCTGTGCTTATGTATGTATCTCTATACTACATAAACGCACTTTGGTAAAGGGTATATAAGATTCGGCACAGCAGAATATAGCACTCTTACTTGTTTTTTTTAACGAAAATAATGCAAGAAATTCTTATATAAGGATGTAGGTATTTATTATAAAATTTTTACATAGAAAGCTTATTTCGGTTTTTACCGAACTTATTTTATCTATGATTTTATCAGCTCGCCACCCTGAGCGTAAGTTTGTTGGTGCATGAGAGCACGTAGTTCCGTCTTTAATTTGTTTAGTCGGCCACCTCTAGATTTTGTTGTGTTTGGTAAAGGGAATATTGGATATTTTGGCTTTTCTTCCTTCTTCTTTTTCGGCTTTATGGGTTTTGGCCCTATTGATAGAATTTCAGGTTTTTGGCTGGGATCTGCGCCCTCTCGTAGCTGCTTTTCCCAACGGGCTTCGGCTTCCGCTAAATCCCTCAAGATTTGAGTCAAATTTGGGTCCATTTAAGGAAAAACTAGAGATTGAGAACGGCTGTCGGTAGAGTCTACTGGATGATAACGGAATCTACTATTGGAATGTGAAGTGCTGGCAGCGGTACCGCCGTAGTGGGTGTAACACTTAAGGCACCCTTCGATATTAATGCTGCTGGTATGGCCGCTAGAGGATTTGTAGACAATACACTATTCGAAGTGACAAAAATGTTTTCCTTCTTGACGTGCTGTGACTGTTTTAGCTTCTTTAGTAACACTAGTTTGGTTTCTTCATTGCGCAAATCGTCCCTTAGCTTATTTAGTCCCTTTTCGCGTTTCTTCAAATCGGCTGGTGTCAATTCTTTGATGGGCACATAAGGAGGCATTTCTTCGTCATCTTGGCGAAAAATAATTAACAGGAATCCAACTTAGCATAAGCTCTGTATGTTGGATCCTATTGTGCTTTCTTATTTTTAGATAAAGGATAAGCAGATATGCTATGTATTCCTTTATTCTAAAAAATATGGCAGGATCGCCATATAAATATGAAGATTTATTTAAATTGTTTTTTTATTTAGTTGCAGCTCTAGGCCGCAGTAATTTTCAGATTAAAATTAAAATTAAATTACTATAGCTTATATACTACTTATGAGAATAAATCTTAACCCTACATATTGACATACTTATGTTGAAACATACGAACATGTATGCATAAAATAAAGTGAAATTAAATCTATTATTTACTTAAAATTAGTGCACATATTTTCGTGCGGAATCTGGCCTTAATGTGATGCTTGTTTTAAAAAACAAATTCATTCTCACGATTGCGAGTGTTTTTGTGCAGCAGGTATGTGTGGCTGTTCAGGTGCCAACAATAAAAAACTCTTTCTTAAATTTGCCGTCGATGCACATTTGTGCTTGGCCTTGAATAGTTGTCACTTGTACGACTTCAACATTAGTGAAATATTAGAATCTTTTAGTTGTACGTGCAGACGTTGAAAGTAATGCAAACATTAAATTAGATACTGCTACAGGCAATCACAGTTTCAGAATGCTGGAAAGCCAAATAAACTGTAGAAAGCTACAACAAAGTAACATAAAGCCACTACAATAATACTTACATGCATGTTATAAATATTTCAACTACTTGTTTTTCTCTTACTATTTTTTTATACAATATGTCTAATACTTAACTTTAATCTACTTTAAAATTTTAATCATTCATTGATTTGTAATACAGAAAATTTATTTAAAAGCTTTCAAAAATAATTTGTTTTGAAGGAAAATTTTGTACAACAAACACTAAAATTTTGAAATAGAATTTTAATAAAATAAAATTTACTATCATTATTAAAAAAAGTCTTTTCCTTCAACATTCTTCAAAATTTCAAAACAATAAAATGTTTAAAAGGCTACCGATAACCCAAAAGTACCAAAGCTGCAGTTAATGCAATGGCATAGATACTATGGATATGGTCCAATGTGATAGTTGTGATAAATGGTTTCACTTCCAATGCGCTGGAGTTAATCAATCCATTGAAAACCATGCTTGGATTTGTTCCATGTGCGAAGAGAATGTCAGTAAATTTAAAGGTAAGGAATCTCCCATAAATGGAAAGTATATCCCTGTCAAGAATGCTGTGGATTTCCCTGGTGGTGAAGTTAAGAAATTTGCTAAGGCTAAAACAACATCAATAAAGCTATCTTTCACATCTTCTCGCAAAACGAAGATCGACTTAGAATTGCAGCAATTGGAAGAAGAAAAAGCATTAGAAAAGAAGTTCTTGGAAAAAAAGTTTGAAATTTTGGCCAGATCTGAAAAAGACTCGGAGAAAAGTATAAGTAGCGATGGAAGTTAATACAGCTTAAGAACTCGGCAATGGGTTTCGAAATTACCTGAACCGGCACATCAAAAACATGTAACGGAGCCTTTAGAAGTATTATCCAGTGGTAATCTCACATATTCAAAAATTGCTGCACGTCAGGCACTAGCAAAAGATTTGCCAATATTTTCCGGAAAACCGGAAGAGTGGCCAGTGTTCTTAAGCTCCTATGAGGAAAGCACAAAAATTGTGGCTTTTCGAATTCTGAAAACCTTCTAAGACTGCAAAGGGCTCTAAAAGGGAAAGCTTACGATGTAGTTAGCAGTCAGCTAACGATTGCTGTTGTTTCCGAAGAACGTACCTCAAATAGTGGCAACTTTAAAGATGATGTTTGGTCGTCCTGAAGTCATAATTAACAGTTTGATTGAGAAAATACGATCAGAACCATCTCCAAAAGCTGAAAGACTGGACACAATTATTTCATATGCAATATCTGTCAAACATTTATGCTCATCATTAGAAGCCTCAGGTATGATAAGTCATATAAATAATCCTCTTTTGGTACAGGAACTGGTCAATAAATTACCAACACAAACGAAATTGAATTGGTCATTACACATTGGAAAAACCGAAGCGGATGTCGTAACATTTTCAAGCTGGCTCTTTGAGTTCGCAGAAGCTGCAACACGTGTAAGCAATATTGGTATACCTAGTAAAGGAAATGCAAGCCTACATTCTCATACAGCTGAAAAATCCTCTGAAGAGAAATCAAATTGTAATGTATGCGATATGACACATTCATTGCAAGAATGCAAATAATTTGCAGCATTGAAATTGAATGAACGTTGGAATATTATCAAAACGCATAAGTTGTGTCGTATTTGCCTTAAAAAGCATACGAATTTTCGGTGCTCTGAGGCTAAATGTTCTGTTCAAGGCTGTGAGGCGAGACACAATAGATTACTACACAAATTTGTTGAAAATCGTTCTACAGTTACGACTCACTCATCCAAATCAAATTTATTTATTTTAAAATACTCCCAGTTGTGTTGCATCACAATGGTCGCTCTATAGAAGTATATGCCTTGCTTGATGATGGATCTAATGTGACTCTGATTGATGAAGACGTTTGCGATTATCTAGGAGTAGAAGGTGAAACAGAAACATTATGCTTAAGGTGGACATCAGGAACAACACGCAAGGAAGAAAATTCTATGAATGTAAATTTGTTAACTTCTTCTATTGGTCAAAATACTAAAAAGTTCGAGCTTTCTAACGTTCAAACCGTAAAGCATCTGTCTTTACCATCACAAACTATGGATGACAAGCTAGTTAAGTACTATAAACATTTAAAGAATCTTCCAATTAAAATGTATGTTAATGCAATACCAAAACTTCTTATTGGGCTTAACAACGGATATCTTACCAACACTTTGAAAATGGCGGAGGGCTACAGCAATGAACCATGTGCATCCAAAACTCGATTAGGGTGGGTAGTTCATGGCGGAGGAGTAAGTTCAAATGCCAATCACAATGTCTATCATATTGACATCTGGGATTGTAATAAGAACCTTGAAAAACTACACAAACTCATATCAGAATACTTTTCGCTGGAATCAATTGGAAAACCATATGAATTGATTTCCGTAGAAGATGAAAGGGTAAAGAAGATACTTGACTCAACAATTAAACGTATTGGGAAAAGGTTTGAAATTGGGTTGCTATGGAAAGAAGATCATTTCGATGTACCTCAAAGTTATCAAATGGCGGTAAAACGACTTCAGTGTTTAGAGCGGAGGTTAAAATCCGATCAAATAGCAACAGTTACACAATAAATCTCTAATCTTGTGTCTAAAGCGTATGCCCGAAAACTGACACCAGAAGAGCTAGTGAAATCAATTGGTGTAACTTGGTATTTACCAGTATGTACTGTGACGAATTCCAACAAACCTGGTAAAATACGTTTAGTTTGGGATGCTGCTGCGAAGGTACGTGGTATCTCATTAAACACAATGCTGCTAAAAGGACCTGATCTTATGACTTCTTTGCTATCTGTACTTTATGGTTTCTGTACTTTATGGTTGGTAGCAATATGTGCTGACATAAAAGAAATGTTCCATCAAGTAAGAATTCGCAAGGAAGATCAGAATGCGCAACGTTTTCTATGGAGGAATGGCAACACCTCACAAACTCCGATTGTATATGTAATGGAAGTCATGACCTTTGGTGCTGCATGTTCCCCACAGATGACCTTATAGATTGTGCTGATTCTGACGAAGCTCAACAATCGATAAAGAAGGTGGGTTTATTATAAGAAATTTCAGATCTAACTCGACAGAATTGCTTCGTAATCTTCAAGACTTAGAGGAAAATAATAGTCCAAATGAAAATCTTAACATTGAAATGTCTACGGAAAAAGTACTTGGAATGTGGTGGGTAACTGCAACAGATGAGTTCACATTTTCACTTAAGTTAAATCGTCTCAACAAAGAAATCCTTTCTGATACAAAGATACCCACAAAAATAGATGTTCTTCGAACACTAATGTCGATATGTGATCCCTTTGGGTTCTTGTCACCATTTGTTGTCTACTTAAAAATTTTGTTACAAGAGGTGTGAAGAACAACAGAAGGATGAAACTCATACGTAAACGACAATGTTTTTAAAAAATGGCTTGTTTGGATAAAACTCTTACCTGAAATAGAAAATGTTAAGATTCTCAGATGGTACAACCTGGCATCTAAATTCACGATTCAACTACACATTTTGGTCGATGCTAGTGAGCTAGCATATGCTGCAGTAGCTTACTTTAGAGTTCAGTATAAGGACCGAATTATTTGCAAATTAGTTGGTTCAAAGACAAAGGTAGCCCCAAAACAACCAGTGTCAATTCCACGAATGGAGCTAATGGCGGCAGTTCTAGGCACTCGTTTGGCTAAATCAATATGTGAAATGCACAAATTACAGTTTGAGAAACGTTATTTTTGGAGCGACTCAAACACTGTCCTTTCTTGGATTAACTCTCATGCACGAAATTAAAAACAATTCGTTATGTTTCGTATTGGTGAAATCCTTGAGTCGGCAGAGGCTTATGAATGGAGATACATTTCTACTAGAATGACTGTTGCTGATGATGCTAATAAGTGGAAAGGGGCAAGTGTGTTTAATTTAGAGAATAGATGGTTTCAAGGACCTTCATTTTTAATACAAGAAGAATCAACATGGCCTACAAAACTAAAACATGAAAAATCTAGTGATGAGCTAAGACCACACTTCGCCATGTTACACGCAGGCGAGTCAATAATTTTAAATACATCTTGCGTAGAAATGGAAAGATTTTCTTCTTGGGTAAAAATATTGGAAACCGTCTATACCATATATAAATTTTTTTATCTTATAAAACAGAAAGAATTTTCAGGTTGAAATCTACTTCGAAGAGCAGAAAACTTTCTTTATCGTATTATACAGAATGATGCATTCAAAGACGAAATCGCTCAATTACGCACAGGTAAACCCATTAGCAAATCTAGTTCTTTATATAAGTGCTCACCATATCTGATATGATGATTCAGTTTTGCGTATACATGGTCGAATCGATTTGGCAAATGTAAATAAAAATACCAAGTGACCAATAATTCTTCCTAGAATTCATTATGGAACGGAATTAATTATTCAACAGTATCACGTTTACTGTCATCATGAAACATGCCTTAACGAAATACGACAAAAATTTTATATACCACGCTTAAGATTTGAGTTGAAGAAGATACGATCTAAATGTCAACATTGCAAAAATTCAACCAGTATGCCTGTTGCTCCTGAAATGGCCAGCTTACCAAATACTCGGCTCTCATCTTTTGTAAGACCTTTTTCATATGTTGGTATTGATTATTTTGGGCCCTTATATGTAACCGTTGGACGGCATAAAGAGAAGCGTTGGGGTATTATTTTTACCTGCTTAACAATAAGGGCAATACATATTGAAGTGTCAAGAGAATTAACAACCGATTCCTGTATAATAGTAATTCAAAACTTCATTGCCCGGCGAGGAACTCCTATTGCAATTTATAGTGACAATGGGACCAATTTCAAAGGTACTGAAGCTGAGCTAAAAAAGGCTGTTAAAGAAATTGACAGCACGCAATTAGATTTGAAATTCTCCTCGGCATCTACAACATGGCACTTTAACTCACCGGCTGCTCCCCACATGGGCAGGTGCTGGGAAAGGCTAATCCGTTCTGTTAAGAAAATTCTTCACAAGATATCCCCGCAATTTTCATTCCGAGATGATACGCTATCAAGTGACTTGATACAGTGCGAACGAATTATAAATTCAATACTGTTAACATATGTGGAGCTAGAATCACGTTCTGACGAAGCATTAACTCCAAACCACTTTCTACTTGGTTCATCAAATGGACAAAAACCTCTTGGTGATTTTACAGAAGGAGATTGTATGCTCAGGAAAAATTGGAGAAAATTACAATTGTTTGCTAATTTGTTTTTCAAACGTTGGGTACAAGAATACCTTCTTACACATACTAAGAGAACTAAATGGTTTAAAAAAGAACGCGACCTTTCCGTTGATGACATCGTTATTATAGTTGATTCAAATCTTCCTTGCAATAATTGGCCACTTGGAATTATAGTAACTATTCACAAAGGAAAAGATGGTAATGTACGAAGTGCAGCTGTTAAAACTAAGGATGGCATTTTAATCCGGCCTGTTGCAAAATTGGCAAAACTAGATGTAAGATCCTCTACAGATTAATTAGTTAAAGAACAATAAATTATGTCTTTAACGAGGGGGAGAATGTTATAAATATTTCAACTACTTCTTTTTCTCTTACTATTTTTTTATACAATATGTCTACTACTTTATTTTAATCTACTTTAAAATTTTAATCATAAATTCATTGATTTGTAATACAGAAAATTTATTTAAAAGCTTTGAAAAATAATTTGTTTTGAAGGAAAATTTTGTACAACAAACACTAAAATTTTGAAAAAGAATTTTAATAAAATAAAATTTACTATCATGTTTAAAAATAACCCCCTTATGCAAAAACGATTGGTAAATTTAAAGTTAGTTTAACAAACGAATTTTGTATGGCGAAACCGGTTTTAATGCATGCTTTAACTTTAATAATCGTTTTTGCATAAGAGCATAAGTCTTTTCCTTCAACAATGCATGTACCGATGGTACATCGAATAAGTAAAAATAATTAATGCGATGATCCTAAAAGATAAGCAAGAATAGTTAAACATACTTAGGTAGAGTAATATAATTTCGTGCTAACGTAAATAGAAAAATTAAAAAATGGAAAAACAGAACATTAATAGTGATACTTATAAATATGTTTACCAAAGTTAAATCAATTGTATACCCAACAATCGGTTCCCATATTCCGTTTCATTGAAAATTTAAGTTAAGTAGCTGATGTTAATAAGAACCTCTACCCAAGTAGATAGACTAGGATGCTGATGAAGTGCGTGACTGCACAGAAAAGTATCGGTATTTCCCCCAGCTTAAAATCTAAGTTTAATTTCTCTTATCTTCTTTAGAAACTCACATTAATTAATAAAAAATATTTCATTCAATAAGAATTGAAATTACTGAACTTAAGCCTGACTAAAAATTATTTCAGATTAAAATTCACTAAACGTTCAATTAAAAATCTAAAAATGTCCCACGTAAGAGATAATATTTATAAAATACATTTAGTTACACAAATGCGGTTACCAAAACAACCTAAAAATAGGTTGGTACGAAATATTGATGAACAGGGAAACCACAAATATGCAATTGCATGTTTTTTCTTGTGAGACGTATTATTGTGGAGACAAGTTATTTATCCGTTTCTGAAATTTTAATGATTTTTTGCATCGATTTGATAGTACATGTTTTTGCATATTTTAGGCTGTAAGGAATTTTTGGAATATATCAGTCTTACACGCATCTTTGTAACATATTTTCGAATTTTTAGAGCATTACTTACGCTTTAGGTCTTATTTTGATGCTTCATAGAATTTTTTTAATAAAAAGTAGATTACGACGACCTTTTTTTTGCCATAATTGTAAATGTTTGTTGTGCTCTGTATAACATTAGTCAGTACTTCCAAGTGGAACTCCAAGAAGGTGAAATATTTACCGATAACGAAGATGCTAGCCTACAATTCCTTTACTCAAATATTAACGACACAGAAATTGAAATGAGTATCAGAAATAATATAATGCATTCTTTCCAACAATAATTCATGTTTATTTTTCAACTACTATTAAAAATTAAATTTTTGGTTTTTATTATAATTGGAATAATTCAAAAATAAATAACTTTTAATTTTAATAAATTTATTACTAAAGTAAAACAAATATAAAGCAAAAAATAAAAATAAATTCAGTTGGTGTATTCAATAAATAAATAAATTCAGTGAAGTGCGACTTTGACCTGCGTACGAAGGGTTCCGTACAGGCACGAGATATATAATTCGTTTCGTAGTTTGTCGTTTTTTATTTAGGCGATTTTTTAATTTTTGCGTTTTTTTTCATAAAGATGATTTTTTTTCTGGTTTTGGCGTTTATTTTCAATTTTGGCGACTTTTTTCGTTTTGGCGATTTTTTTTTTTAATTTTGGCGATTGTTTTCATTTTGGCGATTTTTTTTTCACATAAACAATTATTTTTCGCGTTTTGGCGATTTTTTGCGTTTATTTTCATTTTGGCGATTTTTTTTCATTTAGACGATTTTTTCGAATTTGGCGATTTATTTTAGTGCTAGAATTTTTTATTTAATTTTGTCGATGTTTTTCGATTTGGCGATTTTTTTTTAATTTTTGGCGATATTTTCCAGGTTTTGTCGTTTTTTTCGGTTTGGCGATTTTATAATTTTCGGATTTTTTAGTTTTACCGTTTTTGAAAATTTTAAGAGTTTACCTCTTACGGTTTCCAAGATATAGCAAGTTGTCAAAATTACATAGTCAAAATTGCATTAACTGATGTACCACGCTTTAATTTAAATTTTTTAACATTTTAATGTTAATTGTTGTAGTCTATATAAAAATACACTAATTTTACAAATTTCAAGTGTCAATATACATATGTACATACAATTGTATGTATATTACATGGGATTTTAACATTTTTCGTCGCTCGTTTTGGAGCACCTTTTAATTTTTAATTCTCATGTATTTGTTGTTGTAGTGGCCAAGGTTCTACATACTCTGTCCAAATTTCAGCTCCGTAGCTTTTACGGTTCCTGAGAAAATACCGTGTGACGGACAGACGAACAACGTAGCGAAAACATTAGGGTACCTTTTTTCACCTTTGGTGTACGGAACCCTAAAAAAGTTGTGTTTTATGTATTGTTTTAACTATAAAATTATAAGTTCATCTCGTTCTTCAACTTTTCAATTTACAGTTTTTTACACTGTGTCTTTAGATTGTGAAGCTCAGTAGCCTGAGTAGTGCTACTCTCGTATAATGCCATTTACTTTGCTTTATTTTTGAAATCTGCTTATTTATTTCTTAGTTTTTGTAAACGTTTTTTTTCTAGTTTATGTATGGCTTTCGAAACTGCTGCTTGTGTCGCAGCTTGCTCTCTTAACAGCGTGAGTCGTTAATTTTCCGGACAATTTCGATTTCATGTCCTTGTTGGAATGTTCGATGGAATCTCGTTGTCTTGTGGCTTCAATCAACTCATCGGGCGCGTTAGTCATCGTTGGAGGAACATTTTTGGCACCAAATATTTGCCCAGATGGAGCCACTTGCTGGTTTAAGCACAATAGCTGCGACACACAAGGCTATTTAAGGGAGTCTCTTATGAGGGTCCACCTACTGTAGCCTGCATGTTTTGTTTGTTGTTGGCCAGCTTTTTCTTGACACTCGCTTTATAATGAATCTAAAACTGTTTAAAGCACATTAAATAAAAAATATAAAATTTTAATTATACAATTGTATGTGGATTATACTTACACCTTGCTATTCTGAGGAAGTTCTAGTCGGTGGTCCAATGCTATTTAATTTCAACGCAAAACCTTCCCATAAATATTTACATTGGGTTTTAGTCATACCAAACTTTGGCTTTCCACGAGCAATCTCTGGGTTGTGTTCCATTAATTGAACAAGTCTCTCAAACTGGGGTTTTGTTGTAACCTTTAAAAAATCTTTTATACGCATAACAAATATTTCTACGTACGATTTTTCCATATTTTCTATTTTTATAAATCATACCAAACTGTGACTGGAAAAATCCAGTACTAAATTTTTACAATGATGCCAGACATACATATCTATATGTACCTATTATTCTTATTAATAACTTATATTAATTGAACATATTAATTTTAATTACCATTAATAATTTAGTGGAAACTATAAATAATTTTACAACAAATATGACTAGCATGATGCAATAAATGTTACGAATGCAGAATACACTGCTTCAAGCATTAATTAACAAGCCATTAACACGTTAAAAATATGTTTCTGGAGCGCAAACGGCATTCGCCAATATAAAAATGAACTGGACCACTTCCTTACGGAAAACAATATTGATATAATGTCGGTCTCTGAGACACATTTGACTTCGAGAAGCTTTTTCAAAATAAATGGCTACACTATGTATGATACAAAGGACCCTAGAGGGAGAGCATGCGGTGGATCTGCAATTCTGATTAAGTCAAGACTCAAGCACTATATCCTTGACAACGTTAGTGAAGAATATATGCAAGCTACGAATATTTTTGTAGATAATTTTTGTTCTAATTTCGTAATATCATCAATTTACTCACCTCTCAGATTTTCAGTTACCGAATATCAATATGAGAAGTTCTACAAATCGCTTGGATCTTGTTTCGTGGCAGCTGGAGACTACAATGCAAAGCATTCGTATGGGGGTTCACCCCTTGTAACACTTAGAGGTCGAGCTTTGTTTAATACAATTTCAAAAATGGGCTTAGATGTTATTTCGAGTGGGGAGCCCACGTGCTGGCCTACTGACGTACGAAAAATTCCAGATGTTATTGATATTGGCGTAATGAAAAATATTTCTAGGGATTTAATTAACGTTGAAACTTCTCTAGATTTCTCCTCCGATCACTCCCCCACTATCGTTACAATCTGTAACCCACTAAGAACTGACTTACCTCACCCACGTATGAAGATGATCAATCGTGTTAATTGGCTGGGATTCAGTAGTCATTGCACGGAAAATATTACGCTAAGAACACTCAATGATATTGAAACTAACATTGAAAATCTTAACGAAAATATTAAACAGGCTGATGAACATGACATCTTCCCATATTCAGTCTGGGTTTAATAAAATTTATTCCAGGGATGCTGAACATTTC
This sequence comes from Tachina fera, assembly GCA_905220375.1. Taxonomy (NCBI): domain Eukaryota; kingdom Metazoa; phylum Arthropoda; class Insecta; order Diptera; family Tachinidae; genus Tachina; species Tachina fera. The sequence goes on from LR999963.1 coordinate 113,992,809, forward strand.
GTTTGTAAGAAAAGAAGAGCTAGAAGGGATAAGCAACAGCACAGATCACCCCAGCATAAACTCAGACTTAAGGAATGTACTAAACGCCTCCAAGAGTTGCTTGCATCTGAAAAAACTGCATCTCTTTAGATTCTTTTTAATTGAACTGTAGTGAATTTTAATCAGAAATAATTCATAGTTAGGCTCAAGTTCAGTAATTTCAATTCTTATTGAATGAAATATTTTTATTAATTAATGTGAGTTTCTAAAGAAGAGAAAATTAAACTTAGACTTTAAGCTGGGGGAAATACCGATACTTTTCTGTGCAGCCACGCACTTCATCAGCACCCTAGTCTATCTACTTGGGTAGAGATTCTTATTAACATCAGCTATTTAACTTAAATTTACAATGAAACGGAATATGAGAAACGATTGTTGTGTATACAATTGATTTACCTTTGGTAAACACATTTATAAGTATCACTATTAAGTTTTTTCCATTTTTTCATTTTTCTATTTAGGTTAGCACGAAATTATATTACTCTACCTCAGTATGTTTAACTATTCTTACTTATCTTTTTACGATCATCACATTAATTATTTTTACTTATTCGATGTAGCATCGGTACATGCATGTAAGTATTATTGTAGTGTACTTATGTTACTTGTTGTTGCATTCTACAGTTTTATTTTAGTTATTCCAGCCTTCTGAAACTGTGATAACCAAGTGAACAGTGATTGCCAAGTGAACATATTTTGTCACGTACCCATAATGTATTAAGTGAGAAATTTTTTTAGATTCTTTTTAATTGAACTGTAGTGAATTTTAATCAGAAATAATTCATAGTTAGGCTCAAGTTCAGTAATTTCAATTCTTATTGAATGAAATATTTTTATTAATTAATGTGAGTTTCTAAAGAAGAGAAGAAAAATTAAACTTAGACTTAAGCTGCTTAAAGTCTAAGTTTAATTTTTCTTCTCTTCTTTAGAAACTCACATTAATTAATAAAAATATTTCATTCAATAAGAATTGAAATTACTGAACTTGAGCCTAACTATGAATTATTTCTGATTAAAACTGCATCTCCTAAAAATTATTTGGAAGGTCTTGATGTCAAAACAACATCTAATTACTCTTTGTGGCGCGCTGCTACAAAGCTTAAAAGACCCGTTGAGTTTAAGCCACCTCTGCGCACATCTACCGGAGGTTGGGCAAGAAGCGATACGGAAAAATGTAAAATATTTGCTGAACATTTAAAATTCATATTTACCCCAAATACATGTACTGGTGTTGCTGATTTGCCGAGTGTAGTTGCTCTACCACCTCGAGCCTTAAAGTTTAAGATGCGTGATGTACATAAAGTAATTTCTGAACTCAAGCCAAAGAAAGCTCCAGGTATTGATGGAATTAGTAACAAGATGCTGATAAACTTGCCTCATATTGCAATAAGAATCCTGCTGTTAATATACCCTTTACCAAAAAATGGTAAAAGGGTATATATAGGTTTGTCATTCCATTTGTAATTTCTACAATATTAATAAGCGACATATAAAGTATATATATTCTGGATCCTTATGCATATGGAAGACGAACAAGAGATGTCCGTCTGTCTGTACGTGAAATCGGTTTTCCCAAGCGCGCAGAACAGCTAGAGACTTCGTTCTTGGACTGATGTGTCAGACATTTTCCGAGAAATTTTGCTATTGAAAATCAGCAAAATCGGGCCGACGGTTTCAGAGCTGGAAAACTCAAACTCTATTTTCCCATAGAAAATAACTACCGAAAACAAGTTTTTATTACTTTTTTTATTAAATTAACTTATTTTATACTTTGGTACGAATAAAATTGGTATTTATAATTAAAAAAAAAAGTTTTAAAATTTAACAAAATAAAAAAACGTTTCCAGGGTTGGAAAACTTTAACTTTTTTCCTAATAATTAAACATATTTCATGTTTTAGGAAGAAGGTTTACATATGTATATTGACATTAGAAATTTGTAAAATTAGTGTATTTTTATATAGGCTACAACAATTAACACTAAAATTAAAAAAATTTAAATTAAAGGGTGGTCCATCAGTTAATGAAATTTTGACTATGTAATTTTGGCAAATTGTTATATCTTGGAAACTGTGAGAGTTTCTTGAAATTTTCAAAAACGGTCAAACTAAAAAATCCAAAAATTATAAAATCTCCAAAAATTTAAAAAAATCGCCAAAACGAAAAAAATCGCCAAATGAAAAAACCCTAAAATTAAAAAAAACGACAAAAACCGAAAAAAATCGCAAAACCAAAAAAAAATTCCTATATGAAAAAAAAAATCGCCAAAAATTAAAAAAATCGCTTATATGAAAAAAATTTGCAAAATCAAATAAATCGCCAAAATTAAAAAAACGCCAAAAACCGAAAAAATTGCCAAAACGAGAAAAAAGTGTCAAAACAAAAAAAAATTCCTACAATGACAAAATCCGCAAAAATCGCCAAAACAAAAAAAATGCTTATATAAACAAAAATCGCCAGAAATAAAAAATCGCCTAAATGAAAAAAAATCGCCAAAATCAAAAAAATTGCCAAAACGAAAATAAATCGCCAAAATTAAAAAAAAACGCCAAAAACCGAAAAAAATGGCCAAAACAAAAAAAATTGCCTATATGGAAAAAAATCGCACAAAAATTTAAAAAACCGCTTAAATGAAAAAAATAGGCAAAATCAAATAAGTCCGCCAAGACGAAAAAAAATCGCCAAAATTAAAAAAAAGTCAAAAACCGAAAAAAATCGCCAAAACGAGAAAAAAAAGTGTCACAACTAAAAAAATTTAAATAATTGCAAAATAAAAAAATCGCCTAAATGAAAAAAAAAATCGTCAAAATCAAAAAAATCGCCAAAACTAAAATAACGCCAAAAACCGAAAAAGGTATGTATTCTGTTTTGCGATCGTGGATGAGAATGCAAAAAGCAGATGTGATACATGTTGATTGGTAAATCAACATAATTAATAATTAATTCTAATATGTATGTAGCTGGATATTTATTTTGAACTCTTTTAATCATGAAAATTTCTGTGGCCCAATTTGGTATATATCCTTTTTCAAAAACATGTTTATATTTACCTATACGCACATGATCTACCACATTGAACTTTGATAATTTGAATAGTTTTAAGCGATTATATACCGTGTTTAACAATTTTTTTTCATTTTTATAGTTAACTTGAATCGGTGGCATTTTTATGGTACGATGAATTTTTTATTATATGTATTAATCAAGTCTTTGTAAATGTCGAGCCAGTTATAAGACCCAGAAAGCAATTCTATACTAAAATTAAAAAAATTTAAATTAAAGGGTGGTCCATCAGTTAATGAAATTTTTACTACGTAATTTTGGCAACTTGTTATATCTTGGAAACTGTGAGAGTTAAACTCTTGAAATTTTTAAAAAATTATAAAATCTCCAAAAATTTAAAAAAATCCCCAAAACGAAAAAAATCGCCAAAATGAAAAAAACGCTAAAATTAAAAAAAAAACCGCAAAAATCGCAACAACAAAAAAATCCTTATATGAACAAAAATCACTAAAAATGGAAAAAAATCGCCTAAATGAAAAAAAATCGCCAAAATCAAAAAAATCGCCAAAAAGAAAATAAATCGCCAAAATTAAAAACAAACGCCAAAAACCGAAAAAATCGCCAAAACAAAAAAAAATTGCCTATATGAAAAAAAAATCGCCAAAAATTAAAAAAATCGCTTAAATGAAAAAAAATTGGCAAAATCAAAAAAATCCGCCAAGACGAAAAAAAATCACCAAAATTAAAAAAACGCCAAAAACCGAAAAAGTAGCCAAAACGAGAAAGTGTCAAAACTAAAAAAATTGCCAAAAAGAAATAAGAACGCCAAAAACCGAAAAAATCGCCAAAGCAAAAAAAAAAATTGCCTATATGAAAAAAATCGCCAAAAAATAAAAAAAATCGCCTAAAAGAAAAAAATATCGACAAAATCAAGAAAATCCGCCAAAACGAAAAAAAGTCGCCAAAATTAAAAAAAAGTCAAAAACCGAAAAAAATCGCCAAAACGAGAAAGTGTCAAAACTAAAAAAATTGCCAAAAAGAAATAAGACCGCCAAAAACCGAAAAAATCGCCAAAACCAAACAAAATTGCCTATATGAAAAAAATCGCAAAAACTAAAAAATCAGCAAAATAAAATAAATCGCCAAAATCTAAAAAGCACCAAATTAAACATAATGCCAAAAACCTAAAAGTTGTATGAAAGTATGAATTTTTTCACAAAATTAATATGCACCTAAATATCTCTGTGCTTATGTATGTATCTCTATACTACATAAGCGCACTTGAGTAAAGGGTATATAAGATTCGGCACAGCAGAATATAGCACTCTTACTTGTGTTTAATGTCATATTGCGCCTGGAGTATTATCCACAACTCTGGAAGCTTGCAAAAGTAATAATGATTCCAAAGCCGGACAAAGGTCTTACTAAAGCTGAGTCATATAGGCCAATAAGTTTGCAGTCAACTATGTCAAAACTCTTCATAATGCTGCTCATAACAAAATTGTCACCAATTTTAACTGATAGTGGTGCATCCCAGACCATTTGGTTAAGGAGTCAGCATAGCACCATTGAACAAACTCATAGATTGGTTCAATTTATAAGAACATTTGACATAAAGAAGTGTTGTTCTGTCCAGTTTATTGACGTTTCTCAGGCAAGGCCTTATTTTAAAATTAAAATCATATACACCAATAAATTTTCTGAATCTATTAGAAAGTTACGTTACTACCCGAAAGTGCACGGTTGTGGAAGTAGAATTCATGAGTGTGCTCGAATCAATATCATCCGGTGTGCCACAGGAGAGCATACTGGGGTCAATTTTGTATTTGATCTATAATTATGGTATGCCTTTGAGCAGCAATATCCATACATCTACGTTTGCCGATGATACAGCCTTCATTATTATGCATGAAAACCTTCACGAGGCTTCCCGATATCTACAAGAACATATTTCACAATTGGAAAGGTGGTTGAACTTATGGAGAATTAAGGTAAATGAACAAAAGTGTGTCCATATAACGTTTATATTAAGGAAAGATAGTTGTTCCCCCATTCGAATGAACAATCAAAATATTCCTCAACATTCCCAAGTGGAACACCTTGGTATACACCTTATCGAAGGCTTACATGGAGACATCATAGTGACTTTAAGCTAACTCAGATAAAACTTAAGTTATCTCAAATACATTGGTTGATTGGCAGAAATTCAACACTTAGTCTGGGCTGAAAACTTTAAATATACAAGTCGCTTTTGAAGCCAATATGGTGTAATGGTATCCAGCTATGCGGCCCTGCATCAGCTTCCAATGTAGAGAGAATTCAACGAAGACAAAATAAAATTTCAAGGTTAATAACATCTGCTCCATGGTACATTAAGATTTCAAATATACATCGTGATTTAAATATGCCACTGGTGATTGAAGAAATTGCAAAATACGCAGTCAAATATTTAACAGAACTCGACGCACATCCTAATCCGCTTGCTCGTAATATTTTGAACTTTACTGGACACATCCGCCTAAAAAAGATGGACACAAGGGCCCTAATACTCAACACTCCAGATCGGATTTCTTGAAAATACTTTTTTTTCCTTTTTTTATTATCACTAATTATGTATTATTTATAACTATCACTAAGTTTATGTCCGACAGTGGTCGGTCCTAATAGTTATACTTTAGATTTAAGATTTGAATACTTATTGTTAGTTCATATTTGAAGATTCAATAAATAAATATATGTATTAAAAAATATATATATATAGTTATATATATATATATATGTATATATATATATGTATATATATATATATATATATTGCTAGCATGCATGCTTCTATCGATAGTGACGCGAAAGTCCGAGATGTAGTGGTGTTTCAATTAAAAATCTATTCTTTAAGAATTTACGAATTCACTCTTTTGAATTTATATAAAATAAGTATGTATTTCATTTGTAAAAAAATTATAAAATTTTTGCTTATAAAATTATGTGACTTGAGAAAATTTTTTTGAATTATACATGCTTCGATATGCTTTTGTCCGTAAATTTATTTAATACTTATACATATAAAGACAGATCTGTTTACATTTCATTTTAAAATTTATGCATGCTTCAGCATGATTCTAGTTGAAGTCCATATGTATTTATTCACTAATTTATATAGATGCTCATTTATACAAATGTACATTCTTAAAAAATGGATACCAAAGTCAGTTGTTAGTTAATTAGTTAGTTTCTTTATATTTTCTAAAGATCTGTTAGCTATAGAAATGAATAAAGTGAATACCTTTTATTATAACTCCATATTCATGTATTAAGATCTTGTGTGTTAGAGCTTTCGAAATAGGAAATGTACATCTTTTACTATAAAAACTGATAATATGATGATGTTTCTGAATATTGCAGTATGTTATAGTTCATTTTGAGTGCTTTAGTTTTAACAATATTTCATACTTGCCAAGAAGCTTAGATAATTCCACTACATTAAGTTAATTCTTTCCCACGACTAAACATTCCTTAAAAAAATAAAAACAACACAAACTTGATTTTTTCTTTTTTAGTTGTATTTATTTTAATATTTTTACAAACATTTTTTAAAATAAGAAGCTATCACATCTACTATTACATTACGCAAATAGTAGACTTTGCAAAAATAGACTTTGCAAAAGAAAGACATCTTCCATTAAATCGAATTGTATTTTTCTTTTTAAATTGAAATGCTGTTGCTTTTTGAGCCACTTCATCCTCATTTCTGTTTCTTCTCTTTGATTCTTCTGCCAATAATCTTGGTTTCACAACAGCTAATGTTAATTCTTCTATTTTAAGATTCTCCAAAGTAGTAACAATAGGATCGAATGATTCAGGCAACATCAAAAATAATTGCGAGACCAAATCTGCTTCTTCTGGTTTGAATCCGGCGCTTTTTAATTGTCTTACCAGTGAGTCAAATTGAAGAAAATGTTAGTTAAGGCTTTCGTTTTCCTTGAATCTTAAATTAGCCAGCTCCTTACGTATAATTGTTTGATTTTGGGAAGACTTACACGAAAAAGTTGTGTTTAAGCTGTCCCACATCTCTTTGGCTGTTGCTTTATCTCGTATATATTCCAAATAGTCATCACTTACAAGACTGGTTATTATATCTTGAGCTTTCGAATCAAATTTTTTTTACTTGAATCTTGAGTTGACGTTACAGCTGCAAGAACTCCTGAAGCATCCAAATGTTTCTCAACACGGAAATTCCAGTTTTCAAAATTGCTCCCACAAAATTGTGTAATACCAGTTTTCTCTGCTGGGCCCATAACCTATAGTTATTTTTGAAACAAGTTTTAAATTCAACAGGAAACTTCCAAAAGGAAGAAGAAAAGCTTATGGTAGATGAAGAGGACGATGCTTTCTTGGCAACATTTAACTATATGCCAGAAGATGTAGACGATTTAACTGCAATATTTATGCACCTAGTACAAACCATATACATATAAATAAATGGAAATAACGCCAAAAACCGAAAAAGGTATGTATTCTATTTTGCGATCGTGGATGAGAATGCAAAAAGCAGATGTATCAGTAGGAATGTTGGAGTCCATTTCAATTTAAATTTTTATATCAACAGGACCGTTAGATAGGGCTTCGTTTTTGTGACTGACATCTACTACCACTACCAGCACACTATTTTTAAATTCTTGAGCAGTTAGAAGCGGTTGTGATTCCCTCATTTAGTAGCTTTGTTGAAACCGCAGATACATATCATATAGGATGGCAACCCGACCATTTTTAAATTTTATATTTAGATCATCATATGGGTACGATTCAGAATTTAAATGCACCTTTTAATTGTTTAGATTACAGTGAACAAACTTATTTTCTTGTTGAAAAGAAATCAACACAAAACGGGGTCGTTCTTTACTTGCAGCCAATTTAACATTCCATATATAGCTAGTTCCTGTATTTAGTTGAGGATTAATGTGACAATCCCAAATGCGAAATGCCATCGGTATAGAAGCACCACTGTTAATAATTTTAGTCATATTGAATTTGCTCAGATCGGATAATTGTACATGTGGAATTCTCATTGAGATGTTTGAGATACTAATTTTTGGTTTGTCAGTAGCAACAGTTGAGTATACGAGTTTTTCATCGTTCTTACTACGTAAGAGAACCAATTCATGTTTACCGCTGAGTATAATTTTATTATAATCTTCAGCAAAACATAAAAATAATTTCAGTGGTACATAGAAATTAAAGTGTCCATTTGAAATATCCAAATCATCGAGTTTGTTCCATCCTGCATTGTAGAAGCCAACTCTTTCTGTTGGTGATAAAAAAACGAAATTTTTTAGGCTGCTTGTAATCGCTAAATGTCTTGTATGATCAATTTCTATGCCATTAAGTTCATATCGAATTTCGTCAAAGAGATGTGCCACAAAGTTATTTTTTAATTTTAGATTTAAAAACGAAGATATTTTGCTATTATTATCATCTACAATACTTCCCTCAACATATATGTAGCTTTCGCTGGGTAGCACATATAAGTCTTGATTTTGTATTGAAATTCGAATCTCATCATTATTGTTGAAGGATTGTAGGTATGGTGTATATGTGTGATAGTCCTTTTTAATTATACTCTCGTCTGATTGAGGTTTTTCTAGAACATCTAGTATGGAACTCATTTCTTTGTCAACTTTAAATTGAGAGCCTTTAAACATTTTTTATTTTCTTGCGTCAAATGTTTTTTGTGTAACGATCTCTTTAATTGTGGCTTGGTTTGCAATAGTGTTTTATGAGTGTATCCAATTTTATCCTTAGATTGCTTAACGTTGTATGTTACCATTATTTGCTAGATCTCAAATGTATTCGTGTTGTAATTTCCTCTCCTCGGAAGTTAATTAAAGCACCGTTCTGATCAACTATGCGTAGAGTGACAGAACTTATCTCTCGGCAGTTAACTGGCAAATAGATAAGATTTCGAGGAATCTCAACAATTTTATAACGTGGGGGGACATTGATCGCAAATTCATGTAATGTGTGTGCTTGTGAGTTATTCGTATATGTGTTAACGACTATACTACATTCAACACGCAAGATATTCACGATGAAAATATTGACTGGTAGATCTGAGTAATGGTCTTGGTTAGGAGCTAGAATTTTCTTATTGAATCCAAAAAGTTTTCCAATTGTGTTATCTTTGTTAAAGTATATGGGATCCTTAGAGCTATTTACTTTAACTTGCATTGTATTGTTGTTAGCTTCTATATCAACTTTATTTTCCGGACAATACTGCTTATAGTGATGTTTAATATAATCAACTATATCATTCAATTCATAAGATCCTATTGGTATTTTAATTACATGTTCACCAATATGAAATATATTGTTATAATCATCTACATTGGGAATGCTATTGTATGAATGAAAATCAGCTAGAGCACATTCATATTCACCATCAAACTAATAGGAGGAAAGTAATTTGCAGATAACTCAGATGAGTTTGAGCTAAGAGTAAGTGTTATTGACATTATGGTTGTCTGATTACAAATAAGTGAAATTAAACACAGCACTTTGTACAAAAAAGGAAGTTTATATATAATTATATTTTATTTAATATATTAGATACAAATATAGACTTATATATACACTTAACTACAATATTTCATTTTTATTGATCCAAGAATTATGTTGATTGGTAAATCCGAACCATTTAACATTTGCCTTCTCGCCTTTAGTTTTAAGAACTTTTTCAACTAGATATGTGTTTGGATATCTGGTTTTAGAAAGTTCTTCACCATAGAATCCACCTTTAATAGGGTTACCACGATAGTCTTCTAATATGTATGTAGCTGGATGTGTATTTTGAACTCTTTTAATCGTAAAAATTTCTGTGGTCCAATTTGGTATATATCCTTTTTCAAAAACATGTTTATATTTACCTATACGCACATGATCTCCCACATTGAACTTTGATAATTTGAATAGTTTTAAGCGATTATATACCGTGTTTCATAATTTTTTCTCATTTTTATAGTTAACTTGAATCGGTGGCATTTTTATGGTATGATGAATTTTTTTTATTATATGTATTAATCAAGTCTTTGTAAGTGTCGAGCCAGTTATAAGACCCATTAAAGCTAAACTCTTTGAAAAGTTTTTCAGATCAACATTAGATAGGGGTTTATTGGGCAGCTTTATGAAAAATTTGGTTTTTGGTTTTCTTGACAAACCAATCCATATCCTTTCTTATATGGTTTAAGGTACAAACCTTTCCCCATTGCTACTGCTTCCATTATTTTATTATGTCTAGTTGCTTCATCAAGTTGTTGTTGGCATTCTTGGCAGCATTTATTGCTTTTGCTATAGCTGCTCCACCAGTAGAAAGACTACCAATTGCACTCAGAGCAGTAAGAATAGGTACCAAAGGTAAGAAGCCACCACTCTTTGGAACATTAATTACGCGTGGTATTACAACTTCCGATTTCTTCCCCCTTAACGACTTGTTGATAGTCTTACGTGCAATCCTAATGGCAGAGTCTTGACGTTTTACTTTCTTCAGTATTTTTGTTGCAGTTTTAATTGATGTACTGAACAGCTTTTTTCCATTTTGTTCACTTTTTTTGCAACCTTCTTCTTCAATCCCATACCAAATTTTCTTTTGACTTTCATTGCGTTAGTAACCATATATAAAAACGATTTTTCTGCAAGACTGCTATCTTTTGAAATAACGCGTTCCCAAGCCTTATTTTCAAGAATTTTATCAGCTTGATGTCTACTATTTAAATCATTTGTTTTAGAATAAGCAATATCGTGATTTTTACATGCGGCGTCTAATAAATTAATTCCTTTGTAACCGCGATCTGAACGTTTTTGTAATTTTGTTCCAGGTCCACAAAACTGATATTCAGGAAGGTGTAATTCAACAGGCAGAGAGTTTATTACTCTATTTACTAAACGTTTTGTTATAATGTATTAACGTCTTATTTTATTTTTTCTTCTATAATAAAAGTAACATTTATGAAATGCAATTAGTTATAAGAATGCAATTAGTTAAACAACATAACAATTTTGTGATTCGCAATATTGATGCTTCAATGAACATCAGATCTAAAATAAAATATAGCTCTCTCTTACCAAATTCTATTCGTGCTCTAATAGTTGGACCATCAAATTGTGGAAAGACTAATGTTATTTTTAGCTTTCTAGAAAGTCCTAATTTCACCAATTAAAGGGATGAGATATTACACATTTACAGATAATAAAAAAGTTATTCCTCCTGACGAGGCGAAAACTAATTCAATTATGATATTTGAGGATGTTGCATGCGAGAAGCAAAATAATATACGAGCATATTTTTGCATGGGACGACATAAGGATGTTGATTCATTCTACTTGTGTCAAACTTATACGAGAATTCCCAAGCACTTAATAAGAGACAATGCAAATGTGATTATAATGTTTAAACAAGATGAGACAAACATGAAGCACGTTTATACTGATCATTTTGCCAGCGACATGAGTTATGAAAAGTTTCATGAAACTTGTCGATAGTGTTAGAAGGATAAATATGGATTTTTGATGATAAGCAAAGATAATGACTTAAACAATAATATAGAAAGCAATTCGACTATTTTATAACGATATAAATTACTTTACATAAAAGCAAAACATTAGTACTTAATTTGGCCTTGCGCATAGTACATCTACTTATTTCCTAAAGTATTTACCATACCTGATCTGAAAGCTGATCTGTTACATGATCTAATAGCTGATACCTGATCTGATAGCTGATCTGATACCCGAATACCTGATCTGATAGCTGATCTTATACCTGATCTAATAGCTGATCTGATAGCTGATCTAATAAGTCATCTGTGAAGTAATACCTGATCTGATAGCTGATACCTGATCTGGTGCCTAATAGTTGAAAATGGGTGAAAAAGTTTTAAAAGAGCTAATAAAGACAAGAAATGTTTTCAAGAAAAAATTTCGTAGTATAAAAGTTGATGAAGCAGATGCACATAATCAATTCAAAGATACATTTAAACCAATAATAGAACCATTAACAGAATTTGTAAACAATTCTAAAAATAATAATAGAAGTATTAAAGCAGAAAGAGATGAAGTTAAAACGAAAGTTTATAAAAATTCAAAATTTCCATTCAACGAACAATCAGTTAAGTTAGAGACAAGTACTCCAAAGAAACTTGTTGAAGAAACGTTATGCAATAAAAATATCTCACTCAGTAATCGAAACGCAATTAAGGCTGATAATGTTGATACTGATGATGATGACGACGATGATTTTTACTTTCAATCGGAAACTTTAGACGATTCAGATAATAACAAGGTTGGAAACCGAAACAAATGTCGGTATCGGTATTGATACCGGTACAACTATTTTTTTTATTTCGGTATCGGTATTACCGGTACATACCGTTACCGAGTTTATAATGCAGGTACACCGTTATTACTGCTAAATTTATTAGTTCAGACAGTGGGCATAGCAAAAAATCGCTTTTGTTATTAACTTACTTCGAAAAAGGATTATTTTTACATTAATATAAAAAGAATTTAAACTTATATGTTTTTATATACGTTTGTATACTTTTATTAAAGACTAATTTATTAAAAAAGTAAAATAAGAAAACTGCAGTTGAAACTTTTCATATATGTATAAAGTATACACTTTGGCTAATTAAACAAAATAATAAAAATTAATACATACAGTGTAGTACATGTAGAATTGTATGCACTTATTAATGTGCGAATATTCGTATTCGAATTCCCGAATATTGGCCGATTTTACATATTTCGTACTCGCGAAATTCAGACGAAACGAATATTTCAATTCAAATAATAAACAATATTCTTGTAGCCGACTTAAAACCAAACAAAACAAGTATCTTTTACAATTAACATTAAAAATGTTAAAGTAAGTAATTTTCTTCACCTCAAGAGAGCAATCTTTAACTTCAGATATAAAAAGTTTTGAAAATTGTTCTCCATCATCCCAATCAGCCCATTAACCCTATATTTGACTTAGACCTATTTTTGTTATAAATATCAAATTCCAAACCTGTGATCAAAAAATTTATTACGCCTTCTTAAGACAAGATATGTTTTTAAATATTTCCAAAAATCGTATCTGGGCACGGCGAAAAATAAGAAGAATACTGCAAAAATTCTGAAAAGTCCCATTTTTACGACTTATACCTGATTTACATTAAGCATTTTTTCATGCAATTAGTTGCATGAAAATTTTTTATTTTTCGATAGGAGGCTTAGAAGAGAAATTTATATCAAAAGATTTGCCAAAAATGCATCAGAGATTCATTCTACGTCCTTTTTTATATAACGTTCTCTTTTATATCGCTGTAATTAGAAAATAGAAAAAGTTGCGTGCAACAAAATTCATGAAATTTCATGAAAAAATGCTTAATGTAAATCAGGTATTAGTGTAATATTTTTTTATTTGTTATTACTTTTTGTGCATTGATTGCATCACTTTCTACCTAAGAAAGACTTTTCAGCCGAAAATATTTAGTGGCAAAAATTTTTTATAATAGCGAAATAATTAACCCACTTTTTTAATGTTTTTTAAAAATGTTGTCCCTTATTTATAACAAGTTTCATTTTCTAAATCTAACAACATTTGTCTTCTCCATTAGCAGAAAAGTGGACAAAGGTTGGTAAAAAAGCCAAAATTTTAATATTTTTTCTCGAATACTTCCTAAACTGTAAGCGAAAATACATAAATGCAGCAGATTTTTCTCTAGCTCATGGATAGAAAAAAAATCTACTTGCAAAAATCTTTTTTATCCCATCAAAAACATAAACTTGGCATCGATTTTAATTTTTCACTAATATTCCATTCAGGCTGACACGAAATTAAGTAATTTCAAGCTCAAACTACGAACGAAATGAAAGGTGTTTATGCAGGCACTGAATGACATTTGAGTTGATTATTCACTGCGGCAGACATTAAAGTAGTTTTTTCAGTTAAATAAATTCTTTGTTACACTTATACACATTTTTCTTCCAAAAATTTTCATTAATTTAATAATTTTCAATGTTTTCTTAATTTAATATTGAATGTATTTCTTTTAATTCTTGTTTCTCATAGTTGTAAATTTACTCATGTTTGAAAATAAAAGTAGTTTTAGTACAAACACAGAGTTGTATTTTGTAATTTCTTGTTAATTTCATCGAAATTAAGTGAAATAATTTAATTTGGAAAATGTCAAAATATATGGGAAATTAATTAATTTCAACTTGTTTTCGACCTAAATTACGAAACTGCTTAATTTGGAGTCAGCCTGAATGGGCTATAGCTAAGTTTGCCCATTTTGGTGCTTTATGGCTCCGCTCTCTTTAAAGATATATAGTTTAAATTGCACTATTGAGCTCTGTGACACTTCTTTAAATACTGTATAAAATTTCATAACAATCGGACAGATAGTTTAAAAACTGCAGAATTATTTCCAATTTTTAAAAATACAATGCAGTGTACTGGGTACTTTAGGCTCCACTAGAATCGAGCTAAAAACTTGCACTTTCTGGTTGATTCAAAAAAACAGCGCTGCATAAGAATGTGTAGAGGCGAACAAAAACATGTTTATATAAGAAAGTTAATTGAAATATGTATGTACATTTTTGAAATTTTATTTTTGGTGGGAATCGGTATACGGGTACATACCGGTATAGACGTAAACGGTATTCTGGATACCGGTATTTTCTAACCAAAATGAACTTGGGTATCGGTATCAATACCGGTATGAAATTATAGCGGTATTTGAATCGGTATCGGTATTTTTACTATACTGTTTGCCAACCTTGGATAATAATAAGAGTTATACTGACCTAGCACTCTTGGAAAGCAGAAACGAATTAGATACATAAGCACAATTGCATACAAAAGAGAATATAGACCTGATGGACAAATCAAAGGAACGAGAGCTTATAAATATAAGCATATTATCAGTAAATTGTTTAAGAAAGAAAGTGAAAAGAACTCATCAACTTCATCATCACTACATCCAACTAAAAGTCCTTACAAGGGTGAGGTTTTGATGAAACTAAACACATACAAAATACAACGATATATACTGGGATGATCCTAATGAGTTAGTAGATCGCCTTAGGTTATTGCTAGCATCACAAGCTGCAGGTCATACTAATCACAATAACGAAATTGTCTCAATTATCGAAGAATTATATGAAGCAAAAATTATTTCTGCAAAGTCAAAATGAAGAGGTACGAGATGAAATCAACATAAGTTTAAGTCAGAAACTCAATGAAATTCAGGAAACAATTTCAAGTATAAAATTATTCTTTCAAAAAGAAATTTGAAAAATAAATGAGTTAATTTATGGGTATGTAAGAAATATGATGGTCGACAGCACTTAAATGAACTCTCACTGAACTCAACTTATCCCCTCATATTCTAAATACGTTAAATATTGACTTCAAAAAGAAATTTAACAAATGAACTACATAGGCAAGCACGAAAACATTTTCCACGTCGCAGAGTTGTTATGAAAGGAATAGATGATCTTTGGCAAGCTGATTTAGTTGAAATGGGGAACTATACTACAGACAATAGAGATTATCGATTTTTGCTGACTGTAATTGATACATTTTCAAAATTTGCTTGGGCAGTACCGTTGAAAAGAAAGACTGCATTGGAAACAAGTCAGGCTATGCAGAATATTTTTCAACTGGGACGAATACCAAAAAACTTGCAAACAGATAAACGGTAAAGAGTTTATCAATAAACTCTTTGGAAAATTGATCAATAAATACAACATTAATCACTACTCAACATATAGCAGAATGAAAGCATCAATAGTAGAACGATTTAACAGAACATTAAAAGAGATGATGTGGAAAGAGTTTAGCTTTAATGGGTCTTATAACTGGGTCGATATTTACAAAGACTTGATTAATACATATAATAAAAAAATTCATCGTACCATAAAAATGCCACCGATTCAAGTTAACTATAAAAATGAGAAAAAATTATTAAACACGGTATATAATCGCTCAAAACTATGCAAATTATCAAAGTTCAATGCGGGAGATCATGTGCGTATAAGTAAATATAAACATGTTTTTGAAAAAGGATATACACCAAATTGGACCACAGAAATTTTTACGATTAAAAGAGTTCAAAATACACATCCACCTACATACATATTAGAAGACTATCGTGGTAACCCTATTAAAGGTGGATTCTATGGTGAAGAACTTTCTAAAACCAGATATCCAAATACATATCTAGTTGAAAAAGTTCTTAAAACTAAAGGCGAGAAGGCATATGTTAAATGGTTAGGATTTACCAATCAACATAATTCTTGGATCAATAAAAATGAAATATTGTAGTTAAGTGTATAAGTCTATATTTGTATCTAATATATTAAATAAAATATAATTATATATAAACTTCCTTTTTTATACAAAGTGCTGTGTTTAATTTCACTTATTTGTAATCAGACAACCATAATGTCAATAACACTTACTCTTAGCTCAAACCATCTGAGTTACCTGCAAATTACTTTCCTCCTATTCGTTTGGATGGTGAATATGAATGTGCTCTAGGGTATTTTTATTCATACAATAGCATTCCCAATGTAGATGATTATAACAATATATTTCATATTGGTGAACATGTAATTAAAATACCAATAGGATCTTATCAATTGAATGATATAGTTGATTATATTAAACATCACTATAAGCAGTATTGTCCGGAAAATAAAATTGATATAGAAGCTAATAACAATACAATGCAAGTTAGAGTAAATAGCTCTAAGGATCCCATATACTTTAACAAAGATAACACAATTGGAAAACTTTTTGGATTCAATAAGATAATTCTAGCTCCTAACCAAGACCATTACTCAGATCTACCAGTCAATATTTTCATCGTGAATATCTTGCGTGTTGAATGTAGTATAGTCGTTAACACATATACGAATAACTCACAAGCACACACATTACATGAATTTGCGATCAATGTCCCCCCACGTTATAAAATTGTTGAGATTCCTCGAAATCTTATCTATTTGCCAGTTAACTGCCGAGAGATTAGTTCTCTCACTCTACGCATAGTTGATCAAAACGGTGCTTTAATTAATTTCCGAGGAGAGGAAATTACAACACGAATACATTTGAGATCTAGCAAATAATGGTAACATACAACGTTAAGCAATCTAAGGATAAAATTGGATACACTCATAAAACACTATTGCAAACCAAACCACAATTAAAGAGATCGTTACACAAAAAACATTTGACGCAAGAAAATAAAAAATGTTTAAACGCACTCAATTTAAAGTTGACAAAGAAATGAGTTACATACTAGATGTTCTAGAAAAACCTCAATCAGACGAGAGTATAATTAAAAAGGACTATCACACATATACACCATACCTACAATCCTTCAACAATAATGATGAGATTCGAATTTCAATACAAAATCAAGACTTATATGTGCTACCCAGCGAAAGCTACATATATGTTGAGGGAAGTATTGTAGATGATAATAATAGCAAAATATATTCGTTTTTAAATATAAAATTAAAAAATAACTTTGTGGCACATCTCTTTGACGAAATTCGATATGAACTTAATGGCATAGAAATTGATCATACAAGACATTTAGCGATTACAAGCAGCCTAAAAAAATTCGTTTTTTTATCACCAACAGAAAGTGTTGGCTTCTACAATGCAGGATGGAACAAACTCGATAATTTGGATATTTCAAATGGACACTTTAATTTCTATGTACCACTGCAATTATTTTTAGGTTTTGCTGAAGACTATAGTAAAATTATACTCAGCGGTAAACATGAATTGGTTCTCTTAAGTAGTAAGAACGATAAAAAACTCTTATACTTAACTGTTGCTACTGACAAACCAAAAATTAGTATCTCAAACATCTCAATGAGAATTCCACATGTACAATTATCCGATCTGAGCAAATTGAATATGACTAAAATTATTAACAGTGGTGCTTCTATACCGATGGCATTTCGCATTTGGGATTGTCACATTAATCCTCAACTAAATACAGGAACTAGCTATATATGGAATGTTAAATTGGCTGCAAGTAGAGAACGACCCCGTTTTGTGTTGATTTCTTTTCAACAAGAAAATAAGTTTGTTCACTGTAATCTAAACAATTAAAAAGTGCATTTAAATTCTGAATCGTACCCATATGATGATCTAAATATAAAATTTAAAAATGGTCGGGTTGCCATCCTATATGATATGTATCTGCGGTTTCAACAAAGCTACTACATGAGGGAATCACAACCGCTTCTAACTGCTCAAGAATTTTAAAATAGTGTGCCGGTAGTGGTAGTAGATGTCAGTCACCAAAACGAAGCCCTCTCTAACGGTCCTGTTGATATAAAAATTTAAATTGAAATGGACTCCAACATTCCTACTGATACATCTGCTTTTTGCACTCTCATCCACGATCGCATAATAGAATACATACCCTTAAAAGGTCAAGTTCGTGAAATAATGTAAATAAAAAATAAGATGATTGGGGATAAAGTTTTTATCGATATGCAAGGATTTAAATCCAATTCAAACATCTTCATTGTAAAAGAAATATCAATTGTTTTTAATAATAAGGAGCATATAAATTTTATTATTAAACCACCATTTAACTTCAGAAGATTATCAATAGCAAAACAAAGAGAAGCGAATTGGCTAACAAGAAACTTTCATCATCTGAATTGGAATGACGGATCAATATCATTTAAGAGTGTTGTAAAATTTTTAAAATCCAATTTAAAACGTTCTTCAATCTATGTTAAGGGTGTGGAAAAGAAGAAATGGTTTGACAAACTACTTCAACTTAGAGTTTTCAACATCGAGGATTTTGGTTGCATCAACTTTAAGCAAATACAACTTAAATATCCCGAATATTTTTACTGCAGCTATCACAATTATGGAGTTTGTGCCCTAAGAAATGCATATTTACTTTATCAGGAAAATAACTAAACAATTTATTTTAATTTTCTATTCTTACATTGTTACAACATACATATATTTACGATATTTCTTTAAAATAAATATGTAGATTAAAAATATACAGAAATCAACACAAAACGGGGTCGTTCTTTACTTGCAGCCAATTTAACATTCCATATATAGCTAGTTCCTGTATTTAGTTGAGGATTAATGTGACAATCCCAAATGCGAAATGCCATCGGTATAGAAGCACCACTGTTAATAATTTTAGTCATATTGAATTTGCTCAGATCGGATAATTGTACATGTGGAATTCTCATTGAGATGTTTGAGATACTAATTTTTGGTTTGTCAGTAGCAACAGTTGAGTATACGAGTTTTTCATCGTTCTTACTACGTAAGAGAACCAATTCATGTTTACCGCTGAGTATAATTTTATTATAATCTTCAGCAAAACATAAAAATATATTCAGTGGTACATAGAAATTAAAGTGTCCATTTGAAATATCCAAATCATCGAGTTTGTTCCATCCTGCATTGTAGAAGCCAACTCTTTCTGTTGGTGATAAAAAAACGAAATTTTTTAGGCTGCTTGTAATCGCTAAATGTCTTGTATGATTAATTTCTATGCCATTAAGTTCATATCGAATTTCGTCAAAGAGATGTGCCACAAAGTTATTTTTTAATTTTAGATTTAAAAACGAAGATATTTTGCTATTATTATCATCTACAATACTTCCCTCAACATATATGTAGCTTTCGCTGGGTAGCACATATAAGTCTTGATTTTGTATTGAAATTCGAATCTCATCATTATTGTTGAAGGATTGTAGGTATGGTGTATATGTGTGATAGTCCTTTTTAATTATACTCTCGTCTGATTGAGGTTTTTCTAGAACATCTAGTATGGAACTCATTTCTTTGTCAACTTTAAATTGAGAGCCTTTAAACATTTTTTATTTTCTTGCGTCAAATGTTTTTTGTGTAACGATCTCTTTAATTGTGGCTTGGTTTGCAATAGTGTTTTATGAGTGTATCCAATTTTATCCTTAGATTGCTTAACGTTGTATGTTACCATTATTTGCTAGATCTCAAATGTATTCGTGTTGTAATTTCCTCTCCTCGGAAGTTAATTAAAGCACCGTTCTGATCAACTATGCGTAGAGTGACAGAACTTATCTCTCGGCAGTTAACTGGCAAATAGATAAGATTTCGAGGAATCTCAACAATTTTATAACGTGGGGGGACATTGATCGCAAATTCATGTAATGTGTGTGCTTGTGAGTTATTCGTATATGTGTTAACGACTATACTACATTCAACACGCAAGATATTCACGATGAAAATATTGACTGGTAGATCTGAGTAATGGTCTTGGTTAGGAGCTAGAATTTTCTTATTGAATCCAAAAAGTTTTCCAATTGTGTTATCTTTGTTAAAGTATATGGGATCCTTAGAGCTATTTACTTTAACTTGCATTGTATTGTTGTTAGCTTCTATATCAACTTTATTTTCCGGACAATACTGCTTATAGTGATGTTTAATATAATCAACTATATCATTCAATTCATAAGATCCTATTGGTATTTTAATTACATGTTCACCAATATGAAATATATTGTTATAATCATCTACATTGGGAATGCTATTGTATGAATGAAAATCAGCTAGAGCACATTCATATTCACCATCAAACTAATAGGAGGAAAGTAATTTGCAGATAACTCAGATGAGTTTGAGCTAAGAGTAAGTGTTATTGACATTATGGTTGTCTGATTACAAATAAGTGAAATTAAACACAGCACTTTGTACAAAAAAGGAAGTTTATATATAATTATATTTTATTTAATATATTAGATACAAATATAGACTTATATATACACTTAACTACAATATTTCATTTTTATTGATCCAAGAATTATGTTGATTGGTAAATCCGAACCATTTAACATTTGCCTTCTCGCCTTTAGTTTTAAGAACTTTTTCAACTAGATATGTGTTTGGATATCTGGTTTTAGAAAGTTCTTCACCATAGAATCCACCTTTAATAGGGTAACCACGATAGTCTTCTAATATGTATGTAGCTGGATGTGTATTTTGAACTCTTTTAATCGTAAAAATTTCTGTGGTCCAATTTGGTATATATCCTTTTTCAAAAACATGTTTATATTTACCTATACGCACATGATCTCCCACATTGAACTTTGATAATTTGAATAGTTTTAAGCGATTATATACCGTGTTTCATAATTTTTTCTCATTTTTATAGTTAACTTGAATCGGTGGCATTTTTATGGTATGATGAATTTTTTTTATTATATGTATTAATCAAGTCTTTGTAAGTGTCGAGCCAGTTATAAGACCCATTAAAGCTAAACTCTTTGAAAAGTTTTTCAGATCAACATTAGATAGGGGTTTATTGGGCAGCTTTATGAAAAATTTGGTTTTTGGTTTTCTTGACAAACCAATCCATATCCTTTCTTATATGGTTTAAGGTACAAACCTTTCCCCATTGCTACTGCTTCCATTATTTTATTATGTCTAGTTGCTTCATCAAGTTGTTGTTGGCATTCTTGGCAGCATTTATTGCTTTTGCTATAGCTGCTCCACCAGTAGAAAGACTACCAATTGCACTCAGAGCAGTAAGAATAGGTACCAAAGGTAAGAAGCCACCACTCTTTGGAACATTAATTACGCGTGGTATTACAACTTCCGATTTCTTCCCCCTTAACGACTTGTTGATAGTCTTACGTGCAATCCTAATGGCAGAGTCTTGACGTTTTACTTTCTTCAGTATTTTTGTTGCAGTTTTAATTGATGTACTGAACAGCTTTTTTCCATTTTGTTCACTTTTTTTGCAACCTTCTTCTTCAATCCCATACCAAATTTTCTTTTGACTTTCATTGCGTTAGTAACCATATATAAAAACGATTTTTCTGCAAGACTGCTATCTTTTGAAATAACGCGTTCCCAAGCCTTATTTTCAAGAATTTTATCAGCTTGATGTCTACTATTTAAATCATTTGTTTTAGAATAAGCAATATCGTGATTTTTACATGCGGCGTCTAATAAAGTAATTCCTTTGTAACCGCGATCTGAACGTTTTTGTAATTTTGTTCCAGGTCCACAAAACTGATATTCAGGAAGGTGTAATTCAACAGGCAGAGAGTTTATTACTCTATTTACTAAACGTTTTGTTATAATGTATTAACGTCTTATTTTATTTTTTCTTCTATAATAAAAGTAACATTTATGAAATGCAATTAGTTATAAGAATGCAATTAGTTAAACAACATAACAATTTTGTGATTCGCAATATTGATGCTTCAATGAACATCAGATCTAAAATAAAATATAGCTCTCTCTTACCAAATTCTATTCGTGCTCTAATAGTTGGACCATCAAATTGTGGAAAGACTAATGTTATTTTTAGCTTTCTAGAAAGTCCTAATTTCACCAATTAAAGGGATGAGATATTACACATTTACAGATAATAAAAAAGTTATTCCTCCTGACGAGGCGAAAACTAATTCAATTATGATATTTGAGGATGTTGCATGCGAGAAGCAAAATAATATACGAGCATATTTTTGCATGGGACGACATAAGGATGTTGATTCATTCTACTTGTGTCAAACTTATACGAGAATTCCCAAGCACTTAATAAGAGACAATGCAAATGTGATTATAATGTTTAAACAAGATGAGACAAACATGAAGCACGTTTATACTGATCATTTTGCCAGCGACATGAGTTATGAAAAGTTTCATGAAACTTGTCGATAGTGTTAGAAGGATAAATATGGATTTTTGATGATAAGCAAAGATAATGACTTAAACAATAATATAGAAAGCAATTCGACTATTTTATAACGATATAAATTACTTTACATAAAAGCAAAACATTAGTACTTAATTTGGCCTTGCGCATAGTACATCTACTTATTTCCTAAAGTATTTACCATACCTGATCTGAAAGCTGATCTGTTACATGATCTAATAGCTGATACCTGATCTGATAGCTGATCTGATACCCGAATACCTGATCTGATAGCTGATCTTATACCTGATCTAATAGCTGATCTGATAGCTGATCTAATAAGTCATCTGTGAAGTAATACCTGATCTGATAGCTGATACCTGATCTGGTGCCTAATAGTTGAAAATGGGTGAAAAAGTTTTAAAAGAGCTAATAAAGACAAGAAATGTTTTCAAGAAAAAATTTCGTAGTATAAAAGTTGATGAAGCAGATGCACATAATCAATTCAAAGATACATTTAAACCAATAATAGAACCATTAACAGAATTTGTAAACAATTCTAAAAATAATAATAGAAGTATTAAAGCAGAAAGAGATGAAGTTAAAACGAAAGTTTATAAAAATTCAAAATTTCCATTCAACGAACAATCAGTTAAGTTAGAGACAAGTACTCCAAAGAAACTTGTTGAAGAAACGTTATGCAATAAAAATATCTCACTCAGTAATCGAAACGCAATTAAGGCTGATAATGTTGATACTGATGATGATGACGACGATGATTTTTACTTTCAATCGGAAACTTTAGACGATTCAGATAATAACAAGGTTGGAAACCGAAACAAATGTCGGTATCGGTATTGATACCGGTACAACTATTTTTTTTATTTCGGTATCGGTATTACCGGTACATACCGTTACCGAGTTTATAATGCAGGTACACCGTTATTACTGCTAAATTTATTAGTTCAGACAGTGGGCATAGCAAAAAATCGCTTTTGTTATTAACTTACTTCGAAAAAGGATTATTTTTACATTAATATAAAAAGAATTTAAACTTATATGTTTTTATATACGTTTGTATACTTTTATTAAAAACTAATTTATTAAAAAAGTAAAATAAGAAAACTGCAGTTGAAACTTTTCATATATGTATAAAGTATACACTTTGGCTAATTAAACAAAATAATAAAAATTAATACATACAGTGTAGTACATGTAGAATTGTATGCACTTATTAATGTGCGAATATTCGTATTCGAATTCCCGAATATTGGCCGATTTTACATATTTCGTACTCGCGAAATTCAGACGAAACGAATATTTCAATTCAAATAATAAACAATATTCTTGTAGCCGACTTAAAACCAAACAAAACAAGTATCTTTTACAATTAACATTAAAAATGTTAAAGTAAGTAATTTTCTTCACCTCAAGAGAGCAATCTTTAACTTCAGATATAAAAAGTTTTGAAAATTGTTCTCCATCATCCCAATCAGCCCATTAACCCTATATTTGACTTAGACCTATTTTTGTTATAAATATCAAATTCCAAACCTGTGATCAAAAAATTTATTACGCCTTCTTAAGACAAGATATGTTTTTAAATATTTCCAAAAATCGTATCTGGGCACGGCGAAAAATAAGAAGAATACTGCAAAAATTCTGAAAAGTCCCATTTTTACGACTTATACCTGATTTACATTAAGCATTTTTTCATGCAATTAGTTGCATGAAAATTTTTTATTTTTCGATAGGAGGCTTAGAAGAGAAACTTATATCAAAAGATTTGCCAAAAATGCATCAGAGATTCATTCTACGTCCTTTTTTATATAACGTTCTCTTTTATATCGCTGTAATTAGAAAATAGAAAAAGTTGCGTGCAACAAAATTCATGAAATTTCATGAAAAAATGCTTAATGTAAATCAGGTATTAGTGTAATATTTTTTTATTTGTTATTACTTTTTGTGCATTGATTGCATCACTTTCTACCTAAGAAAGACTTTTCAGCCGAAAATATTTAGTGGCAAAAATTTTTTATAATAGCGAAATAATTAACCCACTTTTTTAATGTTTTTTAAAAATGTTGTCCCTTATTTATAACAAGTTTCATTTTCTAAATCTAACAACATTTGTCTTCTCCATTAGCAGAAAAGTGGACAAAGGTTGGTAAAAAAGCCAAAATTTTAATATTTTTTCTCGAATACTTCCTAAACTGTAAGCGAAAATACATAAATGCAGCAGATTTTTCTCTAGCTCATGGATAGAAAAAAAATCTACTTGCAAAAATCTTTTTTATCCCATCAAAAACATAAACTTGGCATCGATTTTAATTTTTCACTAATATTCCATTCAGGCTGACACGAAATTAAGTAATTTCAAGCTCAAACTACGAACGAAATGAAAGGTGTTTATGCAGGCACTGAATGACATTTGAGTTGATTATTCACTGCGGCAGACATTAAAGTAGTTTTTTCAGTTAAATAAATTCTTTGTTACACTTATACACATTTTTCTTCCAAAAATTTTCATTAATTTAATAATTTTCAATGTTTTCTTAATTTAATATTGAATGTATTTCTTTTAATTCTTGTTTCTCATAGTTGTAAATTTACTCATGTTTGAAAATAAAAGTAGTTTTAGTACAAACACAGAGTTGTATTTTGTAATTTCTTGTTAATTTCATCGAAATTAAGTGAAATAATTTAATTTGGAAAATGTCAAAATATATGGGAAATTAATTAATTTCAACTTGTTTTCGACCTAAATTACGAAACTGCTTAATTTGGAGTCAGCCTGAATGGGCTATAGCTAAGTTTGCCCATTTTGGTGCTTTATGGCTCCGCTCTCTTTAAAGATATATAGTTTAAATTGCACTATTGAGCTCTGTGACACTTCTTTAAATACTGTATAAAATTTCATAACAATCGGACAGATAGTTTAAAAACTGCAGAATTATTTCCAATTTTTAAAAATACAATGCAGTGTACTGGGTACTTTAGGCTCCACTAGAATCGAGCTAAAAACTTGCACTTTCTGGTTGATTCAAAAAAACAGCGCTGCATAAGAATGTGTAGAGGCGAACAAAAACATGTTTATATAAGAAAGTTAATTGAAATATGTATGTACATTTTTGAAATTTTATTTTTGGTGGGAATCGGTATACGGGTACATACCGGTATAGACGTAAACGGTATTCTGGATACCGGTATTTTCTAACCAAAATGAACTTGGGTATCGGTATCAATACCGGTATGAAATTATAGCGGTATTTGAATCGGTATCGGTATTTTTACTATACTGTTTGCCAACCTTGGATAATAATAAGAGTTATACTGACCTAGCACTCTTGGAAAGCAGAAACGAATTAGATACATAAGCACAATTGCATACAAAAGAGAATATAGACCTGATGGACAAATCAAAGGAACGAGAGCTTATAAATATAAGCATATTATCAGTAAATTGTTTAAGAAAGAAAGTGAAAAGAACTCATCAACTTCATCATCACTACATCCAACTAAAAGTCCTTACAAGGGTGAGGTTTTGATGAAACTAAACACATACAAAATACAACGATATATACTGGGATGATCCTAATGAGTTAGTAGATCGCCTTAGGTTATTGCTAGCATCACAAGCTGCAGGTCATACTAATCACAATAACGAAATTGTCTCAATTATCGAAGAATTATATGAAGCAAAAATTATTTCTGCAAAGTCAAAATGAAGAGGTACGAGATGAAATCAACATAAGTTTAAGTCAGAAACTCAATGAAATTCAGGAAACAATTTCAAGTATAAAATTATTCTTTCAAAAAGAAATTTGAAAAATAAATGAGTTAATTTATGGGTATGTAAGAAATATGATGGTCGACAGCCCTTAAATGAACTCTCACTGAACTCAACTTATCCCCTCATATTCTAAATACGTTAAATATTGACTTCAAAAAGAAATTTAACAAATGAACTACATAGGCAAGCACGAAAACATTTTCCACGTCGCAGAGTTGTTATGAAAGGAATAGATGATCTTTGGCAAGCTGATTTAGTTGAAATGGGGAACTATACTACAGACAATAGAGATTATCGATTTTTGCTGACTGTAATTGATACATTTTCAAAATTTGCTTGGGCAGTACCGTTGAAAAGAAAGACTGCATTGGAAACAAGTCAGGCTATGCAGAATATTTTTCAACTGGGACGAATACCAAAAAACTTGCAAACAGATAAACGGTAAAGAGTTTATCAATAAACTCTTTGGAAAATTGATCAATAAATACAACATTAATCACTACTCAACATATAGCAGAATGAAAGCATCAATAGTAGAACGATTTAACAGAACATTAAAAGAGATGATGTGGAAAGAGTTTAGCTTTAATGGGTCTTATAACTGGGTCGATATTTACAAAGACTTGATTAATACATATAATAAAAAAATTCATCGTACCATAAAAATGCCACCGATTCAAGTTAACTATAAAAATGAGAAAAAATTATTAAACACGGTATATAATCGCTTAAAACTATGCAAATTATCAAAGTTCAATGCGGGAGATCATGTGCGTATAAGTAAATATAAACATGTTTTTGAAAAAGGATATACACCAAATTGGACCACAGAAATTTTTACGATTAAAAGAGTTCAAAATACACATCCACCTACATACATATTAGAAGACTATCGTGGTAACCCTATTAAAGGTGGATTCTATGGTGAAGAACTTTCTAAAACCAGATATCTAGTTGAAAAAGTTCTTAAAACTAAAGGCGAGAAGGCATATGTTAAATGGTTAGGATTTACCAATCAACATAATTCTTGGATCAATAAAAATGAAATATTGTAGTTAAGTGTATAAGTCTATATTTGTATCTAATATATTAAATAAAATATAATTATATATAAACTTCCTTTTTTATACAAAGTGCTGTGTTTAATTTCACTTATTTGTAATCAGACAACCATAATGTCAATAACACTTACTCTTAGCTCAAACCATCTGAGTTACCTGCAAATTACTTTCCTCCTACTCGTTTGGATGGTGAATATGAATGTGCTCTAGGGTATTTTTATTCATACAATAGCATTCCCAATGTAGATGATTATAACAATATATTTCATATTGGTGAACATGTAATTAAAATACCAATAGGATCTTATGAATTGAATGATATAGTTGATTATATTAAACATCACTATAAGCAGTATTGTCCGGAAAATAAAATTGATATAGAAGCTAATAACAATACAATGCAAGTTAGAGTAAATAGCTCTAAGGATCCCATATACTTTAACAAAGATAACACAATTGGAAAACTTTTTGGATTCAATAAGATAATTCTAGCTCCTAACCAAGACCATTACTCAGATCTACCAGTCAATATTTTCATCGTGAATATCTTGCGTGTTGAATGTAGTATAGTCGTTAACACATATACGAATAACTCACAAGCACACACATTACATGAATTTGCGATCAATGTCCCCCCACGTTATAAAATTGTTGAGATTCCTCGAAATCTTATCTATTTGCCAGTTAACTGCCGAGAGATTAGTTCTCTCACTCTACGCATAGTTGATCAAAACGGTGCTTTAATTAATTTCCGAGGAGAGGAAATTACAACACGAATACATTTGAGATCTAGCAAATAATGGTAACATACAACGTTAAGCAATCTAAGGATAAAATTGGATACACTCATAAAACACTATTGCAAACCAAACCACAATTAAAGAGATCGTTACACAAAAAACATTTGACGCAAGAAAATAAAAAATGTTTAAACGCACTCAATTTAAAGTTGACAAAGAAATGAGTTACATACTAGATGTTCTAGAAAAACCTCAATCAGACGAGAGTATAATTAAAAAGGACTATCACACATATACACCATACCTACAATCCTTCAACAATAATGATGAGATTCGAATTTCAATACAAAATCAAGACTTATATGTGCTACCCAGCGAAAGCTACATATATGTTGAGGGAAGTATTGTAGATGATAATAATAGCAAAATATATTCGTTTTTAAATATAAAATTAAAAAATAACTTTGTGGCACATCTCTTTGACGAAATTCGATATGAACTTAATGGCATAGAAATTGATCATACAAGACATTTAGCGATTACAAGCAGCCTAAAAAAATTCGTTTTTTTATCACCAACAGAAAGTGTTGGCTTCTACAATGCAGGATGGAACAAACTCGATAATTTGGATATTTCAAATGGACACTTTAATTTCTATGTACCACTGCAATTATTTTTAGGTTTTGCTGAAGACTATAGTAAAATTATACTCAGCGGTAAACATGAATTGGTTCTCTTAAGTAGTAAGAACGATAAAAAACTCTTATACTCAACTGTTGCTACTGACAAACCAAAAATTAGTATCTCAAACATCTCAATGAGAATTCCACATGTACAATTATCCGATCTGAGCAAATTGAATATGACTAAAATTATTAACAGTGGTGCTTCTATACCGATGGCATTTCGCATTTGGGATTGTCACATTAATCCTCAACTAAATACAGGAACTAGCTATATATGGAATGTTAAATTGGCTGCAAGTAGAGAACGACCCCGTTTTGTGTTGATTTCTTTTCAACAAGAAAATAAGTTTGTTCACTGTAATCTAAACAATTAAAAAGTGCATTTAAATTCCGAATCGTACCCATATGATGATCTAAATATAAAATTTAAAAATGGTCGGGTTGCCATCCTATATGATATGTATCTGCGGTTTCAACAAAGCTACTACATGAGGGAATCACAACCGCTTCTAACTGCTCAAGAATTTTAAAATAGTGTGCCGGTAGTGGTAGTAGATGTCAGTCACCAAAACGAAGCCCTCTCTAACGGTCCTGTTGATATAAAAATTTAAATTGAAATGGACTCCAACATTCCTACTGATACATCTGCTTTTTGCACTCTCATCCACGATCGCATAATAGAATACATACCCTTAAAAGGTCAAGTTCGTGAAATAATGTAAATAAAAAATAAGATGATTGGGGATAAAGTTTTTATCGATATGCAAGGATTTAAATCCAATTCAAACATCTTCATTGTAAAAGAAATATCAATTGTTTTTAATAATAAGGAGCATATAAATTTTATTATTAAACCACCATTTAACTTCAGAAGATTATCAATAGCAAAACAAAGAGAAGCGAATTGGCTAACAAGAAACTTTCATCATCTGAATTGGAATGACGGATCAATATCATTTAAGAGTGTTGTAAAATTTTTAAAATCCAATTTAAAACGTTCTTCAATCTATGTTAAGGGTGTGGAAAAGAAGAAATGGTTTGACAAACTACTTCAACTTAGAGTTTTCAACATCGAGGATTTTGGTTGCATCAACTTTAAGCAAATACAACTTAAATATCCCGAATATTTTTACTGCAGCTATCACA
Source organism: Tachina fera (assembly GCA_905220375.1). Classification (NCBI taxonomy): domain Eukaryota; kingdom Metazoa; phylum Arthropoda; class Insecta; order Diptera; family Tachinidae; genus Tachina; species Tachina fera. Next base: position 114,023,006 of record LR999963.1, read on the forward strand.
ATTATGGAGTTTGTGCCTTAAGAAATGCATATTTACTTTATCAGGAAAATAACTAAACAATTTATTTTAATTTTCTATTCTTACATTGTTACAACATACATATATTTACGATATTTCTTTAAAATAAATATGTAGATTAAAAATATACAAAATTTTGTTCAATCATTTATTTATATGTATATGGTTTGTACAAGGACAAAGACAAATGTGAAAAAGCGACAATAAAAATCTGTTTACATATTTTTTACGTTTTAAGTAAATAAATTTGAATTTATGTTTACAAAATTAATCAAATTAAAATCTTAAATTTAAGGCCGTCAATAATGCATCCCCCTCTTCGTCTTGCATAAATATTGCAGTTAAATCGTCTACATTTTCTGGCATATAGTTAAATGTTGCCAAGAAAGCATCGTCCTCTTCATCTACCATAGTTTCCATTATAGAAGTATGCCATTTGGTTGTTTGGAATGAAATCACATTCATCTATCTCGTTCTCAAAAATATCAATGTATGTATATAAGTGTGCATGGTTTGTTTGACAAATGTCAGCTGCTGTAATCTATTTATTTATTTTCTATTTATTATTAAGTCTGTTTATTTATTTTCTATTTATTATTAAGTCTGTTTATTTATTTTCTATTTATTATTAAGTCTTGAGGGATCTGTGGATATCGCAGACTGTTTATTTAATTAATTATAATTTTACACCCGGCCCTTAGACTAAAAATTACCAGCTATTTATACTAATTTTTATACTTAATGTTGTTGCTACTGCGGCTGTTGTTACTGTTGCTGTTGTTGTTGCTGCTATTGCGCGGTCAGCAATTGTTATTTATATTTTATTATTATTTACTTATTATTTTCATTGGTTTGCACCGTCGGCACTTAGTAGTTCTTGCTGATTGACTGTTGTTTTATATTTTGCTGTTGTTGTTGCTGCTATTGCGCTGCCAGCAATTATTATTTATATTTTATTATTATTTACTTATTATTTTCATTGGTTTGCACCGTCGGCACTTAGTAGTTCTTGCTGATTGACTGTTGTTTTATATTTTGCTGTTGTTTTTGTTGTTATTGTTTTTAATGACTCACAACCAGAGCTCCAAGTCGATCTAAAATTTTCGGCGGCGGCGGCTAGGCTAAAAATCACCGGCGGCGGCTCAAAGTCGGTTGCAGCCGACAATTTCGTGGAAAAACATAATTTTTTCAATTATGATTGTAGGATATGTATATATACAAGACCATTTATAAGACCTTTCAAGAGATGAGAGATTTTTCAAATGCTTTACTACAGCGAAATATTCTAAAACAAACGCTAAACAACACTGTTGGCAAGTCAAACAACTGAAACAAATGTCTTCCCAACAGTGCTGTTAAGCGTTTGTTTTAGAATATTTCGCTGTAATAAAGCATTTGAAAAATCTCTGCACGAAGGCAGAATAACACATGCTGAGTTATACTGCGGCTAGGGCTCGACATCTTGTGTTTCCGAACGGAATTGAACTCTGTGACATGGTCGATAGATTGCAGTTTTATATGGGAAGTAAAAAATTATATTATTATATATTGAACTCTGTGACATGGTCGATAGATTGCAGTTTTATATGGGAAGTAAAAAATTATATAATATCCAGCCTTATTTTCGATTTTATCGTGCGCGACATGAGAAGCAAATCGGATTGAAAATTTTTTTCTATACAACGCTTTTTTAAAGGTGTGTTCTACAAGATTTTGTTAAAGTTCGGACTAATGGCCTGTCCAAGGCATATCAAACACGTATCAGGCATATTGCTCGTCCGCTGATTTTTTGTTTACAAGTTTATAACGAAGAATTTATTTGACAATTACTTTTGTGCCTTGTTTCATGCATACAATTTTTTGACAATTATAATTATTACATTATAATTATAATTATAAGTATACTTTGTAAAGCTATGTGAGAAGCACAGATTTGCCAGAGAGTTTTGGCTAATGCATGCACCTATATTAAATGTGCCTTGGGCCTGTCATACGCGAGAACAATTGTGCTGGCATAACATACCAGATTGTAGGTGAGAGGCAAAGAGAGTGGTTTTGTGGTTGGCATAATTTTGCAACCAAGCACAACCCCGCATCAACAGCACAAAACCAATACACACATAACTTAAAAAAACAGCAAATATCAAATGCATACAAGAAACACTAACACATCACCGAAAAAAATTATTTTCTTTCTGTAAAATATCAGCGAGTTTTTAAAGTGGATGGAAAATATTAGCCGGCTGGAAATGTTAGTCGACTTCCACATGTTAATCGGCTGCAATTATTAGCCGATGTGAGCCGTCCAATTCGGCGGCGGCTCGAGCTCAAAAAAATATCGGCGGCTTGGCGCCGCCGGCTGCGAGCCGTACGACTTGGACCTCTGCCAAGGACTCGAATCAGGAAACACTATTCAGTCAACACTTTTTAGTGTGTGCGTTGCAAGAACTGGGCTCTATGGTACTAAGATTAGGCACAACACCTCAAAACCTTCTGGGTGATCAAACTGCATACCATTGATACGACTTGTGCTGTATTGGTGCATCCAAGTGCAGCAGCCCAAGACTGTGCCAAGTCTAATAACACCACTTATGGATAGCTTGTTGATGCCCCCCGAGAAAATGCGGTCTTCACCGGAGGACGTATCAGGTTACAGTTGCGCTTTGGCGGCAACATACCAAGGGTAAAATTGTATTTAATGCGACACGAGTCGCATGTCGCTAAATCGTACCCAAGCCGGTTGGTTGTTAATTGGATCCATAATGACTCTGGGATCTCCCGTTAGTGAAGGGACTATTACCCAAATTGCTGCTGTTGTGGCGCCACTCTTTACCTCGTTCCAGCAAATAATTGGAGTCAAAAAAGGCTCACGGCGACTCATTTACATGGCAAGTTACGAATGCCGAGCAGGGACCGGATTCCACAACGATGAATTTTGAAGTGTTCACCAATTCCAGTGTACACTTGTTGCTTTGTGCATCCTCAATGGTGAGAATGAATAATTATGATAGTTATAGTGAACACTAGCGTCAAAATTTATCACTGGAAAAAGTGTGCTGAATTGTGAACACTGAAATTGGTGAACATTTCAAAAGTCGTCGTTGCGGAATCTGGCCCTAGGAGCCTAGGAACAAATTATTGTAACCACACGTTATTAAGTAAATTAAAGATTTTGTTAAATTTGTTTTAAATAATCGATTTGTATTTTTATTTTTGTACCAACTTCAAATTTAGTTAATATAAAATTGGGGTTGTTTTCCCTCTACTACAAAATTTCAACACTTTAAAACTATTAAACTTGACAAAATCTACTTAATTAAAAGTTGTTAATATCAATGATTATTTAATTTTTTATTGAAAATAACAATAATTAAAGCAAATTTGATAATACAATACAAAAATAATAGAGGGGTTTATTAATTTTTCATTTGTGTTCTGTCAAATATACATCTATAGTACATAAATACAACAAATGTTTTTAAATAATAGTACATATATTAATTTGAAATTTATTTGCTTGTGGTTTAGCTTGGTCTATATACGTATTTCATTGGCGCTTAAACCAAATCATCAGTAGACTTCAACCACAAATTTTGAACAGTCACAAACCTCTTACTTTATGCACAGACTTTCAAAAACTATATGAGAATTCATAGAACAATAATATTTTTGAAAATCACAGAGACAAAATAAGTTTGGTAGGCTTTGAAACTCATACAAAACCCAGCAAATAATTTATATTCGATATGAATCTATTTTATTTTTCTACACCTTCATACAATTAGAAATCCATTGGATAACAATAAAAGTAATTACAAGGCAAAATGAAAAATAAAATCTAAAATTTAACATTTAAGAAGTTTATTATTCGACATATTGTCATAATTATATTTTAATTTGAAATTTATTTGCTTGTGGTTTAGCTTGGTCTATATACGTATTTCATTGGCGCTTAAACCAAATCATCAGTAGACTTCAACCACAAATTTTGAACAGTCACAAACCTCTTACTTTATGCACAGACTTTCTACTGATGATTTGGTTTAAGCGCCAATGAAATACGTATATAGACCAAGCTAAACCACAAGCAAATAAATTTCAAATTAAAATATAATTATGACAATATGTCGAATAATAAACTTCTTAAATGTTAAATTTTAGATTTTATTTTTCATTTTGCCTTGTAATTACTTTTATTGTTATCCAATGGATTTCTAATTGTATGAAGGTGTAGAAAAATAAAATAGATTCATATCGAATATAAATTATTTGCTGGGTTTTGTATGAGTTTCAAAGCCTACCAAACTTATTTTGTCTTTGTGATTTTCAAAAATATTATTGTTCTATGAATTCTCATATAGTTTTTGAAAGTCTGTGCATAAAGTAAGAGGTTTGTGACTGTTCAAAATTTGTGGTTGAAGTCTACTGATGATTTGATTTAAGCGCCAATGAAATACGTATATAGACCAAGCTAAACCACAAGCAAATAAATTTCAAATTAAAATATAATTATGACAATATGTCGAATAATAAACTTCTTAAATAGTACATATAGTAAGGATAGGAATTGCTCATAATAACTACAAGTAAAACTTTTATTTATGTATTCTAATTAGCCACTGCACTGTCCCTAAACTAGATTTGTTCCATTTACTGCACTGCCGGGCTTAAGGAATTTCTTCACCATTGTGTTCTCTGAGACGGGACAACTTAAAGATTTTCTGCATTGCAAAGTTTTCTTGTCTAATAAAGTTTTTGTGGACTACCGGCCTTCTGCAGGGCTTAAGGATTTTCTCCGCCATGGTGTTTCCCGACGCGGTGCATATTAACATATTATCTGATAGGAAATTAAACATGAAAAAAAATTAAGTAAAAATAATTAACTGCGATCCTTATTTCTTGAGTTATTGTGATTTCTCTGCATTTCTGAATGTGGTGGGTCAATATTTGAACCAATTTAGAGCTGTGCAGAAAATCATTAGTAGTGTCGTTTTGGGAAAACTTTATTAGACAAGAAATCTTTGCAATGCAGAAAATGTTATTAAGCTGCGCCGTGTGGGGAAACACCATGGTGGAGAAAATCCAGTTATAATTAGCTTATCGATTTGTTGGGTAATCTTTATGTTAGAAACAATCAAATTTTGTGTTATTAAGTGACCCTCGTCACTTCACACCTTTGACATTATTTTAAAATTGCCCCATAAATTAAAAAATTTTTGACGTTAATTACCCAAATTTGACAATTTTTATTGCCATAGAACCGCCAGTTACTAACTACTCCCACACTCCACAAATTTACTTAAACTTTAGAAAAATCATATCGCTGAAAACCTGATCACTATAAATATACTTCATATATTTCCCACGCTGCCAAAAATGAGTCTTAGTTAAATATTCATTCGTTTTAAAACTGGTTAACCAAAGAACAAAAATAAATCTAAACAAAAAATCGATGATGAATATAAACAAAAATATTGATATATCAAACTATCAGCTGCATAATACCATTTTCGCAAAGCTCACAATCTTAAGCCTACTGTTTCACAGTATTTTTTCAAAAATGCTTGTTAGCTCGTCAAATTTTTCCTGTTGTTCTCGCTTAATCACAACATATGAAGAAGGAGATGAAATCTGCCGTCGCAAAGTCTACTATTTGCGTAATGTAATAGTAGATGTGATAGCTTCTTATTTTAAAAAATGTTTGTAAAAATATTAAAATAAAATATAACTAAAAAAAAAAAAATCAATATTGTTAAAACTAAACCACTCAAAATGAACTATAACACACTGCAATATTCAGAAACTTCATCATATTATCAGTTTTTATAGTAAAAGATGTACATTTCCTATTTCGAAAGCTCTAACACACAAAATCTTAATACATGAATATGGAGTTATAATAAAAGGTATTCACTTTATTCATTTCTATAGCTAACAGATCTTTAGAAAATATAAAGAAACTAACTAACTAACTAACAACTGACTTTGGTATCCATTTTTTAGGAATGTACATTTGTATAAATGAGCATCTATTAAAATTAGTGAATAAATACATATGGACTTCAACTAGAATCATGCTGAAGCATGCATAAATTTTAAAATGAAATGTAAACAGATCTGTCTTTACATCTTTATCTGTATAAGTATTAAATAAATTTACGGAAAAAAGCATATCGAAGCATGTATAATTCAAAAAAATTTCTCAAGTCACATAATTTTATAAGCAAAAATTTTATAATTTTTTTACAAATGAAATACATACTTATTTTATATAAATTCAAAAGAGTGAATTCGTAAATTCTTAAAGAATAGATTTTTAATTGAAATACCACTACATCTCGGACTTTCGCGTCACTATCGATAGAAGCATGCATGCTAGCAATATATATATATATATATATATATATATATATATTTTTTTTTTTTTAATACATATATTTATTTATTGAATCTCCAAATATGAACTAACAATAAGTATTCAAATCTTAAATCTAAAGTATAACTACTAGGACCGACATAAACATAAACTTAGTGATAGTTATAAATAATACATAATTAGTGATAATCAAAAAAGGAAAAAAAAGTATTTTCAAGAAATCCGATCTGGAGTGTTGAGTATTAGGGCCCTTGTGTCCATCTTTTTTAGGCGGATGCGTCCAGTAAAGTTCAAAATATTACGAGCAAGTGGATTAGGATGTGCCTCGAGTTTTGTTAAATATTTGCCTGCGTATTTTGCAATTTCTTCAATCACCAGTGGAATATTTAAATCAGGATTTATATTTGAAATCTTAATGTACCATGGAGCAGATGTTATTAACCTTGAAATTTTATTTTGTCTTCGTTGAATTCTCTCTACATTGGAAGCTGATGCAGTGCCGCATAGGTGGATACCATAACACCATATTGGCTTCAAAAGCGACTTGTATATATAAAGTTTTCAGTCCAGACTAAGTGTTGAATTTCTGCCAATCAACCAATGTATTTGAGATAACTTAAGTTTTATCTGAGTTAGCTTAAAGTCACTATGATGTCTCCATGTAAGCCTTCGATAAGGTGTATACCAAGGTATTCCACTTGGGAATGTTGAGGAATATTTTGATTGTTCATTCGAATGGGGGAACAACTATCTTTTCTTAATATAAACGTTATATGGACACACTTTTGTTCATTTACCTTAATTCTCCATAAGTTCAACCACCTTTCCAATTGTGTAATATGTTCTTGTAGATATCGGGAAGCCTCGTGAAGGTTTTCAGGCATACTAAGGAAGGCTGTATCATTGGCAAACGTAGATGTATGGATATTGCTGCTCAAAGGCATATCATAATTATAGATCAAATACAAAACTGACCTCAGTATGCTCTCCTGTGGCACACCGGATGATATTGATTCGAGCACACTCATGAATTCTACTTCCACAACCGTGCACTTTCGGGTAGTAACGTAACTTTCTAATAGATTCAGAAAATTTATTGGTATATATGATTTTAATTTTAAAATAAGGCCTTGCCTGAGAAACGTCAATAAACACGGCAGAACAATACTTCTTTATTTCAAATGTTCTTATAAATTGAACCAATCTATGAGTTTATTCAATAGTGCTATTCAATAGTGCTGACTTCTTAACCAAATGGTCTGGGATGCACCACTATCAGTTAAAATTGGTGACAATTTTGTTATGAGCAGCACTACGAAGAGTTTTGACATAGTTGACTGCAAACTTATTGGCCTATATGACTCAGCTTTAGTAAGACCTTTGCCCGGCTTTGGAATCATTATTACTTTTGCAAGCTTCCAGAGTTGTGGATAATACTCCAGGCGCAATATGACATTAAACACAAGTAAGAGTGCTATATTCTGCTGTGCCGAATCTTATATACCCTTTACTTAAGTGCGTTATACATACATAAGTACAGAGATATTTAGGTGCATATTAATTTTGTGAAAAAATTCATACTTTCATACAATTTTTAGGTTTTTGGCATTATGTTTAATTTGGTGCTTTTTAGATTTTGGCGATTTATTTTATTTTGCTGATCTGTTAGTTTTTGCGATTTTTTTTCATATAGGCAATTTTGTTTCGTTTTGGCGATTTTTTTCGGTTTTTGGCGTTCTTTTAGTTTTGGCGATTTTTTTGATTTTGACGATTTTTCTTTCATATTTTATTTTGCAATTATTTAATTTTTTTTTATTTTTTTGTGGCAATTTTTTTAGTTGTGACACTTTTTTTCTCGTTTTGGCGATTTGTTTCGCTTTTTGACTTTTTTTAATTTTGGCGATTTTTTTTCGTTCTGGCGGATTTTCTTGATTTTGCCGATTTTTTTTCTTTTAGGCGATTTTTTTATTTTTTGGCGATTTTTTTTTATATAGGCAATTTTTTTTTGCTTTGGCGATTTTTTCGGCTTTTGGCGTTCTTATTTCTTTTTGGCATTTTTTTTAGTTGTGACACTTTCTCGTTTTGGCGACTTTTTTCGGTTTTTGGCGATTTTTTAATTTTGGTGATTTTTTTTCGTCTTGGCGGACTTATTTGATTTTGCCGATTTTTTTTCATTTAAGCGATTTTTTATTTCTGGCGATTTTTGTTCATATAAGCATTTTGTTTGTTTTGGCGATTTTTGCGGATTTTTGTCATTGTGGGAATTTTTTTTGTTTTGACACTTTTTTTCTCGTTTTGGCAATTTTTTCGGTTTTTGGCGTTTTTTTAATTTTGGCGATTTATTTGATTTTGCCAATTTTTTCATTTAAGCGATTTTTTTTTAATTTTAGCGTTTTTTTTCATTTAGGCGATTTTTTCCATTTTTGATTTTTGTTCATATAAGGATTTTTTTTGTTTTTGCGATTTTTTGCGGTTTTTGGCTTTTTTTTTAATTTTTAGCGTTATTTTCATTTTGGCGATTTTTTTCGTTTTGGCAATTTTTTTACATTTTTAGAGATTTTATAATTTTTGGATTTTTTTAGTTTGACCGTTTTTGAAAATTTCAAAAGTTTAACTCTCACAGTTTCCAAGATATAACAATTTGCCAAAATTACATAGTCAAAATTTCATTAACTGGTCGACCACCCTTTAATTTAAATTTTTTTAATTTTAATGATAATTGTTGTAGCCTATATAAAAATACACTAATTTTACAAATTTCTAATGCCAATATACATATGTAAACCTTCTTCCTAAAACATGAACTATGTTTAATTATTAGGAAAAAAGTTAAAGTTTTCCAACCCTGGAAACGTTTTTTTATTTTGTTAAATTTTAAAACCTTTTTTTTTAATTATAAATATAAATTTTATTCGTACCGAAGTATAAAATAAGTTAATTTAATAAAAAAAGTAATAAAAACTTGTTTTCGGTAGTTATTTTTTATTTTTTTATTTTTTGGGAAAATAAAGTTTGAGTTTTCCAGCTCTGAAACCGTCTGCCCGATTTTGCTGATTTTCAATAGCAAAATTTCTCGGAAAATATCTGAAACATCAGTCCAAGAACGAAGTCTCTAGCTGTTCTGCGCGCTTGGGAAAACCGATTTCACGTACAGACAGACGGACATCGCTTGTTCGTCTTCCATATGCATAAGGATCCAGAATATATATACTTTATATGTCGCTTATTAATATTGTAGAAATTACAAACGGAATGACAAACCTATATATACCCTTTTACCATTTTTTGGTAAAGGGTATAAAAAAAATAACTACAATATATATACATATGTACATATTAACAAATACTCTTTGGTAAAATAATTTGTAAATGGCCTTTATTGTTTGAAATTTTTGTTTTCGCAATGAATAGAAATAACAATAAAAATAAGGCTAGGCCAAAAAACCCAGTAGAATACGAAGAAGAGGAAATTGAAGGAGCTATATAATTTTTAACTGAACTGTGAAAGGATTTAGGAATAGAAGGAACCCCTACTAGGGATGATGTAACTAACAAACGAAAAGTAGAATTAGAAACAGTGTTGTTAATGAGAAAATATCTAGATTGGTAAATTTTTATTTAGGACAATATAATGGGAGCCAAAGAATCTAAAGTAGATCATCCCAACGCAAATGTTGTTAATAACGTAGAAATTATTGACCACAAGGAAGAAATTAACTCTATATGGGTACTTATATTAATCCTTACAATAATAACAGCTCTTAATCTACTACTTAAAATTTACTTAGCACATAAAAGATCGCTCAAAAAGCAGTACATTAGTAGGGCAAATGATTTAGATAAAGTTTAAGTCTGAATGGATTGGCAAACTATCCTCAGTAAATGTAGAAATATTAAAACAGAATTTGAAAAATCATATAAATGTCTTAGTATAGACAGACCAATAAAACATGACACCCCAAATAAACGTTTTAAAATTCTTTTTGATTGCTTAGAAAAAACAAGAGTGATCCTAAATACTAATTATGCGCGACTAACATCTACCCACAAGACTGCAGCAGACGCATTTTTTTATGATATTAGGAACAAAATACTAAAACTAGCAGCCAAAAAGAACATACAAATTGAATTGCCAGAAACAATACATGAACAAACTGATATAAAAATAATTTTCCCCCTAAAGATGATGAAAACTATTACGAAATGAAGTAGTAGTGGAATGGGCATTCTCGGGCACTTAAAATTGTTAAATTGTTGGCTGAAATTGTTAAATTGTTGCTGAAATTGTTAAATTCTTGGAAATTTGTTTTTTCGGCGGCGCTTTGATGTTTTTTGTTTACATTAGGAGTTTTTGTTTACATTAAGAGTATGTCTGTCTGTTTGCCTGTCTCTCTGACTGTCCGCCTGACCGTGGGAATTTTTGTGTGGAATATTTTGTGTGAATGTATTAAGGTGACTCATAGTTTTGAGGTTTTTATGTGTGTATATGCCGACGGCAAAACATGATTATTATTTTTTCCTAATACCGAAGGGAAAATCATGGAAATGATTTGTCCTTATGCCGACGGGAAAATCATGAAAATGATTTTTCCTAATACCAATGGTGAAATAGTGATTATTAATTTTTCCTATTGCCTACGGCAATTCATGATAATTTTTCAAATGCCGACGGCAAAACACGATTATTATTTTTTCCTAATACCGAAGGGGAAAATCATGGAAATGATTTGTCCTTATGCTAACGGGAAAACGTGAAAGTTTTTTTTCTAATGCTAATATAGGTGTTGGTAGACTGTGATTTGGGTGGATGAGTGTTTGTAGGTGTTGTAATATGTAACCGGAGGAATCTGTATGTTTGTCTGTCTGTAGGAGTTTAATGTGATTATGATTTGGATGGGTAGGATTGTAGATGTAATATGTAGCCATAGGGATTTGTGGGTGTGTCTGTCTGTAGGAGTTTAAGGTGATTATGATTTGGATGGGTAGGATTGTAGATGTAATATGTAGCCATAGAGATTTGTGGGTGTGTCTGTCTGTAGGAGTTTAAGGTGATTATGATTTGGATGGGTAGGATTGTAGATGTAATATGTAGCCATAGGGATTTGTGGGTGTGTCTGTCTGTAGGAGTTTAAGGTGACTATGATTTGTTTGGGTAGGATTGTCGACGTAATATGTAGCCATATGGATTTGTGGGTGTGTCTGTCTGTAGGAGTTTAAGGCTGATCGTGATTTGTGAGCGGTGAGGATGTTGTTGAGGTAGATGGATTATTTGTATGCATATATGTCTGTGAGAACTTAAGATAATTGTGATTTATTAGGGGCGAGGTGTTCTTTTAATATGTAGCAGTGAGAATCTATGTGTATATGTGTCTTTGGGGGGTTTAATACTGAGGGGGAATTTAAAGCTTGTCGTGATTTGTGAGGGGTGGGGGTGTTGTTAAAATTTTCTTGGGTTTTTTTAGGTGAATTCTGTTATTCTGTTTCTATGTGTCTGTAATTTCCTCACGCTAATAAATTAATAATCATTTTATTTATGTATAAAATGTTCTCATATATGTGAACACCCCTAATACTTGGGTATGGGTGGTCGAGTTTGCCTCTCCATGATAAGTTTATATTTTGTTTATTTGTTTAAGAAATATATATTTGTTTATATTTATGTATATATGTACGTTTATATGTATGTATGTACGATCGTAGGAATTTGAACATCGAATATTTTGTGACTGTAGAATCCAAACGTTATGTATGTATGTATGTATAAGTTCATATTTTGCAACATAATCATTTCTTAAGCTACGGCTATTTTAAAGCAACAAACTTTCAACCAAGTACAATCATCAGCAGAGAAACAAAAAAGTAAAAATTTGCAAGTATGCAATAAAGTTAACTCTCCTCCTCCCCACTTCCTTCTCTTTCATTTATGTAGTTTGTATTTGAAATAAGAAAACACTTGTACATTTTTTTATTTTGTTTTCATGTATTGTTTAACATTTTTTTAAATTTTATAATAATGTACATATGTATGTAAATTCTTATTTTAAAAAGTAAAAAAAGTTCATTTAAACAAGATATTTCTTTTGATAGTAAAATACTATTTTTAATGTGCAAACACCATAATTATCATAGTTACAATAAAAATATACTTGATTTTCCATTTGTTTAATATTGATTGAGTCTATATCTTCAACTTTAGAAATATTTTGGTATAAAATTCTTTATTTTTTATTTTTATTTCAACCAGCGCCTTTCTTCTTCACCTTTTACATATACATATTTTAAATCACCTTGCATAGACTTTTAAAAATTTGGTAAAGCAGCGATGAAATATATAGATAATGCTTAAACAGAAACAAATAAATTTCAATTAAATAAAATAAATACTATCCATTAGAAATAATTTAGAAAAATGATTACTACAAGTTGTACCATATGCAATAAAGTCTTTATGACTTAAATAAAACTTAATGAGCATATGGAAATGTACTCCTATGCTAACCAGTTGAATTCCATGTCAGGAATTAATAAACTATATCTTAGAAGAAGCAATATAAGGATTGTGATGAGATAATCTCATCAAATTGTTATATGACTCATGTCAGAACCACAAAACACAAAAACAGTTGTCACCAAGAACGGATTGATGATTTTCTCACTAAAAGAGTAAGTTACTTCAATGGAAGGATCGAGACATATATCCTCCTCAACAAAAATGTGGCTATCTTGTTTCCGCAGGAGTTTCTGAAATCTGTCAAGAGCTCCATAGTACAATAACTCAATGAATGTATTGGGATACATAGTACATTTAAATTAAATATGGAGCTCACATGTGATTATATGAAGATGGTGAATGATGAGATGAATGTTTCCCAACTTGTACATATTTCGAAAATGATGTTGGTGACTTAGTCTGATGACATAGAAGACATGTACAAGAAACAGACGGAGGAGCTAAGAACCAAAATGGAAGAATTTCTAGAGAGGGATAGCGGGTGGACTTAGACTTCAATAAATTTCCTTGAAGTTAATATAAACAAGGCGTCCATAATAAGAGGATCGAGCTTTATCCCTCTCCCAAAAAATATTGCAACAAAATGTGCATGCATAAATGTTGAGAATAATGACATTTATGGCTTTAAATGGTCTCTCATTGCGGCTTTGAATGTAAATAGTGGTCTGAGTCCTAAACAACGGAAAAACTCTAGAAATTACAATATTGCAAACATTTCTGATGAGAATATTAATATAGAAGCAATTGTATTAAATTTTGAAGGCCTAGAGATTCCACTCCCATTGAAGCAGATAAAACAATTCGAGAATCAAAATGATATGAGCATAAATGTATTTGGTCACAATGGAACATCACTTATAGGACCATACTACATAACAAAAGGAGAAAAACACATTCATATTAATCTCTTATTGCTAAACTCCTATGAGAACTTCCACTATGTGTTTCATTAGTGCATTTATGCAAAATGTCTTCGCTATTTAAAAAGTTACTTCTTATTGTTATATTTATTTACATACTGTAATATTTTTTAATATACTTATCATAATAAATAATTAAAGATTGTAGAGGTATTTATCTAAATTATTTACTAAAAAAATTAATAAAAAAAAAAAGTTAAGGAAATGTTCAAGACCCCAATAGAAATAGCTCAATATAATAAGACAAAAAATTATCATACATGTATGTATGTAAGAAAATATTAAATAACGATAAAGTTAGAGATCATTGTCATCTTACGGGCAATTATCGTGGGGCAGCTCATAGCGAATGTAATTTAAATTATAAAACACCTCAGTTTATTCCAGTTATTTTCCATAATCTTTCTGCATATGATATGCACCTATTTTTCAAAGAACTTTCTACTATAAAAAATGCCACAATAAAAGTGATTCCCCAGAACACAGAACCTTATATTTCTCTTTAAATTTTTATCAGATTATATGAAAAACATGGATTCGAAATAAGATTTATAGACTCGTTTAGATTTATGGCTTCGAGTTTAGATACGTTAGCAAAAAAATCTTGATAGCAATGATTTTAATAGTATTCGATCATATTTCGCTGATGAAGCTCATTTCAACCTGATTAGAAGAAAGGGTGTATTTCCGTACTCTTACATGGATTCTATGACTAAGTTTAAGGAAATTAAACTCGCTAGTAGAGAAGAGTTCTTCAATATTCTAACGAATGAAGAATGTAATGTAGTCGAGTATGAACATGTTCAAAAAATATGGAGGGAGTTTAACTGTAAAACCCTCCTTGACTATACTGAACTCTACTTAAAGACAGATGTTCTTCTTCTAACTGACGTGTTTGAAAATTTTATGAAAATTTGTAATGGTATATACGACTTGGACCCCTGTCATTATTATACAGCACCAGGCTTATCCTGGGATGCAATGTTAAAAACCACAGAAGTTTCACTGAAACACTTCATTGATTCCGACATGTATACGTTTATGCAAAACGAAATTAGAGGTGGACTAGTTCAATGCTCAAAAAGATATTCGAAAGCGAATAAAAAATATTTGGAAGATTTTGATAGATCAAAACCATCAGAATTTCTTGTATATTTAGACGTTAATAATTTGTATGGTTGGGCGATATCAAAGAAACTTCCTTGCGATGAGTTTGAGTGGGTATGTGATACTGATTTTGATATTAAAAATTTTTTTGATACTACAGAATATATTTACATTTTCGAAGTGGATAAAGAGTATCCCAATTCACATAAATGTATGTTTGCTAGTATCAGAGTGGTTGGTTCTTCAGTTGGCATATATGTATACTCCCTCTCCTACGACAAAAAATTATGTAGTAGGAGTATAAATTTTAGTGTTGGATATACATATATATATGCTCGTATCAGAGAGGTATAGATATAGTGTTAGAAAGAGATGGATTTTGCGAGAACTTATCCATAATTGATAGCACTTACTACTTGTATGTGTACATATTTCTTATTTTTAATATTCTATGTATTGGTGTATGCATGCGAATTTTAGAGAGACATAATTATTATTTTTTATTGTTTTTTTGTGGTAGAATTAATGCTGCCTCAGTAAAAAATTTGAATAGTGCTGTATTCCTTAATCTAAAATTTGGGGATCAAAGAAATTGTTTAACTTGTTGGAATAGCTGTTCGCCTAGTTGAAATTTGTTTGCTGATTGCTTCTACTCTTGTACATATGTATGTATATATGCATGTACACTCATATGTGTACTTAACAATTTTTGATTTTATGTATGTATGTATGTATGTATGTATGTTTGTATGTACATACTTATCCAAATGTGATGAGATTGCTTTTTAGCGTTTTACAATATCCAAGGGAACTTTTTTATTCTGTATTTTTCGCTGTCTTTAGGCATTTTTGCAGCACAAAAGTTATTTTCATAAATTTATCTCTATATATGTACGTGTATATTTTGCTTTGTAAATTTAAGCTGGGTCGATCTTGTTAGAATTGAATGTTTTGCAAATTCAGCGATTTGTTTTTATGTAGGTACTACATTCACATTTATGTACATATGTTTAAAGAATAAAGCATAAAGTAAAAAATGGAAATAAGAAATATGGGATCAGAGCATATTTCATTGTGATATGATGTACTATCAGACCAATTTATGTGTGATCATGTATGTGCAAGTGTGTTTGATTTGTTCAATTGTTTTGACTTTAAGAAGTGTCGTCAAAGCTTTTGCGATTGTTTGCCAGCTTTTTGAGGAAGGTTAGGGGTTTCCTTTTGCTCTTTTTTTGTATTTTTTTATTTGTTTTTTTATTTTTTATTTTTTGAACTACCATTTCATTTAATTTTATTTGAACATTGTATATGGTTCTTTCACATCAATTTTTATAAATACTACCTGATAACTCAAATTTTTCTGTAACGGATAAATCCCATCTGAAGTAATTAAAGAATTCTCTCAATTTCCGCAGAACATAGCCAGTATTAGAGGTAGTATTCACTTCTGATAAATAGGGTTAACTTTTAGCATTCGTTATTTTAAATAAATCATTAAATAACATCCTTGTCGTTTAAAATTATAAAAGTTTTAAACATTTTTCATTTTATTTTATATACTTTTATTAATTTTTAATATTACAAATAAAAGTATATGTATTTATTAGACTTATAACATTAATTTTTCTAATATTAAATATTGTGCATCTGCACATGTCTGGTCCTTCTCTGCAATCTGAGCTGTACCAAGGACAACAACAAAAGTGCTCTGCGTCATTGTTGTCCTCCACACCGAATTCCTCATTTTCGTTGAGCATGTGCAGAAAACATAGGATTGTATCCTTATGCTCATGCATTAGACATCCTTCGTATTTGTCCAGAAATTGTTCGACTGCTGATTTCATAATTAAGTTCTTCTTACTTTGAATGACTATTTGATAATGTTCTAAAATTTTAATTTTTAAAATTTCATTAGATATTTTCGATTGGTATTGCTATTTTTTCTCTCTCTCTCTCTCAACCCTTTTCTCTCTATAACTATCTCTTTTTCTTTCTATAACTATCCCTTTTTCTCTGTGACTTTTCCTCATATAGGTATATTCACTATTTCACATCAAATGTTTTCATGTAGACTTCTTATACTCCTCGAATCTACATTAAATATCAATTTAAGTAAAATACTCCCATTAAAACGGAATATTTATGGAGAAACGGTTTAGGTCCACATTAGATAGTGGTCTGTTGGGCAGCATCTCGTAAGAGTTTTTTGATTCCTCTTTGTGAACTAAACCATACCCCTTTTTATATGCTTTTAAGTAAAGTCTTTTGTCAACTGCTATAGATTCCATCGCTATTATGTCTAGTAGTTGCTTCATCAAGTTGATTTTTGGCATTCTTTGTTGCATTTACAGCTTTAGCTATGGCAGCACCTCCAGTTGTTAGACTACCAATTGCATCCAGAGCAGTTAAAATCGGTATTAGAGGCAAAAATCCATCAATTTTTGGGACACGTATTACACGTGGTACTATAAATTGAGATTTTTTTCCTTTTAATGATTTGTTGATAGTTTTTCGTGCAATTTTAATAGCTGAGTTAATATCTAATGGCTTTTCCTTATTTAGTATTTTTGTTGCAGCTCTAATTGATGTTCTAAATAGTTTTTTATCATTTAGCTTGTTCTTTCCAACATTTTTCTTTTTCTCCACACCCATACCAAATTTTGTTTTGGCTTTCATTGCGTTAGTAACCATATATGCAAATGATTTTTCAGCAAGACTACTATCTTTTGATAAAACTCGATTCCAAGCTGAATTTTCCAGTATTTTATCAGCTTTATGTCTAGTACTTAAATCCTTATTTTTTGAATACGCAATATCATGATTTTTACAAGCAGAGTCCAATAAATTAATTCCTTTGTCACCTCGATTTAAACGTTTTTGTAGTTTTGTTCCAGGTCCACAGTACTGATATCCAGGAAGATGAAGTTCAACAGGTAGAGCGTTTATTATTTTATCTACTATACCTCCTCCAACGAAGGTGTTTTTATGACTAAACGTTTTCTGATATCGTATAACCATATTATCTAATTTTTTCTATAATAATAAGAGGTAACAATTATGAAATGCATTTAGTTACAAAAATGCAGTTAGTGAAACAACATAAAAATATTTTAGTTCGTAATATTGATGAATCATCGAACATTACTTCAAAAATAAAGCACAGCCCCCTCTTACCAAATTCTATTCGTGCTCTAATAGTAGGACCATCAAATTGTGGAAAGACTAATGTTATGCTTGGCTTACTAGAAAGTCCTAATGGACTCAAGTTTGAAAACATCTATTTATACTCAAAATCTTTATATCAGCCCAAATATGAATATCTGAAGAAACTAATTTCACCAATTAAAGGAATGGGATATTATACACATACAGATAATGAATCAGTTATTCCACCTGACGAAGCTAAAACTAATTCAATTATGATATTTGATGATGTTGCATGTGAAAAGCAGAATAATATACGTACATATTTTTGTATGGGGCGACATAGGGATGTTGATTCATTCTACTTGTGTCAAACTTATACTAGAATTCCCAAGCATTTAATAAGAGATAATGCAAATGTTATTATAATGTTTAAGCAAGATGAGACGAATATGAAGCATGTTTATAGGGATCATGTTGGCAGCGATATGAGTTATGAAAAGTTCCAAGAAATTTGTCGAGAGTGTTGGAAGGATAAATATGGATTTTTGGTGATAAGCAAAGGTAATGAATTAAACAATGGTCGCTACAGAAAACAATTTGACTATTTCATAACTATATAAACTACTCTTGATAAACATTCACTTTAGTTATTAATCTAACTTTAAACTTCATACATCTATTTGCTATAAGCTGAGCTGCTACCTGATAAACTGATCTGAAAACCAGACCAGGTGCTAAAAAGCTGATCTGATAACCAGACCAGGTCCTGAAAAGCTGATCTGATAACCAGACCAGGTCCTGAAAAGCTGATCTGATAACCAGACCAGGTCCTAAATAGCTGATCTGATAACCAGACCAGGTCCTAAAAAGCTGATCTGATAACCAGACCAGGTCCTGAAAAGCTGATCTGATAACCAGACCAGGTCCTAAAAAGCTGATCTGATAACCAGACCAGGTCCTGAAAAGCTGATCTGATAACCAGACCAGGTCCTAAAAAGCTGATCTGATAACGAGACCAGGTCCTAAAAAGCTGATCTGATAACCAGACCAGGTCCTAAAAAGCTGATCTGATAACCAGACCAGGTACTGAAAAGCTCATCTGATAACCAGACCAGGTGCTAAAAAGCTGATCTGATAACCAGCCCAGGTCCTGAAAAGCTGATCTGATAACCAGACCATGTCCTAAAAGGCTGATACCTGATCTAATAGCTGATACCTGTTATTTACTATTATTAAGCATGGATGAGAAAATTTTAAAACAATTGGTGTTGACAAGAAATGTCTTAAAGAAAAAGCTTCGTAGTATAAAAACTGGTGAAATAGATACACATGAACAACTAAGAGATACATTTAAACCTATAACAGAACCACTCAAAGAATTCATAAATAGTTCTAAAAAAATTAAAAAAATTCCTATGAGAGAAGAAAGTAACATTAAGACACAAGTTAAAAATAATACAAGTTTTCAGCCTGAAAAAACATCAGTAAAAATAGAGTCAAGTACACCAAAGAAACTAGCTGAAGGAACAATATTTGATAATACCATCTTATTAAATGATGCTAATACTGTAAATGATGATGACGATGATGATGATGATGATTTTTACTCACAGACTTTCAATACAGAAGATACTTATACTGACTTATCAGTCTTGGAAGGAAGAAATGAACTAGATACAACTATGAACTATGGTCCACATAAAGATTTCAATAATGAATGGAAATTAATGAAGATAAAATACAAGTTGGTGGTCAAATATGGGCCCTAACACCAGGGCTATTTTCTCTAATGTTTCATAAAATACCAAAAAATTATGATAAATTTGAACTCGAAATCTATAAAAAGATTTTAATTACTACTAATGGATAAAGAAGAGACTATACACCTGATGGTCAAATAAAGGGTACTAGAGTATATAAAACATGTCTGTTGATAAATTTGGACACTACTTAAACGATACTAGCAACATAATTTCTTTGAAAAATGCATCTAAACTGTTGGGGTTCTTTGTGGATACGAACAACAACATTGATGTCCAAACCAAAAGAATCAAAAATGTTGCAAAAGCTTTGACGACACTTCTTAAAGTCAAAACAATTGAACAAATCAAACACACTTGCACATACATGATCACACATAAATTGGTCTGAGAGTACATCATATCACAATGAAATATGCTCTGATCCCATATTTCTTATTTCCATTTTTTACTTTATGCTTTATTCTTTAAACATATGTACATAAATGTGAATGTAGTACCTACATAAAAACAAATCGCTGAATTTGCAAAACATTCAATTCTAACAAGATCGACCCAGCTTAAATTTACAAAGCAAAATATACACGTACATATATAGAGATAAATTTATGAAAATAACTTTTGTGCTGCAAAAATGCATAAAGACAGCGAAAAATACAGAATAAAAAAGTTCCCTTGGATATTGTAAAACGCTAAAAAGCAATCTCATCACATTTGGATAAGTATGTACATACAAACATACATACATACATACATACATACATAAAATCAAAAATTGTTAAGTACACATATGAGTGTACATGCATATATACATACATATGTACAAGAGTAGAAGCAATCCGCAAACAAATTTCAACTAGGCGAACAGCTATTCCAACAAGTTAAACAATTTCTTTGATCCCCAAATTTTAGATTAAGGAATACAGCACTATTCAAATTTTTTACTGAGGCAGCATTAATTCTACCACAAAAAAAAATAAAAAATAATAATTATGTCTCTCTAAAATTCGCATGCATACACCAATACATAGAATATTAAAAATAAGAAATATGTACACATACAAGTAGTAAGTGCTATCAATTATGGATAAGTTCTCGCAAAATCCATCTCTTTCTAACACTATATCTATACCTCTCTGATACGAGCATATATATATGTATATCCAACACTAAAATTTATACTCCTACTACATAATTTTTTGTCGTAGGAGAGGGAGTATACATATATGCCAACTGAAGAACCAACCACTCTGATACTAGCAAACATACATTTATGTGAATTGGGATACTCTTTATCCACTTCGAAAATGTAAATATATTCTGTAGTATCAAAAAAATTTTTAATATCAAAATCAGTATCACATACCCACTCAAACTCATCGCAAGGAAGTTTCTTTGACATCGCCCAACCATACAAATTATTAACGTCTAAATATACAAGAAATTCTGATGGTTTTGATCTATCAAAATCTTCCAAATATTTTTTATTCGCTTTCGAATATCTTTGTGAGCATTGAACTAGTCCACCTCTAATTTCGTTTTGCATAAACGTATACATGTCGGAATCAATGAAGTGTTTCAGTGAAACTTCTGTGGTTTTTAACATTGCATCCCAGGATAAGCCTGGTGCTGTATAATAATGACAGGGGTCCAAGTCGTATATACCATTACAAATTTTCATAAAATTTTCAAACACGTCAGTTAGAAGAAGAACATCTGTCTTTAAGTAGAGTTCAGTATAGTCAAGGAGGGTTTTACAGTTAAACTTCCTCCATATTTTTTGAACATGTTCATACTCGACTACATTACATTCTTCATTCGTTAGAATATTGAAGAACTCTTCTCTACTAGCGAGTTTAATTTCCTTAAACTTAGTCATAGAATCCATGTAAGAGTACGGAAATACACCCTTTCTTCTAATCAGGTTGAAATGAGCTTCATCAGCGAAATATGATCGAATACTATTAAAATCATTGCTATCAAGATTTTTTTGCTAACGTATCTAAACTCGAAGCCATAAATCTAAACGAGTCTATAAATCTTATTTCGAATCCATGTTTTTCATATAATCTGATAAAAATTTAAAGAGAAATATAAGGTTCTGTGTTCTGGGGAATCACTTTTATTGTGGCATTTTTTATAGTAGAAAGTTCTTTGAAAAATAGGTGCATATCATATGCAGAAAGATTATGGAAAATAACTGGAATAAACTGAGGTGTTTTATAATTTAAATTACATTCGCTATGAGCTGCCCCACGATAATTGCCCATAAGATGACAATGATCTCTAACTTTATCGTTATTTAATATTTTCTTACATACATACATGTATGATAATTTTTTGTCTTATTATATTGAGCTATTTCTATTGGGGTCTTGAACATTTCCTTAACTTTTTTTTTTATTAATTTTTTTAGTAAATAATTTAGATAAATACCTCTACAATCTTTAATTATTTATTATGATAAATATATTAAAAAATATTACAGTATGTAAATAAATATAACAATAAGAAGTAACTTTTTAAATAGCGAAGACATTTTGCATAAATGCACTAATGAAACACATAGTGGAAGTTCTCATAGGAGTGGAGCAATAAGAGATTAATATGAATGTGTTTTTCTCCTTTTGTTATGTAGTATGGTCCTATAAGTGATGTTCCATTGTGACCAAATACATTTATGCTCATATCATTTTGATTCTCGAATTGTTTTATCTGCTTCAATGGGAGTGGAATCTCTAGGCCTTCAAAATTTAATACAATTGCTTCTATATTAATATTCTCATCAGAAATGTTTGCAATATTGTAATTTCTAGAGTTTTTCTGTTGTTTAGGACTCAGACCACTATTTACATTCAAAGCCGCAATGAGAGACCATTTAAAGCCATAAATGTCATTATTCTCAACATTTATGCATGCACATTTTGTTGCAATATTTTTTGGGAGAGGGATAAAGCTCGATCCTCTTATTATGGACGCCTTGTTTATATTAACTTCAAGGAAATTTATTGAAGTCTAAGTCCACCCGCTATCCCTCTCTAGAAATTCTTCCATTTTGGTTCTTAGCTCCTCCGTCTGTTTCTTGTACATGTCTTCTATGTCATCAGACTAAGTCACCAACATCATTTTCGAAATATGTACAAGTTGGGAAACATTCATCTCATCATTCACCATCTTCATATAATCACATGTGAGCTCCATATTTAATTTAAATGTACTATGTATCCCATATACATTCATTGAGTTATTGTACTATGGAGCTCTTGACAGATTTCAGAAACTCCTGCGGAAACAAGATAGCCACATTTTTGTTGAGGAGGATATATGTCTCGATCCTTCCATTGAAGTTACTTACTCTTTTAGTGAGAAAATCATCAATCCGTTCTTGGTGACAACTGTTTTTGTGTTTTGTGGTTCTGACATGAGTCATATAACAATTTGATGAGATTATCTCATCACAATCCTTATATTGCTTCTTCTAAGATATAGTTTATTAATTCCTGACATGGAATTCAACTGGTTAGCATAGGAGTACATTTCCATATGCTCATTAAGTTTTATTTAAGTCATAAAGACTTTATTGCATATGGTACAACTTGTAGTAATCATTTTTCTAAATTATTTCTAATGGATGGTATTTATTTTATTTAATTGAAATTTATTTGTTTCTGTTTAAGCATTATCTATATATTTCATCGCTGCTTTACCAAATTTTTAAAAGTCTATGCAAGGTGATTTAAAATATGTATATGTAAAAGGTGAAGAAGAAAGGCGCTGGTTGAAATAAAAATAAAAAATAAAGAATTTTATACCAAAATATTTCTAAAGTTGAAGATATAGACTCAATCAATATTAAACAAATGGAAAATCAAGTATATTTTTATTGTAACTATGATAATTATGGTGTTTGCACATTAAAAATAGTATTTTACTATCAAAAGAAATATCTTGTTTAAATGAACTTTTTTTACTTTTTAAAATAAGAATTTACATACATATGTACATTATTATAAAATTTAAAAAAATGTTAAACAATACATGAAAACAAAATAAAAAAATGTACAAGTGTTTTCTTATTTCAAATACAAACTACATAAATGAAAGAGAAGGAAGTGGGGAGGAGGAGAGTTAACTTTATTGCATACTTGCAAATTTTTACTTTTTTGTTTCTCTGCTGATGATTGTACTTGGTTGAAAGTTTGTTGCTTTAAAATAGTCGTAGCTTAAGAAATGATTATGTTGCAAAATATGAACTTATACATACATACATACATAACGTTTGGATTCTACAGTCACAAAATATTCGATGTTCAAATTCCTACGATCGTACATACATACATATAAACGTACATATATACATAAATATAAACAAATATATATTTCTTAAACAAATAAACAAAATATAAACTTATCATGGAGAGGCAAACTCGACCACCCATACCCAAGTATTAGGGGTGTTCACATATATGAGAACATTTTATACATAAATAAAATAATTAAATAAAATGATTATTAAGTTTAAAATTATTAAGTTTAAATTTGTGAGCTTCTCATTTATTTAAATGAAAGTTTATAACATAATGACTCTAGTTGTTCTAAGAAACTTTGGGTAAAGGTTCCCTGATGATCTGCATCAGCAACAGTGAAATGCGCATAGGATCCAGCTAAACCCCTCAATAATCAATTTCAATGTATTTTATTAAAAAAAAAAAAAAAAAAAAAAAAAAAAAAAAAAAATATTTTACGGAAAAAGAAAAATAACATTTGGGGATTATTAGTGCGTTTACAAATTTTAAACTTAAATTGTAAAAATTCCCATAAAAACACTAATTATTAATTTGACGGCACCCGGTCAAAAAATACTTGTGTGGCAACACTCTATCTTGAATAGCTGTTGTTGTTATTTACATTTATTTTCTTTTTACATACTCTTTATGTCTACAATTTGATGCTGAAAAAAAGTCAGCTATTGTAGTAATGGTAAAGTAAGAAAATAAAAAACATGTTGATTATTGAGTTCTTGTTTCAACTTTGTTATTTGTTGTTGAGCTTCTCATTTATTTAAATGAAAGTTTATAACATAATGACTCTAGTTGTTCTAAGAAACTTTGGGTAAAGGTTCCCTGATGATCTGCATTAGCAACAGTGAAATGCGCATAGGATCCAGCTAAACCCCTCAATAATCAATTTCAATATATTTTATTAAAAAAAAAAAAAAAAAAAAAAAAAAAAAAATATTTTACTGAATAAGTAAAATATAATTTTGGGATTATTAGTGCGTTTACAAATTTTAAACTTAAATTGTAAAAATTCCCATAAAAACACTAAAAATGATTATTAATTTATTAGCGTGAGGAAATTACAGACACATAGAAACAGAATAACAGAATTCACCTAAAAAAACCCAAGAAAATTTTAACAACACCCCCACCCCTCACAAATCACGACCAGCTTTAAATTCCCCCTCAGTATTAAACCCCCCAAAGACACATATACACATAGATTCTCACTGCTACATATTAAAAGAACACCTCGCCCCTAATAAATCACAATTATCTTAAGTTCTCACAGACATATATGCATACAAATAATCCATCTACCTCAACAACATCCTCACCGCTCACAAATCACGATCAGCCTTAAACTCCTACAGACAGACACACCCACAAATCCATATGGCTACATATTACGTCGACAATCCTACCCAAACAAATCATAGTCACCTTAAACTCCTACAGACAGACACACCCACAAATCCCTATGGCTACATATTACATCTACAATCCTACCCATCCAAATCATAATCACCTTAAACTCCTACAGACAGACACACCCACAAATCCCTATGGCTACATATTACATCTACAATCCTACCCATCCAAATCATAATCACCTTAAACTCCTACAGACAGACACACCCACAAATCCCTATGGCTACATTTTACATCTACAATCCTACCCATCCAAACCATAATCACATTAAACTCCTACAGACAGACAAACATACAGATTCCTCCGGTTACATATTACAACACCTACAAACACTCATCCACCCAAATCACAGTCTACCAACACCTATATTAGCATTAGAAAAAAAACTTTCACGTTTTCCCGTTAGCATAAGGACAAATCATTTCCATGATTTTCCCCTTCGGTATTAGGAAAAAATAATAATCGTGTTTTGCCGTCGGCATTTGAAAAATTATCATGAATTGCCGTAGGCAATAGGAAAAATTAATAATCACTATTTCACCATTGGTATTAGGAAAAATCATTTTCATGATTTTCCCGTCGGCATAAGGACAAATCATTTCCATGATTTTCCCTTCGGTATTAGGAAAAAATAATAATCATGTTTTGCCGTCGGCATATACACACATAAAAACCTCAAAACTATGAGTCACCTTAATACATTCACACAAAATATTCCACACAAAAATTCCCACGGTCAGGCGGACAGTCAGAGAGACAGGCAAACAGACAGACATACTCTTAATGTAAACAAAAACTCCTAATGTAAACAAAAAACATCAAAGCGCCGCCGAAAAAACAAATTTCCAAGAATTTAACAATTTCAGCAACAATTTAACAATTTCAGCCAACAATTTAACAATTTTAAGTGCCCGAGAATGCCCATTCCACTACTACTAAATGAGACAAACAGTCGTAGAATTTCTCAGTACAGCTTCGAAGTTAATTACAGACTTCGATGGCAAATCTGAAAACTTGCGTTCCTTTATAGACTCACTATCACTGGTTGAATCTATTAAAGGCTCACATGAAACAACTTCAGTTTCATTAATTAAAACAAAACTCAAAGGAAACGCAAGAAATCTAATAAACACTGAGTCAACCATCTCAGAAATTATAAATAAGTTACAAAATACAGTAAAGGGTGAATCAGTAGAAGTAATAACGGCAAAAATACAAAATATAAAACAGAATAATAAAACTGCAAATATATATTGTGCAGAAATTGAGAATCTTGCAAAATCCCTCGAAAGTGCTTACATTACAGACGGGATACCATGTGAATTAGCAACTAAATACTCCACACAAGTGGCAGTAAAAGCTATCACCAAAAACTGCACCATCGATAAAGTAAAACTTATCATGGAAGCAGGACAATTCAATACCATGAATGATGCCATTAGTAAATTTGTCAACAGTTGCACAGAAGCAACTGGATAACAAAATTCTATACTATACTACAAGCAACGTCAAAACACTCGGAATAATAACTTTCGAGGTAATTACACAAGATTCCGTGGAAGAAGCAACTTCCCAAGAAATAATAGCAGCAATAATAGTAACAACAACTATATCACCTATGACAACAGAAATAATAGCAACACTGTAGTTAGTCAGAGACAAAACAATAACAGTAGAAACAGACGTCACGTCAGAGCAACAGAATCAAACGAAATTGATTCGGAAAACCTAGATGTTCCCCTAAGAGAAATCCAATAAATAAACATGTTTACAATTTAAATCTCAACTTATGTTTCTGCGTTCAATTACAAATAAACAAAACTAAAACGCCAATAACAGTACTAATTGATACTGGAGCAGACACCTCACTAATAAAAATTTCACATTTGCATCCAAATGAAATAAATACTAACAAGATAAGAGGAATAGGACAGGGTGAAATACATTCCGTTGGAAGCATATTTTTTTATCTAAAACACAAAAATTATCTTATACCACATAACTTTCAAGTAGTAGAAAATGATTTTCCAATACCATGCGACGGAATTATCGGCATGGACTTTATTAAAAAATATAATTGCATTCTAGATTTCAATAATAACTGTGATTACCTTGTACTACGCTCTTTCAATATCACAACACCAATAGAAATACTAATCACAAATACTGGTGATGAAATAATCTTACCTCCGAGATCCGAAGTCATACGTCAAGTAATACTAACATCAGTAAATAATGAATTACTAATCCCTAATCAAGAAATAGAACCAGGTGTTTTCATAGCGAACACATTAGTAACAACAAACAATGCTTTCATTCGTATCCTAAATACTAACAACAATATTAGCAAAATTAAACAAAGCAAAATCAAGTCTGAAAACATCTCAAATTATGATATAGTTGAAAACAATTATAAAACAAAAATAAATAGAAACAAAGAGGTTCTAAAACTTTTAAAAGGAAATTTTCCACCACAATTCAATAATACTTTAACAACATTATGCGCTTCATATTGCGATATTTTCGGTTTAGAAACAGAAGCAATAACTACTAACAATTTCTATGAACAAAAGTTGAGGATAAAAGATGCACAACCAGTAGACATTAAAAATTGCAGAATTCCACACGCACACAAAGAAGAAATTGACAAACAAGTAAAAAAGTTAATAGACAACAAAATAGTTGAACCTCCACACTGAATACAATAGTCCAATCCTATTGGTACCCAAGAAGTCATTACCAAATTCAAAAAATAAAAGATGAAGACTTGTAATATATTATAGGCAAATTAATAAGAAACTAGTGGCTGACAAATTTCCATTACCTAGAATTGACGATATTCTAGACCAACTCGGCAGAGCGAAGTATTTTTCTTGCTTAGACCTTATGAAAAATTCAAGAGACTTTACATCATTTTCCACCAGTAATGGTTCATACAGATTTACAAGGCTACCCTACGGCCTAAAAATAGCTCTAAATTCATTCCAAAGAATGATGACACTTGCTTTTAGTGGTTTAAAACCAGATCAAGCATTTCTTTGTATGAACAACCTGGTTGTCTTGGGATGCTCAGAAACACATATGCTCTCAAATCTGAAAGACGTTTTCGATTTATGTCGCAAATGCAACCTAAAACTTCATCCTGAAAAATGTTAATTTTTTATGAAAGAAGTAACATATCTTGGTCATAAATGTAAAGACAAAGGAACATTGCCAGATGATAGTAAATACTCGATAATT
Source organism: Tachina fera (assembly GCA_905220375.1). Taxonomy (NCBI): domain Eukaryota; kingdom Metazoa; phylum Arthropoda; class Insecta; order Diptera; family Tachinidae; genus Tachina; species Tachina fera. Next base: position 114,051,797 of record LR999963.1, read on the forward strand.
GAAAATTATCTATCACCGCAAGATACTGATAGTGCAAGCAAGGAGATTTATTAAAAACTTTTCTAAATATTCAAGACATTTAACAAAACTAACCAAGAAAAAAGTTCCATTCGAATGGACAAAATATTGTGAATTTCCATTTAAATACCTAAAGAAAGCGATAATAAGCCCCATATTATTACAATACCCCGATTTTAATAAAGAATTTTGCATAAACACATATGCAAGTAAATACGCTTGTGGAGCAGTTTTAACACAAGAACACGAAGGTAAACATTTACCAATAGCGTATGCTTAAAAACCACTTACTAAAGGTGAAAGTAATAAATCGACAATTGAGCAAGAATTAACCGCCATACATTGGGCTATAACACACTTCCAACCATACATATATGGAAAACATTTTCTTGTCCGAACCGACCATAGACCACTATCTTACTTATTTTCAATGAAAACCCCAAGCTCCAAATTAACAAGAATGAGACTTGATCTCGAAGAATATAATTTTACAGTTCAGTACCTTAGGGGAAAAAGATAATTATGTTGCAGACGCTTTATCACGAATAACCATAAATGACCTAAAAGACATGAATATTAAAATTTGCTCTATATTAAGAGTCACGACCAGATCAATGACCAATAAGAAGGAAAAAGAATTAAATAGTAATTCACATATTAATAAAAATAATAATGATTATAAGCCCAGTATATATGTACCATTAAATAACACTGATGTCAGAAAATATAATAAACTAAAGATTTCCCCGGAAGATGTTTTATAAAACGAGGAAAATCTATAGTAACATATATACAAATTAATGATTTGTTTACTAAAGGGAACTTTGACTTAGGAAAATTTTTCTCTAGGCTCGAATATGTGGCCGGTAAACATAATATTAATAAATTACAAGTGGCACCTAGTGAGAAATTTTTCGAATTTATCTCTATAAATGAATTTAAAGTTATGGGCAATAAAATATTGAATAAAATTAAAGTAGCGCTTCTAAATGAGGTGACCCAAATTGATAGTAAGAATGCTAAGGCAATTCTCGAACTTATGCTGAAATATCACGATGATCCCATAGAAGGAGGACATTGCGGAATATATAGAACAATAGAAAAAATTAAGAGATATTATTATTGGAAAAATATGTCAAAAGACATATCTAAATACGTAAAATCATGTCATAATTGCCAAACTTCCAAAACAACAAAACACATAAAAAGTCCAATGATTATCACACGGACACCTGATAAGGCCTTTGATACGGTTTATGTGGATACTATTGGACCATTTCCAAAATCATTGAAAGAAAACGAATATGCGATCACACTAATATGTGATTTAACTAAGTATTTGGTAACAATACCGATTAGAGACAAAAGTGCCAAAACAATTGCTAAAGCAATTTTTGAAAATTTCATACTCTCCTATGGTCCGATGAAGACGTTCATTTCGGACATGGGAACAGAGTATAAGAATTCTATTTTAACAGAAATTTGTAACTTGATGAAAATTGAAAAACTAAACTCAACAGCTTACCACCATCAAACATTCGGAACAGTGGAAAGAAGCCATAGAACCTTTAACGAATACGTAGACAAAACTGACTGGGACGAATGGTTAAAATACTTTACATATTGCTTTAATACAACACCTTCAACAGTTTATAATTACTGTCCTTATGAATTAGGTTTTTCAAAACTTCCGAATAAATTTCATCAATTCACTGAAGTGGATAGAATTTCTCCTTTATATAATATAGATGACTACGCCAAAGAAGCAAAATTTAGGTTAGAAATAGCATATAAGAGGGCCCAACAATTACTAGCTAAGAATAAAATTAAGCAAAAAGAAAATTACGATAAGAATGTTAAGGATTACAATATAAATATAGGAGATTTAGTTGTACTCAAGAATGAAGCAGGGCATAAGGTGGAGCCAAACTATAAAGGTCTATATATTTTTTTTTAATACATATATTTATTTATTGTATCTTCAAATATGAACTAACAATAAGTGATCAAATCTTAAAGCTAAAATATAATTATTTAGCCCGACCAGTGTCGGCCAAAACTTAGTGATAGTTTAAATAATACAAAGTAGTAATAATCAAAAAGGAAAATTTAATGTATTTTCAAGCATTCCCATCTAGAGTGTTGAGTAAAATAGCCCTTGTGTCCCTCTTTTTTAGGCGGATGTGTCCAGTAAAGTTCAAAATATTACGGGCAAGTGGATTAGGATGTGACTCGAGTTTTGTTAAGTATTTGCCTGCGTATCTTGCAATTTCTTAAGTCACTAGTGGCATTTTTAAATCACGATGCAAATTTGAATTCTTAATGTACCAAGGAGCAGATGTTATTAACCTTAAAATTTTGTTTTGTCTTCGTTGAATTCTCTCTACATTGGAAGCTGAAGCAGTGCCCCATAACTGGATACCGTAACACCATATTGGCTTCAAAAGCGACTTGTATAATAAAAGTTTGCAGTGAAGACTAAGTGTTGAATTTCTGCCAATCAACCATTGAATTTGAGATAACTTAAGTTTCATCTGAGTTAGCTTAAAGTCAATATGATGTTTCCATGTAAGTCTTCGATCAAGGTGTATACCAAGGTAATTCACTTGGGAATGTTGAGGAATATTTTGATTGTTGATTCGAATGGGGGAACAAGTATCTCTTCTTAGGGTAAACGTTGTATGGACACACTTTTGTTCATTGACTTTAATTCTCCATAAGTTCAACCAGACTTCCAACTGTGTAATATGTTCTTGAAGATATCGGGAAGCCTCGTGCTAGTTTTTGTGCATACTAAGGCAGGCTGTATCATCGGCAAACGTAGATGTATGGATATTGCTGCTCAAAGGCATATCACAAGTATAAATCAAATACAAACCTGGCCCCAGTATGCTCCCCTGTGGCACACCGGATGATATAGATTGTGGCAGACTCATTAATTCTCCTTCCACAATCGTAAACTTTCGGGTAGTTATGTAGCTTTTTAATAGATTCAGAAAATTTATTGGTAAATATGATTTTAATTTTAAAATAAGGCCTTCATGCCACACTTTATCAAATGCCTGAGAAACGTCAATAAACAGGGCAGAACAATACATTTTTTCTTCGAAAGTTTTTCTTATAAATTGCACCAATCTATGAGTTTGTTCAATGGTGCTATGCTGACTTCTAAAACCAAATTGATGATCTGGGATGCACCCACTATCAGTTAAAATTGGGTACAATTTTGTCATGAGCAGCTTTTCGAAGAGTTTTGACATTGTTGATAGCAGACTTATTGGCCTGTATGACTCAGCCTTGGTAAGGTCTTTGCCCGGCTTTGGAATCATTTTGACCTTCGCAAGCTTCCAGCTTTGTGGATAATACTTCAGTCGTAAAATGGCGTTAAAAATAAATAACAGGATTCTAATTGCAATATGGGGCAAATTTATCAGCATATTGTTACTTATTCCATCAATACCTGGAGCTTTCTTCGGGTTGAGTTCAGCAATTAGTTTCTGAACATCACGCGTCTTAAATTTTATGGGTCGAGGGGGTAGCGCAACCACACTCGGTAAATCAACAACACCAGTACATGTATTTGGGGTAAATACGGATTTTAAATGCTCAACAAATATGTTACCTTTTTCAGTATCGCTTCTGGCCCAACCTCCGGTAGAAGTGCGCAGAGGTGGTCTATATTCAACGGGTGTTTTAAGCTTTCTAGCAGCTTGCCACAAGGAGTAATTAGATGCAGGTGTAGCATCAAGATTTTCCAGATAATTTTTAAGACATACAGTTTTCTCATATGCCAGCAGCTCTTGGAGTCGTCTAGTGCACTCTTTAAATCTAACTTTATTTTGGGGTGATCTGTGCTGTTGCCATTCCCTTCTAGCTGTCCTTTTTTCACGTAAAAGACGTTCAATGTCTGTAGAATAAATTCTATTAAACCCAGTCTGCGGATGGGAAGTAGTGGCATGTTCAGCAGCCTGTTTAATATTTTCGTTAAGATTTTCAATGTTAGATTCAATATCACCTGGTGTTGTTAGGTTAATATTTTCCGTACAATGGCTACTGAGGTATTTTTTGAACCCCAGCCAATTAACACGGTTGATCATGTTTAGATATGGGACAGGGAAGTCACTTCTTAGTGGGCAACAAATTGTAACAATCGTAGGAGAGTGATCGGAGGAGAGATCTATAGAAGCTTCAACATGAATTAATTCCCTAGTGATATTTTTCATTAGAGTTCTCGTTGTACCTTCATAGTTAACTAACGTCATAGCGGAGTTTTTTTTTACATACATACTTAACAAAAAAATCATATAAAAGAAAATATTCGTAATACATATTATTAACTTTGATAAATAAGCTGTAATTGCTTTGTTAATATTTTTTTGCATAGTCATAAATAACAAAAACAAAAAAAACCGTAATCAAAAAAAAAAAAAAAAAAAAAAGTACCCTTGAGGAATACTCTATATGAGTACCTCAAAAACAAATAAATGTGAAGTGAGTTATAACTGCAGAAATGCCTATTTTACTGTGAGTTCTGATGCTCATAATGATAACAATAAAAATAAAAAACCTGATGACAGGCTTACTGTGAGTTCGGAAGCTCTTAATAAAAATACAAAATCTGCTAATACACTTTTTCTAACAACAAATCCACTTTTTCGACAGCGATCAACTTCGCTTTGTCCAATGCCTACTAGTGATTCTTTAACATTACAGTTGCCTAGTACTTCGTCAGTTAAGCCATTGAAATCATTCGCTTCGGACTGTTCATCACCTAACCAAGTTGTCACTACAGATAACAGTAGCTCCAAACCAAAGGTACAAGTCGAAATGGACAGATATATAACCGTGGTAAAGCGTGGGCGAAGCCCGAATTCTTCTCAAATTTCATCTGTTCCAAAGATGTCTAGCGCATCATCCATGAATCGCCAAAATCGTTTTTCATTATTGCAAGACGATAACGAGAAGACCGCTTCATCATCTCAGAAGTCTTTTAAGCCACCACCAATATATGTGAGGGAAAAAAATTCTAACGCGCTTCTAAAAAAACTACTGTCGACCATTGGTGAAAATACTTTTCACGTAATTCCAATTAAAAGAGGTAATATTGATGAAACTAAAATCCAAATATACGATGAAAACAATTTTCGAAAAATTGTAAATGATTTTGAAAAAAATAAAACAAACTTTTACACATACCAACTTAAGAGTGCTGAAGGCCTACAGATAGTACTAAAGGGCATAGATTCATATGTTGAGCCCGAAGAAGTAAAATGTGCACTTCTAGACCAAGGATTTAAGGTAAAAAACGTTACTAATATAATTAACAGAGAAAAGGTCGCCCAACCCCTATTTCGCATTGAACTGGAGCCGAATGACATACAATTGAAAAAAATGAAACCCATCCAATTTATAGCGTAAAGTTTCTGTTACACCGAAAAATCACAGTTGAAGAGCCACGTAAGCGTTCAGGTCCTGTACAGTGCCATAATTGCCAAGAATATGGCCATACAAAAACTTACTGCAATTTACCTACAGTTTGTGTTATCTGCGGTGAATTGCATGGTACTGCTAGCTGCACTAAGCCAAAAGAACAAGCAGAAAAAAAATGTAGTAATTGTGGAGGTAATCACACCGCTAACTATAGAGGATGCCCTGTATATTCTTTTGTTAAACAGACTATGAGTCAAAAACCTATGAGTCAAAAACCTAAGCTCCATCCCAACCATTAAACGCGTACTCCGCCTCTTTTGCTCAAGTAAGTCAACCAGTTACTTCACGTGTATCTTCACGTGTATCGTATGCCGATGCTGCTAAGGCTAGTTCTAGTCCCTCACAAAATGTTTCACCGCAAAATAATTCAGCGAATGCAAACTCAGGCTTTAACTTTAGTCGCCTTGAAGCTACTATTGAGAATATGGTGCTAACTATAAACAACTTTACAACAAATATGACTAGCATGATGCAAGAAATGCTGCGAATGCAGAATACACTGCTTCAAGCATTAGTTAACAAACCATGAACATGTTAAAAATATGTTTCTGGAACGCAAACGGCATTCGCCAGCATAAAAATGAACTTGAGCACTTCCTCATGGAAAAAAATATTGATATAATGTTGGTCTCTGAGACTCATTTGACTTCAAGGAGCTTATTTAAAATAAATGGTTACACTCTATATGATTCAAAGGACCCGAGGGGGAGAGCATGCGGTGGGTCAGCAATTCTAATTAAGTCAAGACTCAAACACTATGTCCTTGATAGCATTTGTGAAGAACATCTACAAGCAACGAATATTTGTATCGAAAATTTTTCCACAAATTTTGTCATATCATCAATTTACTCCCCTCCTAGATTCGCAATTACTGAGGATCAATACGAGGATTTCTACAAATCTCTTGGCCCTTGTTTCGTAGCAGCTAGAGACTATAATGCAAAACATACTTTCTGGGGTTCGCGTCTTATCACACCTAGAGGACGAGCGTTGTTCAACACAATTTCAAAAATGGGCTTGGACGTCATTTCAAGTGGGGAGCCCACTTACTGGCCTACGGACATACAAAAAATTCCGGATGTTATAGATTTTGGAGTCATGAAAAATATCGGTAGGGAATTAATTCATGTTGAAGCTTCTGTAGATCTCTCCTCCGATCACTCTCCCACGATTGTTACAATTTGTAGCCCACTAAGAAGTGACTTCCCTGTCCCATATGTAAAGATGATCAACCGTGTTAATTGGCTGGGGTTCAAAAAATACCTCAGTAGCCATTGTACGGAAAATATTAACCTAAGAACACCAGGTGATATTGAATCTAACATTGAAAATCTTAACGAAAATATTAAACAGGCTGCTGAACATGCCACTACTTCCCATCCGCAGACTGGGTTTAATAGAATTTATTCTACAGACATTGAACGTCTTCTACGTGAAAAAAGGACAGCTAGAAGGGAATGGCAACAGCACAGATCACCCCAAAATAAAATTAGATTTAAAGAGTGCACTAGACGACTCCAAGAGCTGCTGGCATATGAAAAAACTGTATGTCTTAAAAATTATCTGGAAAATCTTGATGCCACACCTGCATCTAATTACTCCTTGTGGCGAGCTGCCAGAAAGCTTAAATTACCCGTTGAATATAGACCACCTCTGCGCACTTCTACCGGAGGTTGGGCCAGAAGCGATACTGAAAAAGGTAACATATTTGTTGAGCATTTAAAATCCGTATTTACCCCAAACACATGTACTGGTGTTGTTGATTTACCAAGTGTAGTTGCGCTACCCCCTCGAACCATAAAATTTAAGACGCGTGATGTTCAGAAACTAATTGCTGAACTCAACCCGAAGAAAGCTCCAGGTATTGATGGAATAAGTAACAATATGCTGATAAACTTGCCCCATATTGCAATTAGAATCCTGTTATTTATTTTTAACGCCATTTTACGACTGGAGTATTATCCACAAAGCTGGAAGCTTGCGAAGGTCAAAATGATTCCAAAGCCGGGCAAAGACCTTACCAAGGCTGAGTCATACAGGCCAATAAGTCTGCTATCAACAATGTCAAAACTCTTCGAAAAGCTGCTCATGACAAAATTGTCCCCAATTTTAACTGATAGTGGGTGCATCCCAGACCATCAATTTGGTTTTAGAAGTCAGCATAGCACCATTGAACAAACTCATAGATTGGTGCAATTTATAAGAAGAACTTTTGAAGAAAAAATGTATTGTTCTGCTCTGTTTATTGACGTTTCTCAGGCCTTTGATAAAGTGTGGCATGAAGGCCTTATTTTAAAATTAAAATCATATTTACCAATAAATTTTCTGAATTTATTAGAAAGCTACATAACTACCCGAAAGTTTACGATTGTGGAAGGAGAATTCATGAGTCTGCCCCAATCTATATCATCCGGTGTGCCACAGGGGAGCATACTGGGGCCAGTTTTGTATTTGATTTATACTTGTGATATGCCTGTGAGCAGCAATATCCATACATCTACGTTTGCCGATGATACAGCCTGCCTTAGTATGCACAAAAACCCGCACGAGGCTTCCCGATATCTTCAAGAACATATTACACAGTTGGAAGTCTGGTTGAACTTATGGAGAATTAAAGTCAATGAACAAAAGTGTGTCCATACAACGTTTACCCTAAGAAGAGATACTTGTTCCCCCATTCGAATCAACAATCAAAATATTCCTCAACATTCCCAAGTGAAATACCTTGGTATACACCTTGATCGAAGACTTACATGGAAACATCATATTGACTTTAAGCTAACTCATATGAAACTTAAGTTATCTCAAATACACTGGTTGATTGGCAGAAATTCAATACTTAGCCTGGACTGTAAACTTTTCTTATACAAGTTGCTTTCAAAACCAATATGGTGTTACGGTATCCATTTAGGGGGCACTGCTTCAGCCTCCAATGTAGAGAGCTGGGGACTACAATGCAAAACATACGTTTTGGGGTTCGCATCTTATTACACCTAGAGGTAGGGCATTGTTCAACACAATTTCAAAAATGGGCTTGGACATCATTTCAAGTGGGGTGCACACTTACTGGCCTACGGACATACAAAAAATTTCGGATGTTATAGACTTTGGAGTCATGAAATTTTTTTTTTTTTTTTTTTTTAATACATATATTTATTTATTGTATCTTCAAATATGAACTAACAATAAGTGATCAAATCTTAAAGCTAAAATGTAATTATTTAGCCCGACCAGTGTCGGCCAAAACTTAGTGATAGTTTAAATAATACAATGTAGTAATAATCAAAAAGGAAAATTTAATGTATTTTCAAGCATTCCCATCTAGAGTGTTGAGTAAAATAGCCCTTGTGTCCCTCTTTTTTAGGCGGATGTGTCCAGTAAAGTTCAAAATATTACGGGTGACTCGAGTTTTGTTAAGTATTTGCCTGCGTATCTTGCAATTTCTTAAGTCACTAGTGGCTTTTTTAAATCACGATGCAAATTTGAATTCTTAATGTACCATGGAGCAGATGTTATTAACCTTAAAATTTTGTTTTGTCTTCGTTGAATTCTCTCTACATTGGAAGCTGAAGCAGTGCCCCATAACTGGATACCGTAACACCATATTGGCTTTAAAAGCAACTCGTATAATAAAAGTTTACAGTCCAGGCTAAGTATTGAATTTCTGCCAATCAACCACTGTATTTGAGATAACTTAAGTTTCATCTGAGTTAGCTTAAAGTCAATATGATGTTTCCATGTAAGTCTTCGATCAAGGTGTATACTAAGGTATTTCACTTGGGAATGTTGAGGAATATTTTGATTGTTGATTCGAATGGGGGAACGAGTATCTCTTCTTAGGGTAAACGTTGTATGGACACACTTTTGTTTATTGACTTTACTTCTCCATAAGTTCAACCAGATTTCCAACTGTGTAATATGTTCTTGAAGATATCGGGAAGCCTCGTGCGGGTTTTTGTGCATACTAAGGCAGGCTGTATCATCGGCAAACGTAGATGTATGGATATTGCTGCTCACAGGCATATCACAAGTATAAATCAAATACAAAACTGGCCCCAGTATGCTCCCCTGTGGCACACCGGATGATATAGATTGGGGCAGGCTCATGAATTCTCCTTCCACAATCGTAAACTTTCGGGTAGTTATGTAGCTTTCTAATAAATTCAGAAAATTTATTGGTAAATATGATTTTAATTTTAAAATAAGGCCTTCATGCCACACTTTATCAAAGGCCTGAGCAACGTCAATAAACAGGGCAGAACAATACATTTTTTCTTCAAAAGTTCTTCTTATAAATTGCACCAATCTATGAGTTTGTTCAATGGTGCTATGCTGACTTCTAAAACCAAATTGATGGTCTGGGATGCACCCACTATCAGTTAAAATTGGGGACAATTTTGTCATGAGCAGCTTTTCGAAGAGTTTTGACATTGTTGATAGCAGACTTATTGGCCTGTATGACTCAGCCTTGGTAAAGTCTTTGCCCGGCTTTGGAATCATTTTGACCTTCGCAAGCTTCCAGCTTTGTGGATAATACTCCAGTCGTAAAATGGCGTTAAAAATAAATAACAGGATTCTAATTGCAATATGGGGCAAGTTTATCAGCATATTGTTACTTATTCCATCAATACCTGTAGCTTTCTTCGGGTTGAGTTCAGCAATTAGTTTCTGAACATCACGCGTCTTAAATTTTATGGTTCGAGGGGGTAGCGCAACTACACTTGGTAAATCAACAACACCAGTACATGTGTTTGGGGGTAAATACGGATTTTAAATGCTCAACAAATATGTTACCTTTTTCAGTATCGCTTCTGGCCCAACCTCCGGTAGAAGTGCGCAGAGGTGGTCTATATTCAACGGGTGTTTTAAGCTTTCTGGCAGCTCGCCACAAGGAGTAATTAGATGCAGGTGTGGCATCAAGATTTTCCAGATAATTTTTAAGACATACAGTTTTTTCATATGCCAGCAGCTCTTGGAGTCTTCTAGTGCACTCTTTAAATCTAATTTTATTTTGGGGTGATCTGTGCTGTTGCCATTCCCTTCTAGCTGTCCTTTTTTCACGTAAAAGACGTTCAATGTCTGTAGAATAAATTCTATTAAACCCAGTCTGCGGATGGGAAGTAGTGGCATGTTCAGCAGCCTGTTTAATATTTTCGTTAAGATTTTCAATGTTAGATTCAATATCACCTGGTGTTGTTAGGTTAATATTTTCCGTACAATGGCTACTGAGGTATTTTTTGAACCCCAGCCAATTAACACGGTTGATCATCTTTACATATGGGACAGGGAAGTCACTTCTTAGTGGGCTACAAATTGTAACAATCGTGGGAGAGTGATCGGAGGAGAGATCTACAGAAGCTTCAACATGAATTAATTCCCTACCGATATTTTTCATGACTCCAAAATCTATAACATCCGGAATTTTTTGTATGTCCGTAGGCCAGTAAGTGGGCTCCTCACTTGAAATGATGTCCAAGCCCATTTTTGAAATTGTGTTGAACAATGCCCGACCTCTAGGTGTAATAAGATGCGAACCCCAGAACGTATGTTTTGCATTGTAGTCCCCAGCTGCTACAAAGCAAGGGCCAAGCGATTTGTAGAATTCCTCGAATTGATCCCAAGTAATTGCGAATCTGGGAGGAGAGTAAATTGATGATATCACGAAATTTGTAACAAAATTTTCGACACAAATATTTGTTGCTTGTAGATGTTCTTCACAAATGTTTTCAAGGACATAGTGTTTGAGTCTTGACTTAATTAGAATTGCTGACCCACCGCATGCTCTCCCCCTCGGGTCCTTTACATCATATAGAGTGTAACCATTTATTTTAAATAAGCTCCTTGAAGTCAAATGAGTCTCAGAGACCAACATTATATCAATATTTTTTTCCATGAGGAAGTGCTCAAGTTCATTTTTATGCTGGCGAATGCCGTTTGCGTTCCAGAAACATATTTTTAACATGTTCATGGTTTGTTAACTAATGCTTGAAGCAGTGTATTCTGCATTCGCAGCATTTCTTGCATCATGCTAGTCATATTTGTTGTAAAGTTGTTTATAGTTAGCACCAGATTCTCAATAGTAGCTTCAAGGCGACTAAAGTTAAAGCCTGAGTTTGCATTCGCTGAATTATTTTGCGGTGAAACATTTTGTGAGGGACTAGAACTAGCCTTAGCTGCATCGGCATACGATACACGTGAAGTAACTGGTTGACTTACTTGAGCAAAAGAGGCGGAGTACGCGTTTAATGGTTGGGCTTGAGCTAACTTAGGTTTTTGACTCATAGTCTGTTTAACAAAAGAATATACAGGGCATCCTTTATAGTTAGCGGTGTGATTACCTCCACAATTACTAAATTTTTTTAGCAGTACCATGCAATTCACCGCAGATAACACAAACTGTAGGTAAATTGCAGTAAGTTTTTGTATGGCCATATTCTTGGCAATTATGGCACTGTACAGGACCTGAACGCTTACGTGGCTCTTCAACTGTGATTTTTCGGTGTAACAGAAACTTTAAGCTATAAATTGGATGGGTTTCTTTCAATTGTATGTCATTCGGCTCCAGTTCAATGCGAAATAGGGGTTGGGCGACCTTTTCTCTGTTAATTATATTAGTAACGGTTTTTACCTTAAATCCTTGGTCTAGAAGTGCACATTTTACTTCTTCGGGCTCAACATATGAATCTATGCCCTTTAGTACTATCTGTAGGCCTTTAGCACTCTTAAGTTGGTATGTGTAAAAGTTTGTTTTATTTTTTTCAAAATCATTTACAATTTTTCGAAAATTGTTTTCATCGTATATTTGGATTTTAGTTTCATCAATATTACCTCTTTTACGTGAAAAGTATTTTCACCAATGGTCGACGGTAGTTTTTTTAGAAGCGCGTTAGAATTTTTTTCCCTCACATATATTGGTGGTGGCTTAAAAGACTTCTGAGATGATGAAGCGGTCTTTTCGTTATCGTCTTGCAATAATGAAAAACAATTTTGGCGATTCATGGATGATGCGCTGTTATCCCTAGACATCTTTGGAACAGATGAAATTTTAGAAGAATTCGGGCTTCGCCCACGCTTTACCACGGTTATATATTGTCCATTCCGACTTGTACCTTTAGTTTTGAGCTACTGTTATCTGTAGTGATAACTTGGTTAGGTGATGAACAGCCCGAAGCGAATGATTTCAATGGCTTAACTGACGAAGTACTAGGCAACAGTAATGTTAAAGAATCACTAGTAGGCATTGGACAAAGCGAAGTTGATCGCTGTCGAAAAAGTGGATTTGTTGTTAGAAAAAGTGTATTATCAGATTTTTTTATTTTTATTAAGAGCTTCCGAACTCACAGTAAGTTTGTCATCAGGTTTTTTATTTTTATTGTTATCATTATGAGCATCAGAACTCACAGTAAAATAGGCATTTCTGCCGTTATAACTCACTTCACATTTATTTGTTTTTGAGGTACTCATATAGAGTATTCCTCAAGTGCACTTTTGTTTGTTTGTTTGTTTGCTTTTTTTTTTTGATTACGGTTTTTTTGTTTTCGTTATTTATGACTATGCAAAAAAATATTAACAAAGCAATTAAAGCTTATTTATCAAAGTTAATAATATGTATTACGAATATTTTCTTTTATATAATTTTTTTTGTTTAGTATGTATGTAAAAAAAACTCTGCTATGACGTTAGTTCACTATGAAGGTACAACGAGAACTGACTATGTAATTTTGGCATATTGTTATATCTTGGAAACTGTGAGAGTTAAACTCTTGAAATTTTCAAAAACGGTCAAACTAAAAAAATCCAAAAATTATAAAATCTCCAAAAATTTAAAAAAATCGCCAAAATGAAATAAACGCTAAAATAAATAAAAAACGCCAAAAACCGCAAAAATCGCAAAAACAAATAAAATCCTGATATGAACAAAAATCACCAAAAATGGAAAAAAATCTCCTAAATGAAAAAAAAATCGCCAAAATTAAAAAAAATCGCCAAAACGAAAATAAATCGCCAAAATGAAAAAAAACGCCAAAAACCGAAAAAAATCGCCAAATAAAAAAAAATTTCCTATATGAAATAAAATCGCAAAAATTAAAAAAATCGCTTATATGAAAAAAAATTGGCAAAATCAAAAAAATCGCCAAAATAAAAAAAGCCAACAACCGAAAAAATTGCCAAAACGAGAAAAAAGTGTCAAAACAAAAAAAATTCCCACAATGACAATAATCCGCAAAAATCGCCAAAACAAAAAAGCTTATATGAACAAAAATCGCCAGAAATAAAAAAATCGCCTATATGAAATAAAATCGCCAAAAATTAAAAAAATCGCTTATATGAAAAAAAATTGGCAAAATCAAACAAATCGCCAAAATTAAAAAAAACCCCAAAAACCGAAAAAAATCGCCAAAACAAAAAAACTTGTTTATATGAAAAAAAATCGCCAAAAAATTAAAAAAAATCGCTTAAATGAAAAAAAATCGGCAAAATCAAAAAAAACCGCCAAGACGAAAGAAAATCACCAAAATTAAAAAAACGCCAAAAACCGAAAAAAGTCGTCAAAACGAGAAAGTGTCAAAATTAAAAAATTGCCAAAAAGAAATAAGAACGCCAAAAACCGAAAAAATCGCCAAAGCAAAAAAAAATTGCCAATATGAAAAAAAATCGCCAAAAAATAAAAAAAATCGCCTAAAAGAAAATAAAATCGGCAAAATCAAGAAAATCCGCCAGAACGAAAAGAAATCGCCAAAATGAAAAAAAAGTCAAAAACCGAACAAAATCGCCAAAACGAGAAAAAAAGTGTCAAAACTAAAAAAATTGCCACAAAAAAATAAAAAAATATTAAATAATTGCAAAATAAAAAAAATCGCCTGAATGAAAAAAAATCGTCCAAATCAAAAAAATCGCCAGAACGAAAAAATCGCCAAAACTAAAAGAACGCCAAAAACCGAAAAAAATCGCCAAAACCAAACGAAATTGCCTATATGAAAAAAAATCGCAAAAACTAAAAAATCAGCAAAATAAAATAAATCGCCAAAATCTAAAAAGCACCAAATTAAACATAATGCCAAAAACCTAAAAATTTTATGAAAGTATAATTTTTTTCACAAAATTAATATGCACCTAAATATCTCTGTGCTTATGTATGTATCTCTATACTACATAAGCGAACTTAAGTAAAGGGTATATAAGCTTCGGCACAGCAGAATATAGCACTCTTACTTGTATTTAATGTCATATTGCGCCTGGAATATTATTCACAACTCTGGAAGCTTGCAAAAGTAATAATGATTCCAAAGCCGGGCAAAGGTCTTACTAAAGCTGAGTCATATAGGCCAATAAGTTTGCTGTCAACTATGTCAAAACTCTTCGTAATGCTGCTCATAACAAAATTGTCACCAATTTTAACTGATAGTGGTGCATCCCAGACCATTTGGTTAAGAAGTCAGCATAGCACAATTGAATAAACTCATAGATTGGTTCAATTTATAAGAACATTTGAAATAAAGAAGTATTGTTCTGCCCTGTTTATTGACGTTTCAGACAAGGCCTTATTTTAAAATTAAAATCATATATACCAATAAATTTTCTGAATCTATTAGAAAGTTACGTTACTACCCGAAAGTGCACGGTTGTGGAAGTAGAATTCATGAGTGTGCTCGAATCAATATCATCCGGTGTGCCACAGGAGAGCATACTGGGGTCAGTTTTGTATTTGATCTATAATTATGATATGCCTTTGAGCAGCAATATCCATACATCTACGTTTGCCGATGATACAGCCTTCCTTAGTATGCATGAAAACCTTCACGAGGCTTCCCGATATCTACAAGAACATATTACACAATTGGAAAGGTGGTTGAACTTATGGAGAATTAATGTAAATGAACAAAAGTGTGCATATAACGTTTATATTAAGAAAAGATAGTTGTTCCCCCATTCGAATAAACAATCAAAATATTCCTCAACATTCCCAAGTGGAATACCTTGGTATACACCTTATCGAAGGCTTACATGGAGACATCATAGTGACTTTAAGCTAACGCAGATAAAACTTAAGTTATCTCAAATACATTGGTTGATTGGCAGAAATTCAACACTTAGTCTGGACTGAAAACTTTAAATATACAAGTCGCTTTTGAAGCCAATATGGTGTTATGGTATCCAGCTATGCGGCACTGCATCAGCTTCCAATGTAGAGAGAATTCAACGAAGACAAAATAAAATTTCAAGGTTAATAACATCTGCTCCATGGTACATTAAGATTTCAAATATACATCGTGGTTTAAATATGCCATTGGTGATTGAAGAAATTGCAAAATACGCAGGCAAATATTTAACAAAACTCGAGGCACATCCTAATCCGCTTGCTCGTAATATTTTGAACTTTACTGGACACATCCGCCTAAAAGAGATGGACACAAGGGCCCTAATACTCAACACTCCAGATCGGATTTCTTGAAAATACTTTTTTTTTCTTTTTTGATTATCACTAATTATGTATTATTTATAACTATCACTAAGTTTATGTTTATGTCGGTCCTAATAGTTATACTTTAGATTTAAGATTTGAAAACTTATTGTTAGTTCATATTTGAAGATTCAATAAATAAATATATGTATTAAAAAATATATATATATATATATATATATTTATATATATATATATATAAATATATATATATATATATATATATTTATATATATATATATATATATATATATATATATATATATATATATATATTGCTAGCATGCATGCTTCTATCGATAGTGACGCGAAAGTCCGAGATGTAGTGGTGTTTCAATTAAAAATCTATTCTTTAAGAATTTACGAATTCACTCTTTTGAATTTATATAAAATATGTATGTATTTCATTTGTAAAAAAATTATAAAATTTTTGCTTATAAAATTATGTGACTTGAGAAATTTTTTTGAATTATACATGCTTCGATATGCATTTTTCCGTAAATTTATTTAATACATATACAGATAAAGATGTAAAGTCAGATCTGTTTACATTTCATTTTAAAATTTATGCATGCTTCAGCATGATTCTAATTGAAGTCCATATGTATTTATTCACTAATTTTAATAGATGCTCATTTATACAAATGTACATTCTTAAAAAATGGATACCAAAGTCAGTTGTTAGTTAATTAGTTAGTTTCTTTATATTTTCTAAAGATCTGTTAACTATAGAAATGAATAAAGTGAATACCTTTTATTATAACTCCATATTCATGTATTAAGATCTTGTGTGTTAGAGCTTTCGAAATAGGAAATGTACATCTTTTACTATAAAAACTGATAATATGATGATGTTTCTGAATATTGCAGTATGTTATAGTTCATGTTGAGTGCTTTAGTTTTAACAATATTTCATACTTGCCAAGAAGCTTAGAGAATTCCACTACATTAAGTTAATTCTTTCCCACGACTTAACATTCCTTCAAAAAAATAAAAACAACACAAACTTGATTTTTTCTTTTTTAGTTATATTTATTTTAATATTTTTACAAACATTTTTTAAAATAAGAAGCTATCACATTTACTATTACATTACACAAATAGTAGACTTTGCAACGGCAGATTTCATCTCCTTCTTCATATGTTGTGATTAAGGGAGAACAACAGGAAAAATTTGACGAGCTAACAAGCATTTTTGAAAAAATACTGTGCAACAGTAGGTTTAAGATTTTGAGCTTTGCGAAAATGGTATTATGCAGCTGATAGTTTGATATATCAATATTTTTGTTTGTATTCATCATCAATTTTTTGTTTAGATTTATTTTTGTTCTTTGGTTAACTAGTTTTAAAACGAATGAATATTTAACTAAGACTCATTTTTGGCAGCGTGGGAAATATATGAAGTATATTTATAGTGATCAGGTTTTCAGCGATATGATTTTTCTAAAGTTTAAGTAAATTTGTGGAGTGTGGGAGTAGTTAGTAACTGGCGGTTCTATGGCAATAAAAATGGTAAAATTTGGGTAATTAACGTCAAAAATTTTTTAATTTATGGGACAATTTTAAAATAATGTCAAAGGTGTGAAGTGACGAGGGTCACTTCACTTCGAGGGTATGTTGGCGCGCATGCTTTGTATGTATGTTTTAGATTTTTGTTTTAACCAAAGGTGTGAAGTGACGAGGGTACTCGATGGTTTGTAGATGTCTGTCGGTTGATGTACATACTCGTAGTTTATTTTCGTTGGCACGCATGCTTTGTATGTATGTTTTAAATTTTTGTTTTAACCAAAGGTCTGAAGTGACGAGGTTACTCGATGGTTTGTAGATGTCTGTAGGTTGATGTACATACTCGTAGTTTATTTTCGTTGGCACGCATGCTTTGTACGTATGTTTTTGTTTTAATTTTGAATTGAAGGGTGATTTTTTTTGTTTGTCAAGTGGTTGCAGCATTTTTTTTATTTTCGTTTTAGCTGGTGACCATGGAAGGTTATTTTAGAAGACCTTATGTATGCTTGTAGCAAATCTATGAATGTTTTTTGTTGTTGGTTCTATTTAGTTTGATTTTCCTATTTCCTATATTTAAAGAGTTTGAAGAGATGAAATAAAATATGTAATTTATGAGCAACGAACTTACTTGAAGGTTGGAGAAATCGAAGTGTAAGATATTTAGGATTGTCAAAGGGATGCTCATGCATGTGTATTTGTGTATGTTTTTACAATAACTTTAGCGTTGGCAGATGAGTAAGTAGTCGTATATGTATATAAACAAAGCGAGTGTGTAATGTCGAGTACACATGTGGCATTTCTTGTGTTATAATAATTTTTTAAAAGGTGTGCAACGTCTTTTACGTTATGTTTTTTTATAGGGAAAGCAATACCACACAACAACAAAAAATTTCAAAAATGACAAACGTTGACACTAGTACACACTGTTGCGATGTTACAAAATATCATAGTATGTACTCGGCATTTGTTTTTTTGTAATATTCTTTTTAGCTGATGGAGCTGGAAGGGTATTTATAGAAAGAAATTATGTATGCTGGTGAGATATTAATGTTTTTGTTGTTGCTTTTATTTAGTTTTATTTATTTTTTTTTTGTGTAAAGAGGCTGACATTTGTCAAACAAACCATGCACACTTATTTACATACATTGATATTTTTGAGAACGAGATAGATGAATGTGATGTCATTCCAAACAAGCAAATGGCATATTTCTATAACGGAAACTTCCAAAAGGAAGAAGAAAAGTTTATGGTAGATGAAGAGGACGATGCTTTCTTGGCAACATTTAACTATATGCCAGAAGATGTAGACGATTTAACTGCAATATTTATGCAAGACGAAGAGGGGGATGCATTATTGGCGGCTTTAAATTTAAGATTTTAATTTGATTAATTTTGTAAACATAAATTAAAATTTATTTACTTAAAACGTAAAAAATGTGTAAACAGATTTTTATTGTCGCTTTTTCACATTTGTCTTTGTCCTTGTATAAACCATATACATATAAATAAATGATTGAACAAAATTTTGTATATTTTTAATCTACATATTTATTTTAAGGAAATATCGTAAATATATGTATGTTGTAACAATGTAAGAATAGAAAATTAAAATAAATTGTTTAGTTATTTTCCTGATAAAGTAAATATGCATTTCTTAAGGCACAAACTTCATAATTGTGATAGCTGCAGTAAAAATATTCCGGATATTTAAGTTGTATTTGCTTAAAGTTGATGCAACCAAAATCCTCGATGTTGAAAACTCTAAGTTGAAGTAGTTTTTCAAACCATTTCTTCTTTTCCACACATTTAACATAGATTGAAGAACGTTTTAAATTGGATTTTAAAAGTTTTACAACACTCTTAAATGATATTGATCCGTCATTCCAATTCAGATGATGAAAGTTTCTTGTTAGCCAATTCGCTTCTCTTTGTTTTGCTACTGATAATCTTCTGAAGTTAAATGGTGGTTTAATAATAAAATTTATATGCTCCTTATTATTAAAAACAATTGATATTTCTTTTACAATGAAGATGTTTGAATTGGATTTAAATCCTTGCATATCGATAAAAACTTTATCCCCAATCATCTTATTTTTTATTTACATTATTTTACGAACTTGACCTTTTAAGGGTATGTATTCTGTTATGCGATCGTGGATGAGAATGCAAAAAGCAGATGTGTCAGTAGGAATGTTGGAGTCCATTTCAATTTAAATTTTTATATCAACAGGATCGTTAGAGATGGCTTCGTTTTGGTGACTGACATCTACTACCACTACCGGCACACTATTTTTATACCCTTTACCAAAAAATGGTAAAAGGGTATATATAGGTTTGTCATTCCGTTTGTAATTTCTACAATATTAATAAGCGACACATAAAGTATGTATATTTTGGATCCTTATGCATAGGGAAGACGAACAAGCGATGTCCGTCTGTTCGTCTGTCTGTACGTGAAATCGGTTTTCCCAAGCTCCCAGAAAAGCTAGAGACTTCGTCTTGAACTGGTGTGTCAGAAATTTTCCGAAAAATTTTGCTATTGAAAATCAGTAAAATCGAGCAGACAGTTTCAGAGCTGGAAAACTCAAACTCTATTTTCCCATAGAAAATAACTACCGAACACTAGTTTTTATTACTTTTTTATTAAATTAACTTATTTTATACTTCGGTATGAATAAAATTGGTATTTATAATAAACAAAAAAATTTAATTTAACAAATTAAAAAAACGTTACCAGGGTTGGACAACTTTAACTTCTTTTCTAATAATTAAACATATTTCATATTTTAGGAAGAATGCTATGTTCTCAGGAACGGTAAAAGCTACGGGTCTGAAATTTGGACAGTGTATGTAGAACTTTGGTCGCTACAACAACAAATATATAAAAGCAAAATATTAAAGGGTGTTCCAAAATGAGCGACGAAAACTTTTAAAATCTCATGTAATATACATACAATTGTATGTACATATGTATGTATATTGAGACTTGAAATTTGTAAAATTAGTGTATTTTTATATAGGCCACAACAATTAACACTAAACTTAAAAAAATTTAAGTTAAACGGTAGTCCATCAGTTAATGAAATTTTGACTATGTAATTTTGAAAAATTGCTATATCTTGGAAACCGTAAGAGTTAAACTCTTGAAATTTTCAAAAACGGTGAAACTAAAAAATCCAAAATTATAAAATCGTCAAAAATTTAAAAAAAATCGCAAAAACGAAAAAAAATCGCCAAAATGAAAAAAAACGCTAAAATTAAAAAAAAAACGCCAAAAACCGAAAAAAATCGCCAAAACGAGAAAAAAGTGTCAAAACAAAAAAAAAATCCCACAATGACAAAAATCCGCAAAAATAGCCGAAACAAAAAAAAATTGCTTATATGCACAAAATTCGCCAAAAATGAAAAAATCGCCCAAATGACAAAAAAAATCGTCAAAATCAAAAAAATCGCCGGAACGAAAAAATCGCCAAAAATTAAAAAAACGCAAAAAACCGAAAAAATCGCCAAAACCAAAAAAATTGCCTATAACCTAACAGGGTGGCCTCGAAGTACCGCCCCAGGTAGTACGCACAACCATTTCAGCACAAAATCTTGACAACCGCAATGCATTTATCTCTGAGTAGCTCAGCTGTCGGGCAACCGGCACCCGTGGAACCAGAAGTAGCCACTGGTCAGACCTCGAAGTTCCACCACAAGGGCTTCACCTCTATCGTCTTTTGAACTCAGGGGCAGTTCTAGGTGACGCTGCACCTAGCTGACAACAACGGGCTTTCTTCAATTGTTTTCCTTTTATAAATATGTGCACATCCTTTGCTCTGTTATTTCAGAGATCGGGTAGTAACAACATAAGTTTTACGGGTAATGGGCCAAAGGTCCGCCAGCGGAAAAAACCACATTACCCTTAGCTGGGGCCCCGGGATTGCAACACCCGTAGTCTAAATACATAGACTCCCCTGGGGGTGGAGAGATATACAGAAGCTTCAACATGAATTAATTCCCTAGTGATATTTTTCATGACTCCAAAGTCTATAACATCCGGAATTTTTTGTATGTCCGTAGGCCAGTAAGTGGGCTCCCCACTTGAAATGATGTCCAAGCCCATTTTTGAAATTGTGTTGAACAATGCCCGACCTCTAGGTGTAATAAGATGCGAACCCCAAAACGTATGTTTTGCATTGAAGTATCCACAGGTGCTACAAAACAAGGGCCAAGAGATTTGTAGAGTTCCTCGAATTGATCCTCAGTAATTGCGAATCTGGGAGGGGAGTAAAGTGATGATATCACGAAATTTGTAACAAAATTTTCGACACAAATATTTGTTGCTTGTAGATGTTCTTCACAAATGTTATCAAGGACATAGTGTTTGAGTCTTGACTTAATTAGAATTGCTGATCCACCGCATGCTCTCCCCCTCGGGTCCTTTGAATCATATAGAGTGTAACCATTTATTTTAAATAAGCTCCTTGAAGTCAAATGAGTCTCAGAGACCAACATTATATCAATATTTTTTTCCACGAGGAAGTGCTGAAGTTCATTTTTATGCTGGCGAATGCCGTTTGCGTTCCAGAAACATATTTTTAACATGTTCATGGTTTGTTAACTAATGCTTGAAGCAGTGTATTCTGCATTCGCAGCATTTCTTGCATCATGCTAGTCATATTTGTTGTAAAGTTGTTTATAGTTAGCACCAGATTCTCAATAGTAGCTTCAAGGCGACTAAAGTTAAAGCCTGAGCTTGCATTCGCTGAATTGTTTTGCGGTGAAACATTTTGTGAGGGACTAGAACTAGCCTTAGCAGCATCGGCATACGATACACGTGAAGTAACTGGTTGACTTACTTGAGCAAAAGAGGCGGAGTACGCGTTTAATGGTTGGACTGGGGCTAACTTAGGTTTTTGACTCATAGTCTGTTTAACAAAAGAATATACAGGGCATCCTCTATAGTTAGCGGTGTGATTACCTCCACAATTACTAAATTTTTTTTCTTGTTCTTTTGGCTTAGTGCAGCCAGCAGTACCATGCAATTCACCGCAGATAACACAAACTGTAGGTAAATTGCAGTAAGTTTTTGTATGGCCATATTCTTGGCAATTATGGCACTGTACAGGACCTGAACGCTTACGTGGCTCTTCAACTGTGATTTTTCGGTGTAACAGAAACTTTACGCTATAAATTGGATGGGTTTCATTTTTTTCAATTGTATGTCATTCGGCTCCAGTTCAATGCGAAATAGGGGTTGGGCGACCTTTTCTCTGTTAATTATTTTAGTAACGTTTTTTACCTTAAATCCTTGGTCTAGAAGTGCACATTTTACTTCTTCGGGCTCAACGTATGAATCTCTGCCCTTTAGTACTATCTGTAGGCCTTTAGCACTCTTAAGTTGGTATGTGTAAAAGTTTGTTTTATTTTTTTCAAAGAAGACAAAACAAAATTTTAAGGTTAATAACTTCTGCTCCATGGTACATTAAGAATTCAAATATACATCGTGATTTAAATGTGCCACTAGTGACTGAAGAAATTGCAAAATACGCAGGCAAATATCTAACTAAACTCGTGTCACATCCTAATCCGCTTGCTCGTAAAATTTTGAACTTTACGGGACACATCCGCTTAAAAAAGAGAGATACAAGGGCTCTAATACTAAACACTCCGAATGAAGTTGCTTGAAATTTTTTTTTTAAATTATCACTACTTATGTATTATACAACTATCACTTAGTTATGTCTGACATTGGTCGGGCCTATTAATTATATGTTAGATTTAAGATTTGAATACTTATTGTTAGTTCATATATGAAGATACAATAAATAAAAAAAACATACATAAAAAAAAAATTTTTTTTTCAAAATCATTTACAATTTTTCGAAAATTGTTTTCATCGTATATTTGGATTTTAGTTTCATCAATATTACCTCTTTTAATTGGAATTACGTGAAAAGTATTTTCACCAATGGTCGACAGTAGTTTTTTTAGAAGCGCGTTAGAATTTTTTCCCTCACATATATTGGTGGTGGCTTAAAAGACTTCTGAGATGATGAAGCGGTCTTCTCGTTATCGTCTTGCAATAATGAAAAACAATTTTGGCGATTCATGGATGATGCGCTGTTATCCCTAGACATCTTTGGAACAGATGAAATTTTAGAAGAATTCGGGCTTCGCCCACGCTTTACCACGGTTATATATTGTCCATTCCGACTTGTACCTTTAGTTTTGAGCTACTGTTATCTGTAGTGATAACTTGGTTAGGTGATGAACAGCCCGAAGCGAATGATTTCAATGGCTTAAATGACGAAGTACTAGGCAACTGTAATGTTAAAGAATCACTAGTAGGCATTGGACAAAGCGAAGTTGATCGCTGTCGAAAAAGTCGATTTGTTGTTAGAAAAAGTGTATTATCAGATTTTGTATTTTTATTAAGAGCTTCCGAACTCACAGTAAGTCTGTCATCAGGTTTTTTATTTTTATTGTTATCGTTATGAGCATCAGAACTCACAGTAAAATAGGCATTTCTGCCGTTATAACTCACTTCACATTTATTTGTTTTTGAGGTACTCATATAGAGTATTCCTCAAGGGCACTTTTGTTTGTTTGTTTGTTTGTTTGCTTTTTTTTTTGATTACGGGTTTTTTGTTTTTGTTATTTATGACTATGCAAAAAAATATTAACAAAGCAATTGAAGCTTATTTATCAAAGTTAATAATATGTATTACGAATATTTTCTTTTATATGATTTTTTTTGTTAAGTATGTATGTAAAAAAAAATTCCGCTATGACGTTAGTTCACTATGAAGGTACAACGAGAACTGAGATTTTTTTTATTGAATCCAAAAAGTTTTCCAATTGTGTTATCTTTGTTAAAGTATATTGGATCCTTAAAGCTATTTACTCTAACTTGCATTATATTGTTATTAGCTTCTATATCAATTTTATTTTCCGGACAATACTGCTTATAGTGATGTTTAATATAATCAACTATATCATTCAATTCATAAGATCCTATTGGTATTTTAATTACATGTTCACCAATATGAAATATATTGTTATAATCATCTACATTGGGAATGCTATTGTATGAATGAAAATCAGCTAGAGCACATTCATATTCACCATGCAAATGAATAGGAGGAAAGTAATTTGCAGATAACTCAGATAAGTTTGAGCTAAGAGTAAGTGTTATTGATATTATGGTTGTCTGATTACAAATAAGTGAAATTAAACACAGCACTTTGTATAAAAAAGGAAGTTTATATATAATTTTATTTTATTTAATATATTAGATACACATATAGACTATATATACACTTAACTACAATATTTCATTTTTATTGATCCAAGAATTATGTTGATTGGTAAATCCTAACCATTTAACATATGCCTTCTCGCCTTTAGTTTTAAGAACTTTTTTAACTAGATATGTATCTGGATATCTGGTGTTAGAAAGTTCTTCACCATAGAATCCACCTTTAATAGGGTTACCACGATAGTCTTCTAATATGTATGTAGGTGGATGTGTATTTTGAACTCTTAATCGTAAAAATTTCTGTGGTCCAATTTGGTGTATATCCTTTTTCAAAAACATGTTTATATTTACTTATACGCACATGATCTCCCACATTGAACTTTGATAATTTGAATAATAAGTTGATAAGTTGAGTTCAGTGAGAGTTCATTTAAGTACTGTCGACCATCATGTTTCTTACATACCCATAAATTAACTCATTTATTTTTCTAATTTCTTTTTCAAAGAATAATTTTATACTTGAAATTGTTTCCTGAATTTCATTGAGTTTCTGACTTAAACTTATGTTGATTTGATTCTTTTGTTTTGAACATCAATGTTATTAGTTGTATCCATAACGAAGCCCAGCACCTCAGGAACATTTTTTACAAAAACTGTGCCACCTGTATCATTAAGATAGTGTCCAAACTTCGATGGACATGATTTATGTAGATAATTATTATTCTATAATTTTTGCTTCATATAATTCTTCGATAATTGAGACAATTTCGTTATTGTGATTAGTATGACCTGCAGCTTGTGATGCTAGCAATAGCCTAAGGCGATCTCCTAACTCATTAGGATCATCCCAGTATATATCGTTGTATTTTGTATGTGTTTAGTTTCATCAAACCCTCACCCTTTTTATTGGATGTAGTGATGATGAAGTTGATGAGTTCTTTTCACTTTCTTTCTTAAACAATTTACTGATAATATGCTTATATTTATAAGCTCTCGTTCCTTTGATTTGTCCATCAGGTCTATATTCTCTTTTGTATGCAATTGTGCTTACTAAAATTTTCTTATAGATATCTAATTCATGTTTATCATAATATTTTGGTGTTTTGTGAAACAGTAAAGAAAATAAACCTGGTGTGAAAGCCCATATTTGATTTCCAATCGCTATTTTATCTTCAGTAAGTTTAATAATACTATTGCAAAACTTCCATTCATTATTAAAATCTTTATGTGGGCCATATAGAGTATCTAATTCGTTTCTGCTTTCCAAGAGTGCTAGGTCAGTATAACTCTTATTATTATCCAAGTTTGGCAAACGGTATAGTAAAAATACCGATACCGATTTAAATACCGCTATAATTTGATACCGGTATTGATACCGATACCCAAGTTCATTTTGGTTAGAAAATACCGGTATCCAGAATACCGTTTACGTCTATACCGGTATGTACCGGTATACCGATTCCCACCAAAAATAAAATTTCAAAAATGTACATACATATTTCAATTTCAATTTCTTATATAAACACGTTTTTGTTTGCCTCTACACATTCTTATGCAGCGCTGTTTTTTTGAATCAACCAGAAAGTGCAAGTTTTTAGCTCGATTCGACGGTGCCTTCTAGTGGAGCCTAAAGTACCTAGTACACAGCATGGTATTTGTAAAAATTGGAAATAATTCTGCAGTTTTTAAAC
This sequence comes from Tachina fera, assembly GCA_905220375.1. Lineage (NCBI taxonomy): Eukaryota > Metazoa > Arthropoda > Insecta > Diptera > Tachinidae > Tachina > Tachina fera. The sequence goes on from LR999963.1 coordinate 114,078,207, forward strand.
TATCTGTCCCATTGTTATGAAATTTTATACAGTATTTAAAGAAGTGTCACAGAGCTCAATAGTGCAATTTAGACTATATATCTTTAAAGAGAGCGGAGCCATAAAGCACCAAAATGGGCAACCTTAGTTATAGCCCATTCAGGCTGACTCCAAATTAAGCAGTTTCGTAATTTAGGTCGAAAACAAGTTGAAATTAATTAATTTCCCATATATTTTGACATTTTCCAAATTAAATTATTTCACTTAATATCGATGAAATTAACAAGAAATTACAAAATACAACTCTGTTTTTGTACTAAAACTACTTTTATTTTCAAACATGAAAAAATTTACAACTATGAGAAACAAGAATTAAAAGAAATAAAAATTTTGACATTCAATATTAAATTAAGAAAACATTGAAAATTATTAAATTAATTAAAATTTTTGAAAGAAAAATGTGTATAAGTGTAACAAAGAATTTATTCAACTGAAAAAACTACTTTAATGTCTGCCGCAGTGAATAATATGTTTGCGAAATCAACTCAAATGTCATTCAGTGCCTGCATAAACGCCTTTCATTTCGTTCGTAGTTTGAGCTTAAAATTACTTAATTTCGTGTCAGCCTGAATGGGCTATTAGTCAAAAATTAAAATCGATGCCAAGCTTATGCTTTTGATGGGATAAAAAAGATTTTTGCAAGTAGATTTTTTTTCTATCCAAGAGCTGGAGAAAAATCTGCTACATTTATGGATTTTCGCTTACAGTTTAGGAAGTATTCGAGAAAAAATATTAAAATTTTGGCTTTTTTACCAACCTTTGTTCACTTTTCTGCTAATGGAGAGGACAAATGTTGTTAGATTTAGAAAATGAAACTTGTTATGAATAAGGGATAACATTTTTAACATTAAAAAAGTGGGTTAATTATTTCGCTATTATTTACAAAGCAATTAAAGCTTATTTATCAAAGTTAATAATATGTATTACGAATATTTTCTTTTTATGATATTTTTTTTGTTTAGTATGTATGTAAGAAAAAAAACTCCGCTATGACGTTAGTTCACTATGAAGGTACAACGAGAATAAAGGTCCATATGAAATTAAAAACATACATATAAGAAATAATGTAACAATAGTAGATAAGAAAACTAATAGAGAACAAATAGTTTACAAAAATAGAATTAAGTTGTATCATAAGTAATAGAAACAAACAAAAAAACAAGTAAGAGTGCTATATTCTGCTGTGCCGAATCTTATATACCCTTTACCAAAGTGCGTTTATGTAGTATAGAGATACATACATAAGCACAGAGATATTTAGGTACATATTAATTTTGTGAAAAGATTCATACTTTCATAAAATTTTTAGGTTTTTGGCATTATGTTTAATTTGGTGCTTTTTAGATTTTGGCGATTTATTTTATTTAGCTGATTTTTTTTAATTTTGGCGATTTTTTTCATATATGCAATTTTTTGGTTTTGGCGATTTTTTTCGGTCTTGGGCTTTTTTTAATTTTGGCCTTTTTGCGTTTTGGCAATTTTTTTGATTTTGACAATTATTTTTTTAGGCGATTTTTTTATTTTTTGGCGATTTTTTTTCATATAGGAAATTTTTTCGGTTTTTGGCGTTCTTATTTCTTTTTGGCAATTTTTTTTTAGTTTTGACACTTTTTTTCTCGTTTTGGCGACTTTTTTCGGTTTTTGGCGTTTTTTAATTTTGTTATTTTTCGTCTTGGCGGATTTTTTTGATTTCGCCGATTTTTTTTCATTTAAGCGATTTTTTTAATTTTTTGGCGATTTTTTTTTCATATAGGCAATTTTTTTTGTTTTGGCGATTTTTTTCGGTTATTGGCGTTTTTTTTAATTTTGGCGATTTATTTTCGTTTTGGTGATTTTTTGTTTTTGACGACTTTTTTTCATTTAGGCGTTTTTTTTATTGCTTGCGATTTTTGTCAATAAGCATTTTTTTGTTCTGGCGATTTTTGCGGATTTTTGTCATTGTGGGAATTTTTTTTGTTTTGACACTTTTCGGTTCTGGGTGTTTTTGTAATTTTGGCGATTTTTTTGATTTTGCCAATTTTATTTCATAGAAGCGATTTTTTTAATTTTTGGCGACTTTTTTTCATATAGGCATTTTTTTGGTTTTGGCGATTTTTTTCGGTTTTTAGCGTTTTTTTTTTTAATTTTGGCGATTTATTTTCGTTTTGGCGATTTTTTTTGATTTTGGCGATTTTTTTTCATTTATGCGATTTCTTTTTAATTTTTGGTGATTTTTGTTCATATAAGCATTTATTTTGTTTGTGCGATTTTTGCGGTTTTTGTCATTGTGAGAGTTTTTTTTGTTAAAACACTTTCTTCACGGTTTGGCGATTTTTGTCCTATTTCTTGCGTTTTTTTAATTTTGGCGATTTTTGTTTCGTTTTGGCGATTTTTTTGATTTTGCCGATTTTTTTCATGCAAGCGATTTTTTTAATTTTTGGCGTTTTTTTCATATAGGCAATTTTTTTTGTTTTGGCGATTTTTTTCGGTGGTTGGCGATTTATTTTCGTTTTGGCGTTTTTTTTGATTATGGTGATTTTTTTTCATCTAGGCGATTTTTTTTAATTTTTGGCGATTTTTATTCATATAAGCATTTAATTTAGTTTTTGGCGATTTTTGCGGTTTTTGGCGTTTTTTTGTCATTGTAGAAAATTAGTTTTAGTTTTGACACGTTTTTCTCGTTTTGGCAATTTTTTCGGTTTTTGGCGTTTTTTTAATTTTGGCGATTTTTTTTCGTTTTGGTGGATTTTGTGATTTTGACGATTTTTTATCATTTAAGCGATTTTTTTTAATTTTTGGCGATTTTTTTTATATAGGCAAATTTTTTTTGTTTTGGCGATTTTTTAGATTTTGGCGATTTTTTTGATTTTGGCGATTTTTCGTTTCATTTAGCAGATTTTTTTTATTTTTGGCGATTTTTGTTCATATAAGAATTTTTTTTTGTTTTGGCGATTTTTGCGGATTTTTGACATTGTGGGAATTTTTTTTGTTTAAACACTTTTTTCACGTTTTGGCGATTTTTTTCCTATTTTTCAAGCGTTTTTTTAATTTTGGCGATTTTTTTTCGTTTTGGCGATTTATTTGATTTTGGCGATTTTTTTCATGCAAGCGGTTTTTTTAATTTTTGGCGATTTTTTTCATATAGGCAATTTTTTTTTTGTTTTGGCGATTTTTTTCGTTTTGGCAATTTTTTTTGATTTTGACAATTTTTTTTTCATTTAGGCGATTTTTTTTAATTTTTGGTGATTTTTGTTCATATAAGCATTTATTTTGTTTTGGCGATTTTTTTTGATTTTGGCAATTTTTTTCATTTAGGCGATTTTTTTTTAATTTTTGGTGATTTTTGTTCATATAAGCATATATTTTGTTTATGCGATTTTTGCGGTTTTTGGCGTTTTTTTTTAATTTTAGCGTTTTTTTCATATTGGTGATTTTTTTCGTTTTGGCGATTTTTTTAAATTTTTGGAGATTTTATAACTTTCGGATTTTTTAGTTTGACCGTTTTTGAAAATTTCTCGCAGTTTCCAAGATATAGCAATTTGTCAATATTACATAGTCAAAATTTCAATAACTGATGGACCACCCTTTAATTTAAAGTTTTTTAATTTTAGTGTTAATTGTTGTAGCCTATTTAAAAATACAAATTTCAAGTGTCAATATACATATGTAAATACAATTGTATGTTATTACATGGGATTTTAAAAGTTTTCGTCACTCATTTTAGAACACCCTCAAATGTTTAGCTTAGAACCAAAGTTCTACATACACTGTCCAAATTTCAGACCCGTAGCTCTTACCGTTCCTGAGAAAATAGCCTTCTTCCTAAAACATGAAATATGTTTAATTATTAGGAACAAATTTAAAGTTTTCCAACCCTGGAAACGTTTTTTTATTTTGTTAAATTTTAAAACTTTTTTTTTTAATTATAAATACCAATTTTATTCGTACCGAAGTATAAAATAAGTTAATTTAATAAAAAAAGTAATAAAAACTTGTTTTCGGTAGTTATTTTTTATGGGAAAATAGAGTTTGAGTTTCCAGCTCTGAAACCGTCAGCCCGATTTTGCTGATTTATTATCATCTACAATACTTCCCTCAACATATATGTAGCTTTCGCTGGGTAGCACATATAAGTCTTGATTTTGTATTGAAATTCGAATCTCATCATTATTGTTGAAGGATTGTAGGTATGGTGTATATGTGTGATAGTCCTTTTTAATTATACTCTCGTCTGATTGAGATTTTTCTAGAACATCTAGCATGTAACTCATTTCTTTGTCAACTTTTAATTGAGAGACTTTAAAAATTTTTTATTTTCTTGCGTCAAATATTTTTTGTGTAACGATCTCTTTAATTGTGGTTTGGTTTGCAATAGTGTTTTATGAGTGTATCCAATTTTATCCTTAGATTGCTTAACGCTGTATATTATCATTATTTGCTAGATCTCAAATGTATTCGTGTTGTAATTTCCTTTCCTCGGAAATTAATTAAATCGCCGTTCTGATCAACTATGCGTAGAGTGAGAGAACTTATCTCTCGGCAGTTAACTGGCAAATAGATAATATTTCGAGGAATCTCAACAATTTTATACCCTGGGGGGACGTTGATCGCAAATTCATGTAATGTGTGTGCTTGTGAGTTATTCGTATATGTGTTAACGACTATACTACATTCAACACGCAAGATATTCACGATGAAAATATTGACTGGTAGATCTGAGTAATGGTCTTGGTTAGGAGCTAGAATTTTCTTATTGAATCCAAAAAGTTTTCCAATTGTGTTATCTTTGTTAAAGTATATGGGATCCTTAGAGCTATTTACTCTAACTTGCATTGTATTGTTATTAGCTTCTATATCATTTTTATTTTCCGGACAATACTGCTTATAGTGATGTTTATTATAATCAACTATATCATTCAATTCATAAGATCCTATTGGTATTTTAATTACATGTTCACCAATATGAAATATATTGTTATAATCATCTACATTGGGAATGCTATTGTATGAATGAAAATCAGCTAGAGCACATTCATATTCACCATCCAAACGAATAGGAGGAAAGTAATTTGCAGATAACTCAGATGAGTTTGAGCTAAGAGTAAGTGTTATTGACATTATGGTTGTCTGATTACAAATAAGTGAAATTAAACACAGCACTTTGTATAAAAAAGGAAGTTTATATATAATTATATATTTTATTTAATATATTAGATACAAATATAGACTTATACACTTAACTACAATATTTCATTTTTATTGATCCATGAATTATGTTGATTGGTAAATCCTAACCATTTAACATATGCCTTCTCGCCTTTAGTTTTAAGAACTTTTTCAACTAGATATGTATTTGGATATCTGGTTTTAGAAAGTTCTTCACCATAGAATCCACCTTTAATAGGGGTACCACGATAGTCTTCTAATATGTATGTAGGTGGATGTGTATTTTGAACTCTTTTAATCGTAAAAATTTCTGTGGTCCAATTTGGTGTATATCCTTTTTCAAAAACATGTTTATATTTACTTATACGCACATGATCTCCCACATTGAACTTTGATAATTTGAATAGTTTTAAGCGATTATATACCGTGTTTAATAATTTTTTCTCATTTTTATAGTTAACTTGAATCGGTGGCATTTTTATGGTACGATGAACTTTTTTATTATATGTATTAATCAAGTCTTTGTAAATGTCGACCCAGTTATAAGACCCATTAAAGCTAAACTCTTTCCACATCATCTCTTTTAATGTTCTGTTAAATCGTTCTACTATTGATGCTTTCATTCTGCTATATGTTGAGTAGTGATTAATGTTGTATTTATTGATCAATTTTCCAAAGTGTTTATTGAAAAACTCTTTACCGTTTATCTGTTTGCAAGTTTTTTGGTATTCGTCCCAGTTGAAAAATATTCTGCATAGCCTGACTTGTTTCCAATGCAGTCTTTCTTTTCAACGGTACTGCCCAAGCAAATTTTGAAAATGTATCAATTACAGTCAGCAAAAATCGATAATCTCTATTGTCTGTAAAATAGTTCCCCATTTCAACTAAATCAGCTTGCCAAAGATCATCTATTCCTTTCATAACAACTCTGCGACGTGGAAAATGTTTTCGTGCTTGCTTATGTAGTTCATTTGTTAAATTTCTTTTTGAAGTCATTATTTAACGTATTTAGAATTTGAGGGGATAAGTTGAGTTCAGTGAGAGTTCATTTAAGTACTGTCGACCATCATGTTTCTTACATACACATAAATTAACTCATTTATTTTTCTAATTTCTTTTTCAAAGAATAATTTTATACTTGAAATTGTTTCCTGAATTTCATTGAGTTTCTGACTTAAACTTATGTTGATTTCATCTCGTACCTCTTCAATTTGACTTTGCAGAAACAATTTATTAACAACGTCGTTTTCCTCCAAAGCTTTTGCCACATTTTTGATTCTTTTGTTTTGAACGTCAATGTTATTAGTTGTATCCATAACGAAGCCCAGCACCTCAGGAACATTTTTTACAAAAAAAAAACTGTGCCACCTGTATCATTAAGATAGTGTCCAAACTTATCGATGGACATGATTTATGTAGATAATTATTATTCTATAATTTTTGCTTCATATAATTCTTCGATAATTGAGACAATTTCCTTATTGTGATTAATATGACGTGCAGCTTGTGATGCTAGCAATAGCCTAAGGCGATCTCCTAACTCATTAGGATCATCCCAGTATATATCATTGTATTTTGTATGTGTTTAGTTTCATCAAACCCTCACCCTTTTTATTGGATGTAGTGATGATGAAGTTGATGAGTTCTTTTCACTTTCTTTCTTAAACAATTTACTGATAATATGCTTATATTTATAAGCTCTCGTTCCTTTGATTTGTCCATCAGGTCTATATTCTCTTTTGTATGCAATTGTGCTTACTAAAATTTTCTTATAGATATCTAATGCATGTTTATCATAATATTTTGCTGTTTTGTGAAACAGTAAAGAAAATAAACCTGTTGTGAAAGCCCATATTTGATTTCCAATCGCTATTTTATCTTCAGTAAGTTTAATACTACTATTGCAAAACTTCCATTCATTATTAAAATCTTTATGTGGGCCATATAGAGTATCTAATTCGTTTCTGCTTTCCAAGAGTGCTAGGTCAGTATAACTCTTATTATTATCCAAGTTTGGCAAACGGTATAGTAAAAATACCGATACCGATTCAAATACCGCTATAATTTGATACCGGTATTGATACCGATACCCAAGTTCATTTTGGTTAGAAAATACCGGTATCCAGAATACCGTTTACGTCTATACCGGTATGTACCGGTATACCGATTCCCACCAAAAATAAAATTTCAAAAATGTACATACATATTTCAATTAACTTTCTTATATAAACACGTTTTTGTTTGCCTCTACACATTCTTATGCAGCGCTGTTTTTTTGAATCAACCAGAAAGTGCAAGTTTTTAGCTCGATTCGACGGTGCCTTCTAGTGGAGCCTAAAGTACCTAGTACACAGCATGGTATTTGTAAAAATTGGAAATAATTCTGCAGTTTTTAAACTATCTGTCCCATTGTTATGAAATTTTATACAGTATTTAAAGAAGTGTCACAGAGCTCAATAGTGCAATTTAGACTATATATCTTTAAAGAGAGCGGAGCCATAAAGCACCAAAATGGGCAACCTTAGTTATAGCCCATTCAGGCTGACTCCAAATTAAGCAGTTTCGTAATTTAGGTCGAAAACAAGTTGAAATTAATTAATTTCCCATATATTTTGACATTTTCCAAATTAAATTATTTCACTTAATATCGATGAAATTAACAAGAAATTACAAAATACAACTCTGTTTTTGTACTAAAACTACTTTTATTTTCAAACATGAGTAAATTTACAACTATGAGAAACAAGAATTAAAAGAAATAAAAATTTTGACATTCAATATTAAATTAAGAAAACATTGAAAATTATTAAATTAATGAAAATTTTTGAAAGAAAAATATGTATAAGTGTAACAAAGAATTTATTCAACTGAAAAAACTACTTTAATGTCTGCCGCAGTGAATAATATGTTTGCGAAATCAACTCAAATGTCATTCAGTGTCTCCATAAACGCCTTTCATTTCGTTCGTAGTTTGAACTTGAAATTACTTAATTTCGTGTCAGCCTGAATGGGCTATTAGTGAAAAATTAAAATCGATGCCAAGCTTATGCTTTTGATGGGATAAAAAAGATTTTTGCAAGTAGATTTTTTTTCTATCCAAGAGCTAGAGAAAAATCTGCTACATTTATGGATTTTCGCTTACAGTTTAGGAAGTATTCGAGAAAAAATATTAAAATTTTGGCTTTTTTACCAACCTTTGTCCACTTTTCTGCTAATGGAGAAGACAAATGTTGTTAGATTTAGAAAATGAAACTTGTTATGAATAAGGGATAACATTTTTAACATTAAAAAAGTGGGTTAATTATTTCGCTATTATTTACAAAGCAATTAAAGCTTATTTATCAAAGTTAATAATATGTATTACGAATATTTTCTTTTTATGATATTTTTTTTTGTTTAGTATGTATGTAAGAAAAAAAACTCCGCTATGACGTTAGTTCACTATGAAGGTACAACGAGAATAAAGGTCCATATGAAATTAAAAACATACATATAAGAAATAATGTAACAATAGTAGATAAGAAAACTAATAGAGAACAAATAGTTCACAAAAATAGAATTAATTTGTATCATAAGTAATAGAAACAAAAAAAAAAACAAGTAAGAGTGCTATATTCTGCTGTGCCGAATCTTATATACCCTTTACCAAAGTGCATTTATGTAGTATAGAGATACATACATAAGCACAGAGATATTTAGGTACATATTAATTTTGTGAAAAGATTCATACTTTCATAAAATTTTTAGGGTTTTGGCATTATGTTTAATTTGGTGCTTTTTAGATTTTGGCGATTTATTTTATTTAGCTGATTTTTTTTAATTTTGGCGATTTTTTTCATATATGCAATTTTTTTGGTTTTGGCGATTTTTTTCGGTCTTGGGCTTTTTTTAATTTTGGCTTTTTTGCATTTTGGCAATTTTTTTGATTTTGACAATTGTTTTTTTAGGCGATTTTTTTATTTTTTGGCGATTTTTTTCATATAGGAAATTTTTTCGGTTTTTGGCGTTCTTATTTCTTTTTGGCAATTTTTTTTAGTTTTGAATCTTTTTTTCTCGTTTTGGCGACTTTTTCCGGTTTTTGGCGTTTTTCAATTTTGTTGTTTTTTTTCGTCTTGGCGGATTTTTTTGATTTTGCCGATTTTTTTTCATTTAAGCGATTTTTTTTCATATAGGCAATTTTTTTTGTTTTGGCGATTTTTTTCGGTTATTGGCGTTTTTTTTTTAATTTTGGCGATTTATTTTCGTTTTGGTGATTTTTTTCGGTTATGTGCGTTTTTTAATTTTGTTGTTTTTGTTTCGTCGTGGCGGATTTTTTTGATTTTGCCGATTTTTTTTCATTTAAGCGATTTTTTGAATTTTTTGGCGATTTTTTTTCATATAGGCAATTCAGATTTTTTTCGGTTTTTGGCGTTTTTTTTAATATTGGCGATTTATTTTCGTTCTGGCGATTTTTTTGATTTTGGCGTTTTTTTTTCATTTAGGCAATTTTTTTATTTCTGGCGATTTTTGTCATGTAAGCATTTTTTTGTTCTGGCGATTTTTGCGGATTTTTGTCATTGTGGGAATTTTTTTTGTTTTGACACTTTTTTCTCGTTTTGGCGATTTTTTCGGTTTTTGGCGCTTTGTAATTTTTGGCGATTTTTTGGATTTTGCCAATTTTTTTTCATAGAAGCGATTTTTTTAATTTTTGGCGATTTTTTTTCATATTGGCATTTTTTTTTTGTTTTGGCTATGTTGTTCGGGTTTTTGGGGTTTTTTTTTTTTAATTTTGGCGATTTATTTTCGTTTTGGCGTTTTTTTTTTGATTTTGGCAATTTTTTTTCATTTAGGTGATTTTTTTTTTAATTTTTGGTGATTTTTGTTCATATAAGCATTTATTTTGTTTATGCGATTTTTGCGGTTTTTGGCGTTTTTTTTTTTAATTTTAGCGTTTTTTTATTTTGTAATTTTTTTCGTTTTAACGATTTTTTTAAATTTTTGGAGATTTTATAACTTTCGGATTTTTTAGTTTGACCGTTTTTGAAAATTTCAAGAGTTTAACTCTCACAATTTCCAAGATATAGCAATTTGTCAATATTACATAGTCACAATTTCATTAACTGATGAACCACCCTTTAATTTAAATTTTTTTAATTTTAGTGTTAATTGTTGTAGCCTATATAAAAATACACTAATTTTACAAATTTCAAGTGTCAATATACATATGTAAATACAATTGTATGTTATTACATGGCATTTTAAAAGTTTTCGTCACTCATTTTGGAACACCCTTTAATTTTTAGCTTAGAACCAAAGTTCTACATACACTGTCCAAATTTCAGACCCGTAGCTCTTACCGTTCCTGAGAAAATAGCCTTCTTCCTAAAACATGAAATATGTTTAATTATTAGGAACAAATTTAAAGTTTTCCAACCCTGGAAACGTTTTTTTATTTTGTTAAATTTTAAAATTTTTTTTTAATTATAAATACCAATTTTATTCGTATCGAAGTATAAAATAAGTTAATTTAATAAAAAAGTAATAAAAACTTGTTTTCGGTAGTTATTTTTTATGGGAAAATAGAGTTTGAGTTTTGCAACTTTTAAACCGTCAGCCCGATTTTGCTGATTTATTATCATCTACAATACTTCCCTCAACATATATGTAGCTTTCGCTGGGTAGCACATATAAGTCTTGATTTTGTATTGAAATTCGAATCTCATCATTATTGTTGAAGGATTGTAGGTATGGTGTATATGTGTGATAGTCCTTTTTAATTATACTCTCGTCTGATTGAGATTTTTCTAGAACATCTAGCATGTAACTCATTTCTTTGTCAACTTTTAATTGAGAGACTTTAAAAATTTTTTATTTTCTTGCGTCAAATATTTTTTGTGTAACGATCTCTTTAATTGTGGTTTGGTTTGCAATAGTGTTTTATGAGTGTATCCAATTTTATCCTTAGATTGCTTAACGCTGTATATTATCATTATTTGCTAGATCTCAAATGTATTCGTGTTGTAATTTCCTTTCCTCGGAAATTAATTAAATCGCCGTTCTGATCAACTATGCGTAGAGTGAGAGAACTTATCTCTCGGCAGTTAACTGGCAAATAGATAATATTTCGAGGAATCTCAACAATTTTATACCCTGGGGGGACGTTGATCGCAAATTCATGTAATGTGTGTGCTTGTGAGTTATTCGTATATGTGTTAACGACTATACTACATTCAACACGCAAGATATTCACGATGAAAATATTGACTGGTAGATCTGAGTAATGGTCTTGGTTAGGAGCTAGAATTTTCTTATTGAATCCAAAAAGTTTTCCAATTGTGTTATCTTTGTTAAAGTATATGGGATCCTTAGAGCTATTTACTCTAACTTGCATTGTATTGTTATTAGCTTCTATATCATTTTTATTTTCCGGACAATACTGCTTATAGTGATGTTTATTATAATCAACTATATCATTCAATTCATAAGATCCTATTGGTATTTTAATTACATGTTCACCAATATGAAATATATTGTTATAATCATCTACATTGGGAATGCTATTGTATGAATGAAAATCAGCTAGAGCACATTCATATTCACCATCCAAACGAATAGGAGGAAAGTAATTTGCAGATAACTCAGATGAGTTTGAGCTAAGAGTAAGTGTTATTGACATTATGGTTGTCTGATTACAAATAAGTGAAATTAAACACAGCACTTTGTATAAAAAAGGAAGTTTATATATAATTATATTTTATTTAATATATTAGATACAAATATAGACTTATACACTTAACTACAATATTTCATTTTTATTGATCCATGAATTATGTTGATTGGTAAATCCTAACCATTTAACATATGCCTTCTCGCCTTTAGTTTTAAGAACTTTTTCAACTAGATATGTATTTGGATATCTGGTTTTAGAAAGTTCTTCACCATAGAATCCACCTTTAATAGGGTTACCACGATAGTCTTCTAATATGTATGTAGGTGGATGTGTATTTTGAACTCTTTTAATCGTAAAAATTTCTGTGGTCCAATTTGGTGTATATCCTTTTTCAAAAACATGTTTATATTTACTTATACGCACATGATCTCCCACATTGAACTTTGATAATTTGAATAGTTTTAAGCGATTATATACCGTGTTTAATAATTTTTTCTCATTTTTATAGTTAACTTGAATCGGTGGCATTTTTATGGTACGATGAACTTTTTTATTATATGTATTAATCAAGTCTTTGTAAATGTCGACCCAGTTATAAGACCCATTAAAGCTAAACTCTTTCCACATCATCTCTTTTAATGTTCTGTTAAATCGTTCTACTATTGATGCTTTCATTCTGCTATATGTTGAGTAGTGATTAATGTTGTATTTATTGATCAATTTTCCAAAGTGTTTATTGAAAAACTCTTTACCGTTTATCTGTTTGCAAGTTTTTTGGTATTCGTCCCAGTTGAAAAATATTCTGCATAGCCTGACTTGTTTCCAATGCAGTCTTTCTTTTCAACGGTACTGCCCAAGCAAATTTTGAAAATGTATCAATTACAGTCAGCAAAAATCGATAATCTCTATTGTCTGTAAAATAGTTCCCCATTTCAACTAAATCAGCTTGCCAAAGATCATCTATTCCTTTCATAACAACTCTGCGACGTGGAAAATGTTTTCGTGCTTGCTTATGTAGTTCATTTGTTAAATTTCTTTTTGAAGTCATTATTTAACGTATTTAGAATTTGAGGGGATAAGTTGAGTTCAGTGAGAGTTTATTTAAGTACTGTCGACCATCATGTTTCTTACATACACATAAATTAACTCATTTATTTTTCTAATTTCTTTTTCAAAGAATAATTTTATACTTGAAATTGTTTCCTGAATTTCATTGAGTTTCTGACTTAAACTTATGTTGATTTCATCTCGTACCTCTTCAATTTGACTTTGCAGAAACAATTTATTAACAACGTCGTTTTCCTCCAAAGCTTTTGCCACATTTTTGATTCTTTTGTTTTGAACGTCAATGTTATTAGTTGTATCCATAACGAAGCCCAGCACCTCAGGAACATTTTTTACAAAAAAAAAACTGTGCCACCTGTATCATTAAGATAGTGTCCAAACTTATCGATGGACATGATTTATGTAGATAATTATTATTCTATAATTTTTGCTTCATATAATTCTTCGATAATTGAGACAATTTCGTTATTGTGATTAGTATGACGTGCAGCTTGTGATGCTAGCAATAGCCTAAGGCGATCTCCTAACTCATTAGGATCATCCCAGTATATATCATTGTATTTTGTATGTGTTTAGTTTCATCAAACCCTCACCCTTTTTATTGGATGTAGTGATGATGAAGTTGATGAGTTCTTTTCACTTTCTTTCTTAAACAATTTACTGATAATATGCTTATATTTATAAGCTCTCGTTCCTTTGATTTGTCCATCAGGTCTATATTCTCTTTTGTATGCAATTGTGCTTACTAAAATTTTCTTATAGATATCTAATGCATGTTTATCATAATATTTTGGTGTTTTGTGAAACAGTAAAGAAAATAAACCTGTTGTGAAAGCCCATATTTGATTTCCAATCGCTATTTTATCTTCAGTAAGTTTAATACTACTATTGCAAAACTTCCATTCATTATTAAAATCTTTATGTGGGCCATATAGAGTATCTAATTCGTTTCTGCTTTCCAAGAGTGCTAGGTCAGTATAACTCTTATTATTATCCAAGTTTGGCAAACGGTATAGTAAAAATACCGATACCGATTCAAATACCGCTATAATTTGATACCGGTATTGATACCGATACCCAAGTTCATTTTGGTTAGAAAATACCGGTATCCAGAATACCGTTTACGTCTATACCGGTATGTACCGGTATACCGATTCCCACCAAAAATAAAATTTCAAAAATGTACATACATATTTCAATTAACTTTCTTATATAAACACGTTTTTGTTTGCCTCTACACATTCTTATGCAGCGCTGTTTTTTTGAATCAACCAGAAAGTGCAAGTTTTTAGCTCGATTCGACGGTGCCTTCTAGTGGAGCCTAAAGTACCTAGTACACAGCATGGTATTTGTAAAAATTGGAAATAATTCTGCAGTTTTTAAACTATCTGTCCCATTGTTATGAAATTTTATACAGTATTTAAAGAAGTGTCACAGAGCTCAATAGTGCAATTTAGACTATATATCTTTAAAGAGAGCGGAGCCATAAAGCACCAAAATGGGCAACCTTAGTTATAGCCCATTCAGGCTGACTCCAAATTAAGCAGTTTCGTAATTTAGGTCGAAAACAAGTTGAAATTAATTAATTTCCCATATATTTTGACATTTTCCAAATTAAATTATTTCACTTAATATCGATGAAATTAACAAGAAATTACAAAATACAACTCTGTTTTTGTACTAAAACTACTTTTATTTTCAAACATGAGTAAATTTACAACTATGAGAAACAAGAATTAAAAGAAATAAAAATTTTGACATTCAATATTAAATTAAGAAAACATTGAAAATTATTAAATTAATGAAAATTTTTGAAAGAAAAATATGTATAAGTGTAACAAAGAATTTATTCAACTGAAAAAACTACTTTAATGTCTGCCGCAGTGAATAATATGTTTGCGAAATCAACTCAAATGTCATTCAGTGTCTCCATAAACGCCTTTCATTTCGTTCGTAGTTTGAACTTGAAATTACTTAATTTCGTGTCAGCCTGAATGGGCTATTAGTGAAAAATTAAAATCGATGCCAAGCTTATGCTTTTGATGGGATAAAAAAGATTTTTGCAAGTAGATTTTTTTTCTATCCAAGAGCTAGAGAAAAATCTGCTACATTTATGGATTTTCGCTTACAGTTTAGGAAGTATTCGAGAAAAAATATTAAAATTTTGGCTTTTTTACCAACCTTTGTCCACTTTTCTGCTAATGGAGAAGACAAATGTTGTTAGATTTAGAAAATGAAACTTGTTATGAATAAGGGATAACATTTTTAACATTAAAAAAGTGGGTTAATTATTTCGCTATTATTTACAAAGCAATTAAAGCTTATTTATCAAAGTTAATAATATGTATTACGAATATTTTCTTTTTATGATATTTTTTTTTTGTTTAGTATGTATGTAAGAAAAAAAACTCCGCTATGACGTTAGTTCACTATGAAGGTACAACGAGAATAAAGGTCCATATGAAATTAAAAACATACATATAAGAAATAATGTAACAATAGTAGATAAGAAAACTAATAGAGAACAAATAGTTCACAAAAATAGAATTAATTTGTATCATAAGTAATAGAAACAAAAAAAAAAAACAAGTAAGAGTGCTATATTCTGCTGTGCCGAATCTTATATACCCTTTACCAAAGTGCATTTATGTAGTATAGAGATACATACATAAGCACAGAGATATTTAGGTACATATTAATTTTGTGAAAAGATTCATACTTTCATAAAATTTTTAGGGTTTTGGCATTATGTTTAATTTGGTGCTTTTTAGATTTTGGCGATTTATTTTATTTAGCTGATTTTTTTTAATTTTGGCGATTTTTTTCATATATGCAATTTTTTTGGTTTTGGCGATTTTTTTCGGTCTTGGGCTTTTTTTAATTTTGGCTTTTTTGCATTTTGGCAATTTTTTTGATTTTGACAATTGTTTTTTTAGGCGATTTTTTTATTTTTTGGCGATTTTTTTCATATAGGAAATTTTTTCGGTTTTTGGCGTTCTTATTTCTTTTTGGCAATTTTTTTTAGTTTTGAATCTTTTTTTCTCGTTTTGGCGACTTTTTCCGGTTTTTGGCGTTTTTCAATTTTGTTGTTTTTTTTCGTCTTGGCGGATTTTTTTGATTTTGCCGATTTTTTTTCATTTAAGCGATTTTTTTTCATATAGGCAATTTTTTTTGTTTTGGCGATTTTTTTCGGTTATTGGCGTTTTTTTTTTAATTTTGGCGATTTATTTTCGTTTTGGTGATTTTTTTCGGTTATGTGCGTTTTTTAATTTTGTTGTTTTTTTTTCGTCGTGGCGGATTTTTTTGATTTTGCCGATTTTTTTTCATTTAAGCGATTTTTTGAATTTTTTGGCGATTTTTTTTCATATAGGCAATTCAGATTTTTTTCGGTTTTTGGCGTTTTTTTTAATATTGGCGATTTATTTTCGTTCTGGCGATTTTTTTGATTTTGGCGATTTTTTTTCATTTAGGCAATTTTTTTTATTTCTGGCGATTTTTGTCATGTAAGCATTTTTTTGTTCTGGCGATTTTTGCGGATTTTTGTCATTGTGGGAATTTTTTTTGTTTTGACACTTTTTTCTCGTTTTGGCGATTTTTTCGGTTTTTGGCGCTTTGTAATTTTTGGCGATTTTTTGGATTTTGCCAATTTTTTTTCATAGAAGCGATTTTTTTAATTTTTGGCGATTTTTTTTTCATATTGGCATTTTTTTTTGTTTTGGCTATTTTGTTCGGGTTTTTGGGGTTTTTTTTTAATTTTGGCGATTTATTTTCGTTTTGGCGTTTTTTTTTGATTTTGGCAATTTTTTTTCATTTAGGTGATTTTTTTTTAATTTTTGGTGATTTTTGTTCATATAAGCATTTATTTTGTTTATGCGATTTTTGCGGTTTTTGACGTTTTTTTTTTAATTTTAGCGTTTTTTTATTTTGGTGATTTTTTTCGTTTTAACGATTTTTTTAAATTTTTGGAGATTTTATAACTTTCGGATTTTTTAGTTTGACCGTTTTTGAAAATTTCAAGAGTTTAACTCTCGCAGTTTCCAAGATATAGCAATTTGTCAATATTACATAGTCAAAATTTCAATAACTGATGGACCACCCTTTAATTTAAAGTTTTTTAATTTTAGTGTTAATTGTTGTAGCCTATTTAAAAATACAAATTTCAAGTGTCAATATACATATGTAAATACAATTGTATGTTATTACATGGGATTTTAAAAGTTTTCGTCACTCATTTTAGAACACCCTTAAATGTTTAGCTTAGAACCAAAGTTCTACATACACTGTCCAAATTTCAGACCCGTAGCTCTTACCGTTCCTGAGAAAATAGCCTTCTTCCTAAAACATGAAATATGTTTAATTATTAGGAACAAATTTAAAGTTTTCCAACCCTGGAAACGTTTTTTTATTTTGTTAAATTTTAAAATTTTTTTTTTTAATTATAAATACCAATTTTATTCGTACCGAAGTATAAAATAAGTTAATTTAATAAAAAAAGTAATAAAAACTTGTTTTCGGTAGTTATTTTTTATGGGAAAATAGAGTTTGAGTTTCCAGCTCTGAAACCGTCAGCCCGATTTTGCTGATTTTCAAGCAAAATTTTTCGGAAAATTTCTGACACACCAGTCCAAGAACGAAGTCTCTAGCTGTTCTGGGAGCTTGGGAAACCCGATTTCACGTACAGACAGACGGACAGACGGACATCGCTTGTTCGTCTTCCCTATGCATAAGGATCCAGAATATATATACTTTATATGTCGCTTATTAATATTGTAGAAATTACAAACGGAATGACAAACCTATATATACCCTTTTACTATTTTTTGGTAAAGGGTATAAAAAAAAGAGGAACAATATAAATAAATAAATATTGATACTCCGGAGTATGCAATAAATAAAATAATAATACATATATTATACTTATAAAACTAAAATAAATTCTAATTCTTGTTTTAACATATTTGTAAGAGAATGTCCATGGAACTAACGTTATATGAACATTCTTGCGAAAAGTGGAGGTGTAGCAGTATCTAATTTAATGTTTGCATTACTTTCAACGTCTGCACGTGCAATTAAAAGATTCTAATATTTCACTAATGTTGAAGTCGTACAAGTGACAACTATTCAAGGCCAAGTACAAATGTGCATCGACGGCAAATTTAAGAAAGAGTTTTTTATTGTTGGCACCTGAACAGCCACACATACCTGCTGCACAAAAACATTCGCAATCGTGAGAATGAATTTGTTTTTTAAAACAAGCATCATATTACGGCCAGATTCCACACGAAAATATGTGCACTACTTTTAAGTAAATAATAGATTTAATTTCACTTTATTTTGTGCATAAATGTTAGTATGTTTCAAAATAAGTATGTCAATATGTAGGGTTAAGATTTATTCTCATAAGTAGTATATAAGCTATAGTTTTTTTTTTTTTTTTTTTTTTTTAATACATATATTTATTTATTGTATCTTCAAATATGAACTAACAATAAGTGATCAAATCTTAAGGCTAAAATATAATTGTTTAGCCCGACCAGTGTCGGCCAAAACTTAGTGATAATTTAAATAATACAAAGTAGTGATAATCAAAAAGGAAAATTAAATGTATTTTCAAGCATTCCCATCTAGAGTGTTGAGTATAAGAGCCCTTGTGTCCCTCTTTTTTAGGCGGATGTGACCATTAAAATTCAAAATATTACGAGCAAGCGGATTAGGATGTGACTCGAGTTTTGTTAAGTATTTGCCTGCGTATCTTGCAATTTCTTCAGTCACTATTGGCATTCTTAAATCACGATGCAAATTTGAATTCTTAATATACCATGGAGCAGATGTTATTAACCGTAAAATTTTGTTTTGCCGTCGTTGGATTCTCTCTACATTGGAAGCTGAAGCAGTGCCCCATAACTGGATACCGTAACACCATATTGGCTTTAAAAGCGACTTGTATAATAAAAGTTTACAGTCCAGGCTAAGTATTGAATTTCTGCCAATCAACCAGTGTATTTGAGATAACTTAAGTTTCATCTGAGTTAGCTTAAAGTCAATATGATGTTTCCATGTAAGTCTTCGATCAAGGTGTATACCAAGGTATTTCACTTGGGAGTGTTGAGGAATATTTTGATTATTGATTCGAATTGGGGAACAAGTATCTCTTCTTAGGGTAAACGTTATATGGACACACTTTTGTTCATTTACCTTAATTCTCCATAAGTTCAACCACATTTCCAATTGTGTGATATGTTCTTGTAAATATCGGGAAGCCTCGTGAGGGTTTTCATGCATACTAAGGCAGGCTGTATCATCGGCAAACGTAGATGTATGGATATTGCTGCTCAAAGGCATATCACAAGTATAGATCAAATACAAAACTGGCCCCAGTATGCTCCCCTGTGGCACACCGGATGATATAGATTCGGGCACACTCACGAATTCTCCTTCCACAACCGTGAACTTCCGGGTAGTGATGTAACTTTCTAATAAATTCACTAAATTTATTGGTAGATATGATTTTAATTTTAGAATTAGACCTTCATGCCACACTTTATCAAAGGCCTGAGAAACGTCAATAAACAGGGCAGAACAATACATTTTTTCTTCAAAAGTTCTTCTTATAAATTGCACCAATCTATGAGTTTGTTCAATGGTGCTATGCTGGCTTCTAAAACCAAATTGATGGTCTGGGATGCACCCACTATCAGTTAAAATTGGGGACAATTTTGTCATGAGCAGCTTTTCGAAGAGTTTTGACATTGTTGATAGCAGACTTATTGGCCTGTATGACTCAGCCTTGGTAAGGTCTTTGCCCGGCTTTGGAATCATTTTGACCTTCGCAAGCTTCCAGCTTTGTGGATAATACTTCAGTCGTAAAATGGCGTTAAAAATAAATAACAGGATTCTAATTGCAATATGGGGCAAGTTTATCAGCATATTGTTACTTATTCCATCAATACCTGGAGCTTTCTTCGGGTTGAGTTCAGCAATTAGTTTCTGAACATCACGCGTCTTAAATTTTATGGTTCGAGGGGGTAGCGCAACTACACTTGGTAAATCAACAACACCAGTACATGTGTTTGGGGTAAATACGGATTTTAAATGCTCAACAAATATGTTACCTTTTTCAGTATCGCTTCTGGCCCAACCTCCGGTAGAAGTGCGCAGAGGTGGTCTATATTCAACGGGTGTTTTAAGCTTTCTAGCAGCTCGCCACAAGGAGTAATTAGATGCAGGTGTGGCATCAAGATTTTCCAGATAATTTTTAAGACATACAGTTTTTTCATATGCCAGCAGCTCTTGGAGTCGTCTAGTGCACTCTTTAAATCTAATTTTATTTTGGGGTGATCTGTGCTGTTGCCATTCCCTTCTAGCTGTCCTTTTTTCACGTAAAAGACGTTCAATGTCTGTAGAATAAATTCTATTAAACCCAGTCTGCGGATGGGAAGTAGTGGCATGTTCAGCAGCCTGTTTAATATTTTCGTTAAGATTTTCAATGTTAGATTCAATATCACCTGGTGTTCTTAGGTTAATATTTTCCGTACAATGGCTACTGAGGTATTTTTTGAACCCCAGCCAATTAACACGGTTGATCATCTTTACATATGGGACAGGGAAGTCACTTCTTAGTGGGCTACAAATTGTAACAATCGTGGGAGAGTGATCGGAGGAGAGATCTACAGAAGCTTCAACATGAATTAATTCCCTAGTGATATTTTTCATGACTCCAAAATCTATAACATCCGGAATTTTTTGTATGTCCGTAGGCCAGTAAGTGGGCTCCCCACTTGAAATGACGTCCAAGCCCATTTTTGAAATTGTGTTGAACAACGCTCGTCCTCTAGGTGTGATAAGACGCGAACCCCAGAAAGTATGTTTTGCATTATAGTCTCCAGCTGCTACGAAACAAGGGCCAAGAGATTTGTAGAAATCCTCGTATTGATCCTCAGTAATTGCGAATCTAGGAGGGGAGTAAATTGATGATATGAAAAAATTTGTGCAAAAATTTTCGATACAAATATTCGTTGCTTGTAGATGTTCTTCACAAACGTTATCAAGGACATAGTGTTTGAGTCTTGACTTAATTAGAATTGCTGACCCACCGCATGCTCTCCCCCTCGGGTCCTTTGAATCATATAGAGTGTAACCATTTATTTTAAATAAGCTCCTTGAAGTCAAATGAGTCTCAGAGACCAACATTATATCAATATTTTTTTCCATGAGGAAGTGCTCAAGTTCATTTTTATGCTGGCGAATGCCGTTTGCGTTCCAGAAACATATTTTTAACATGTTCATGGTTTGTTAACTAATGTTTGAAGCAGAGTATTCTGCATTCGCAGCATTTCTTGCATCATGCTAGTCATATTTGTTGTAAAGTTGTTTATAGTTAGCACCAGATTCTCAATAGTAGCTTCAAGGCGACTAAAGTTAAAGCCTGAGTTTGCATTCGCTGAATTATTTTGCGGTGAAACATTTTGTGAGGGACTAGAGCTAGCCTTAGCAGCATCGGCATACGATACACGTGAAGTAACTGGTTGACTTACTTGAGCAAAAGAGGCGGAGTACGCGTTTAATGGTTGGGCTGGAGCTAACTTAGGGTTTTGACTCATAGTCTGTTTAACAAAAGAATATACAGGGCATCCTCTATAGTTAGCGGTGTGATTACCTCCACAATTACTACATTTCTTTTCTGCTTGTTCTTTTGGCTTAGTGCAGCTAGCAGTACCATGCAATTCACCGCAGATAACACAAACTGTAGGTAAATTGCAGTAAGTTTTTGTATGGCCATATTCTTGGCAATTATGGCACTGTACAGGACCTGAACGCTTACGTGGCTCTTCAACTGTGATTTTTCGGTGTAACAGAAACTTTACGCTATAAATTGGATGGGTTTGATTTTTTTTCAATTGTATGTCATTCGGCTGCAGTTCAATGCGAAATAGGGGTTGGGCGATCTTTTCTCTGTTAATTATATTAGTAACGTTTTTTACCTTAAATCCTTGGTCTAGAAGTGCACATTTTACTTCTTCGGGCTCAACATATGAATCTATGCCCTTTAGTACTATCTGTAGGCCTTTAGCACTCTTAAGTTGGTATGTGTAAAAGTTTGTTTTATTTTTTTCAAAATCATTTACAATTTTTCGAAAATTGTTTTCATCGTATATTTGGATTTTAGTTTCATCAATATTACCTCTTTTGATTGGAATTACGTGAAAAGTATTTTCACCAATGGTCGACAGTAGTTTTTTTAGAAGCGCGTTAGAATTTTTTTCCCTCACATATATTGGTGGTGGCTTAAAAGACTTCTGAGATGATGAAGCGGTCTTCTCGTTATCGTCTTGCAATAATGAAAAACGATTTTGGCGATTCATGGATGATGCGCTGTTATCCCTAGACATCTTTGGAACAGATGAAATTTTAGAAGAATTCGGGCTTCGCCCACGCTTTACCACGGTTATATATCTGTCCATTCCAACTTGTACCTTTGGTTTTGAGCTACTGTTATCTGTAGTGACAACTTGGTTAGGTGATGAACAGCCCGAAGCGAATGATTTCAATGGCTTAACTGACGAAGTACTAGGCAACTGTAATGTTAAAGAATCACTAGTAGGCATTGGACAAAGCGAAGTTGATCGCTGTCGAAAAAGTCGATTTGTTGTTAGAAAAAGTGTATTATCAGATTTTGTATTTTTATTAAGAGCTTCCGAACTCACAGTAAGTCTGTCATCAGGTTTTTTATTTTTATTGTTATCATTATGAGCATCAGAACTCACAGTAAAATAGGCATTTCTGCCGTTATAACTCACTTCACATTTATTTGTTTTTGAGGTACTCATATAGAGTATTCCTCAAGGGTACTTTTGTTTGTTTGTTTGTTTTTTTTTTATTACGGTTTTTTTGTTTTTGTTATTTATGACTATGCAAAAAAATATTAACAAAGCAATTACAGCTTATTTATCAAAGTTAATAATATGTATTACGAATATTTTCTTTTATATGATTTTTTTGTTAAGTATGTATGTAAAAAAAAAAAACTCCGCTATGACGTTAGTTCACTATGAAGGTACAACGAGAACTGATAGTAAGCTATAGTAATTTAATTTTAATCTGAAAATTACTGCGGCCTAGAGCTGCAACTAAATAGAAAAAACAATTTAAATAAATCTTCATGTTTATATGCCAAGTGAACATATTTTTTCACGTTCCCATGATGTATTAAGTGAGAAATTTTTAGATTTTTAATTGAACTTTTAGTGAATTTTAATCAGAAATAGCTTTAATTTAATTTTAGAAACTCACATTAATTTATAAAAATATGTCATTTAATAAGACCTGAAATTACTGAATTTAAGCCTGATTAAAAATTTGATATTTGTGACGGACTCTGCCCCGAATAGACGTTGAAGAAACATTATCAATGTATAAAAGTTTATTTAGATGAGACAGGGACGATTTTTGTTTGAAATTCTTGGTCAATATTTGCTATATATTGCAATAAAAATTATATACAAAAATCCTATTTATCCAAAATACAGTTCCAAAGCTTGAATTTTGATATCGGGATCTTTTGAAATTGAAGTTAAATTATTATGAGAGCATACAATAAAAATAAATTTTTATTATTTGGTTTAGTAAAAATTTTTATGGTAATTTTGTTTTAACCTGCACTTCCAACCCAATTATTCTTTTTTAATTTTGTTTCCTATTTGGTCTTATTTTATATGCAAATGTTGTTGAATTTTTTTAATTAAAAATATATTTTCATTTACAGATAAACCAATTTCTTTAATTCTTAAGAGCATATTTTTTGACTTTTTAGTGCATATTTTAAAATTTTTAGTGAATATTGAATGCCCATAAAAAACTTTTTTAGAGCATATTTCTGGTTTTCCTGATTATAAGCAAAGATACTTATTAAACGATGATCGTTATAGAAAACAATTTTACTATATGCAGCTTTAATTTTCCGTATTTCATCTGACCTTGAAATTCATGCATCTAAATGTCATACATGGCCAGCTAATTGCATACTGATAACTGAATTAGATAGCTTGATCTGAAAATCTGAACAGTTCCTGATAGCCTTATCTGTTTACAGATCAACTACCTGATAGCCTGATCTGGTACCTTATAACCTGATGTGAAACGAGACCAGGTACCTGATCTGATACCTGATAAGCGGATCTGTAAACTAGATCAGCTCCGGATAACCTGATCTGAAAACCAGACCAGCTTCTGATAAGCTGATCTGAAAACCAGACCAGCTCCTGATAAGCTGATTTGAAAACCAGACCAGATCCATAAAACCTGATCTAATACCTGATAAGCTGATCTAATAGCTGACACCTGATCTAATAACTGGTATCTGTTATTTGCTGTAAGAAAACATGGATGAGAAATTTTTAAAGCAGTTGGTGTTGACAAGAAATGTGTTGAAGAAAAAATTTCGTAGTATAAAACTGGTGAAATAGATACACGTGAACAACTAAGAAATATGTACATTTAAACCTTTAATAGAACCTCTCAAAGAATTCATAAATAGTCTTAAAAATTTTAAAATAATTCTTATGAAAGAAAAAAGTAAAATCAAGATAGAAGTTGAAAATAATACAAGTTTAAAGTCTGAGAAACCATCAGTCAAGATAGAGACAAGTACACCAAAGAAACTAGCAGAAGGAACAATATTTGATAATGCCATCTTGTTTAATGCTGCTAATACTGAGAATAATGATGATTATTTGTATTCATAGACTTCCAATTCAGAAGACACTTATACTGGCGTATCAGTCTTGGAAGGAAGAAATAAATTAGATACAAACTATGGTCCACATAAAGATTTTAATAATGAATGGAAATTTGGTGATAGTAACCTCAAACTGAATAAAGATTAAATACAAGTTGATGGTCAAATATGGGGTTTAATACCAGGACTATTTTCTCTATTGTTTCATAAAATACCAACAAATTATGATAAATTTGAACTCAAAATCTATAAAAAGATTTTAATTACTACTAATGTATGCATACAGAATCATCATCTTTCACTGACGGAAAATGATGTTATCAGCAATTGTTTCTGGAAACTGAAATCGACAAAGTAAAGGATAATTTAATAATATGGCTTAAAACATTAATATTCTATAATATTTCAATGTAAATTGATGGAGTACAACGTGAAAAAAAATTAGATATAGAAGTCAGTTCCAACATCCTACAAATTGCTGCTAAAAATGAGTCTTAGTTTAATATGCACTCGATTTAAAACTGCTTTAGCAAAGAACAAAAAATAAAAAAAAAAATATAAAATGAGTATAAACAGAAAAAATAATAATAACACAACAAACTTTTGTTTATCATTAAAAACTTCATATTTAACCTTCCCATACTCCACAAATTTACTTAAATTTTAGAAAAATCATATCGCTGAAAACCTGATCACTATAAATATACTTCAAATATTTCCCACGCTGCGGAAAATGAGTCTTTGTGAAATATTCATTCGTTTTAAAACGGTTTTAGCTAAAGTTCAGTTGCACTTGTAAAAATAAACATGAGTAAAGAAAAAAATAAAACTAAACAAAAAAAATTAAATTTCTTAAAATTTTATAAACTTGATCATTATAAATATGCTTCATATTTGTCCCAAGCTGCTAAAAATGAGTCTTACTTAATTATTCTTTCGTTTTAAAACTGGTTAACCAAAGAACAAAAATAAATCTAAACAAAAAATCGATGATGAATATATACAAAAATATTGATATATCAAACTATCAGCCGCATAATACCATTTTCGCAAAGCTCGCAATCTTAAGCCTACTGTTTCACAGTATTTTTTCAAAAATGCTTGTTAGCTCGTCAAATTTTTCCTGTTGTTCTCGCTTAATCACAACATATGAAGAAGGAGGTGACATCTGCCGTTGCAAACTCTACTATTTGCGTAATGCAATAGTAGATGTGATAGCTTCTTATTTTAAAAAATGTTTGTAAAAATATTAAAATAAAATATAACTAAAAAAGAAAAAATCAAGTTTGTGTTGTTTTTATTTTTATTTTTTTGAAGGAATGTTAAGTCTTGAGAAAGAATTGGCTTAATGTAGTGGAATTTTCTAAACTTGTTGGCAAGTAT